>JAPDSC010036971.1:49803-83995 GCA_026290005.1 Latrodectus geometricus
TTTGTCAAAAGTATCTGTTATGGTGAAGTTATTTTTTCAGTGTTTTATAATTCTTCAAGGCATATTAATTTAAGTTCTTATAAGAAAAATATTTGCGAAAGTTTCATATGGTTAACTAATTTATTATGCACTAAATGATATAACAAGTTTCTCTATGTTCGTTTTAGTACATAGATAGAAATAGTTGATCTGCGCTAGTTATGAAAGCAAACGTTGTGGAAGGAATATCCCATCCACAATGTTTTTTCTTCAGATGTTACTGCTTAATTTTTTTTATGAGTGTCTTTGTGATTTTCCTTTCTTTTTGTCTCTTTATTTAACAATTATTTTTGCATAAACTATTTGAAATATTTAGCTATTTATAAGATATTTATTCAAATATCTTATCTTTTGTCCATAAAATTAAATATCCATAGAACTTTGAAAGCAAACTCATTTAAATTAAATTTTTTATTATTTAATGTTTACAATATTAATATAACAAATAAGCTTACTTGATATATTATAGTGGATAGCTTAACAGAATAAAATAATAAAGCTTTTGTAAGTATTCATTATTTTAATCTCTAGGGGGGAATTACCACAAATAATTGATTGTATCCAGGATTCACCCCTGAAAAGTTTTGAAAACTTTCAAATTTCACATCCCGTCAGTCAGGCATATAGAAAACAAAAATGTAAGAGCCAGTTTCCTTTGTCCATTAGTGAATAGAATCAAGCGAGAACTTGGGATTTACTATTTCAAATAAAGTACTCATTATATTCAATAGTTTTTAAAATAAGATAGCTTAATTTTACTTGGAAATTTTTTTGGACATTTTTAAATTTGGAAATTTAAAAATGTCTATGAAGCAATACATTATTTTCGATGAAACGTAAAAGGAAAATTGCTTTTATGTATTGTACACAAAATAAAGTTTCAATGGTTCATTTAGAGGAAAAATAATATTAAAATTTAATGATGAGATTAACTTTTATGATAACTTAATTAAATTATTATCCAATTTTCATTAAAATTATAATTAATTAAAGCCTTTTTCAAACATTGATTGATCCCATATCGTTCTTTGTACCAAATAACAATATTTTTATTTATTCATATATTCTATATATAAATAACTTTCCTGTGCATTAAAGCCTTAAAAAGGGAAGGGAAAAATTGTTTACATATAAAACGAATATAGTGATATTTTTTGAAAAAATAAGCTTTTATAATTTTTCAAATATATTCACGCTTATACTATATATACAACGGCTAGTAACGAAAGTTTTCCAACCAAAGCGGTTTTAATAATAATAGAAAAAATTATAAAAGCAATACTTTAATAGTGTGGATAGTAATCACCAATAAAATCCATGATTTTTTGCCAACGTTTTGGTAGTTTTTCAAGGTTTTCGCCCAGAAACTTGGTGGCCAAAAACCGTCCAAAAACCAATCAACCTCATTGCGGACGTCCTGTGTGGAATCGAAGGTACCACAAGCAAGATGCAAATTATAATATAATTATAGATGTAAGAAAAGGTAGGAGTACAAAAGAGCTATGTTGGGACTATACGGTAGATGTGATAAAAGATCCCAATCTAATCCATACAGAGTGTAGCCAGTGAAGGCAGTCACACGTGGTCTTGTATTATCTTGATGGAACAGTACTTTTTACTTCAAAACTCAATTCGAGTTTGAATTTGATGGCAGCTATCTCTCGTCTCTATCATCTAGCTGTCACCTCACTAGCATCTCCCCGTATATCTTACTGTCAATATTTTAACCTATTTCCCGATACCCTTTGTTGATAATATCACACCAATCTCTCCAGATTCAAACATGATCTTTTTGTTAGACAAATTGCACTTTTTGATGCTACAAGTGGACTCATTGCTATCCTTCGTATAACTGTTTGATGTGGTTCCCGCACGTCTTGCATTCTGAATCCTATTATATATATGTATATATTTTTGAATAATTGTCTACTTTTCGCTTGGAAAACTCGCTTCGTAATTTCAGAACGGCAACTTACCTTTTCGGAGACCATATTATATCAGCATTGCTGTAAGGGCTGTTCACCTTCTGTTATCTTCATGTTTGTTTGCACTCTATCCAACACTGCATGTTTCGTCAAGACGTTCCTCCTAGAAATTTCAATGGAGACTAAGTAATCAACAGAGGATGTAAGTTTACGTAGTCTTCACAATTATCTAATCTGTCTTCAGGAGAGATTTAGTTGTAAGGATGTCTTAAGTCTTATACTCACCGGAATGCTTCAGTCAATCTTGTGAGACTAAAAGATGACATTCGACAAGTTGTTGGTTGCATTGATGCTAACATTACCTTCATCTGACCATAGTTGTGAGCCTTTTTTGTTATTTATATTGGGGAGTCATTATGTTGTAAAACTTTATGTGTCATTATTTGAGTTTTTCTGTTTTACTTAAATCACTAGGTTTGACATGTGAATACGTAATCTATTGATCATTTCTTAACTATTTTCTTAATGGATAGAATGTCTAAAATCTCTCTTTTTTTTTTTTTTTTCAAACCCTAATATTTTTTTTAAGTTTTCAGAAATTCATATCGAGAATTTTTACTTTTCAACAATTCATTTGTAATACATATGCATGCGTATGTATAAATTGTAAGAAGTTTTGCTTTGTTTTTTTATATAATAAATATTCGCTTACTTTATAAAAAAATATTTGTGATAGTTTAATAAAATAGCTATTTATTTTCCTCTTATTTATAAGTAAATTATCTCCTACTGTTTCATTGTACAACAATTAAAATTTTCAATGGTCTATAAAATAAAGTAATTAATTTTTCTACATTTATATGGGTAATTATTTTTCAATTTCTTTAATATTAAAAAAGGAAAGTTAAATTTTTACTATTTGTTTTTTTACTCATAAAAAAACTAGTAAGATTTGTATTATTCAGTAATAATTTCCTAAAAGTAGTTAAAAGTTCAAAAAAATAAATTTGAAATATTTTAAATAAATTTAACTTATATATATAATTTATGCTTGTTTAACTATTGACTAAATTTATGATTTCATTTTTTTCTGAGATATTATACACATACATAAGCAAATATACATATATAACTTTGAAAGAATTATTTGAAGAGGTGTCAGTGAAAATAGTTACATTTAAAATATGTAAATAGAAGTCTAATTAGTTTAGAGAATAATTGTAATCGACTAAAAAAAGTTGAATAATTTATGAAATTAATTAAATGAAAGCATAAAATATGTGATCAAATTTTTCGAGCTTAATAACTGTTGAATGACATACAATTATTCGTTTCTCACAAAGAGTAAAACGAGCTTTCCATTATTAAAGTAACCAGAAATCAACAAAAGAGTTAACATCTTGACGCCACTTTCAAGTGCTCTTCGCGACGTTTCCTTTTTTGAGTGGAGATCTTATTGGAAATTGCGCTAAATGCGAAGAGATCCATTTGAAACTTCAGATGGAAAAAAGAAAAAAAGAAACTTCTTGAGAACTTCTTTTCCCAAATGGGTTAGGTGTAAATTACTTTCGCATTTGTCGCCAACTTTTTCATCCGTTTTTCCCGGATTCCCTGAAGTGGCGCAGAGTATTCGAAATCGATGGAACAGGAATCTTTCTCTCTCTTCTTGGGGGTACCTTTTCTTTCGATACACGTGAGCCAGTGGAAAAGCATCTCAACAGGAGCTGCTGCCGGACATGCCTGGATACGGCTGTCGATTCCGTGTGGACAGGGGGGATTTGTTTTGTCCGATTTGCCGGATGCCGATGAGGGATCCCGTCCAGATTTCCACCTGTTACCACAAGTTCTGCGATTCCTGTCTCCAGGAATACCTCAAGTTAGTTTTTTCCCCTTCTTATCATTTTCGTCTTTTTTTTCTTCTTATCATTAAGTCTCAGTAAATCCTGATGAATAGTGAGAATAGTTTTTTAATACGATATTTTAAAAATTATGCCTCCGAATAAATGCAATATTTCTTTTTCATAAATATGGAAGTTAGTTAATGTCTTCAAAAATAGGCATATTTTAAATTATTTGTTTAATATTCCGAAAGTATTTTTATTAGAGTTAAAATAATGTATAAATATTCATTTATTGAACATTGTTTGTTTGGTTTACATATAAAATTTAAAATAATGAAAACAAATAATTAGAGAATGGAAGTGAAAATGTGGAGAACAATGTTTTAAACTAATTTTCATTGTGTTCTGGAAGAAAAATTAAGGATGTTTATATAAAAGGATAAAATTATAACAAATATAAATTAATTATTTTAACAAATTTTTTTCTGCAAATAATTAATAAAGTTATAAAATTTCTTTCTAAAACTGCCTTCTTAAGAGAAATTTTGGAAACTAATCCAAGTAAAGTTGAAAAATAAGATAAAAATATGTTAAAAATGTATTTGAAACAAAAATTATTTTTGATAACAGTAACAAAAGGAAAGAGAGATACTCAAACAAAATTTGTAATAAATCGCATTGTTTTCATTACGTGTTTTATAATTATTTTGAGAATTTTTTAGGCATTAAACAAATAGAGTTCCAAATATTGGTCCGTAAATATTTTTATTCCAATTAAATTAATTTTATTTTTTTGAGCCACGGTGGTTCATATGTATAGATCCGAAAAATTATTGTCTACTTTTCTAAAGGATTCAGGAAATTAATGAAAAATGGAAGATATTTATATATAAAAAAGTTTATTTTATTTATTTAAATACTTCTATAAACGGGAAGAAAAAGTAACATATATATATTTGAGAAATTAATAAAAGAATAAATACGTGCCAAATAATATTAGATAAAAAAATAGATGAATAGAAAAGTTATATGTAATTGTATTGTTATTATTATGAAAGTTCAGCAATTTTTTAATGACATTTTCATTTTCGAAAAAATTGATTGAGTTGAAACACGTTAGAAACTCCAATATTATCTTAAATTTAGTTTTAAAACATTATATATTATATATATATGATAATTTTTTTCAATGTATAGTGTTGTATTAAAAAAATATTTTATAGTATTTACATGATAAATTAGTTGATTTTTTAACAGCCGATATACTATGAAAAGTATGTCGGCTGTTAAAAATTTTCAATTACACATTTCTAAATTTAAATTTTTAAAATTTGTTTCTAAAAGACATCTTATAACCTGTTATGAAGCGGTGATGAGATTTCAAGGAAAATATTTTTAATTAAAAGTTGAGAAAACTGGTTTTTTTTAATAATACTTGAATTATTTTGTTTGTGTTTACATGTATTACTTTTGGCGAATATATTTACGTCACTCTTATCAAAATTTTTATTTTAACAGAAATTCTTTTATCAATGAATCAATCTTATATATTCTAATGATAAATTTTTGAAACCCTCAGATTCAGCGATTGAATAGTCTCTGTATATTATATGCATAGAAATTATTCAAAAATAATATAATCAATATAAAAAAAAGAGTGAGAATAAACTGGTATAATGCAGCCAATCAAAAATACTAGAAGGAAGATAGCACTTATATAAGACAAAAAGTGCTTCGTAAAACGGTTAGATCACTCACAGATCTGTTATAATGACTCATTACCAACCGAACATATTTATTTGGTAAATGAAAGTTGAAGCATAACATCTCCAAGACAGCAATACAAACATCATTTACGAATGCCATCTTTTTATGAGGGTATCGTGAATATCGACTATCCTGTGAAATAGGAAATCGCAGGCAGTGATGAGATCGGAGAAATATCTCAAAATAATAGGATTATTGACAACTGACAATAGTTATTAAGTGAGATGATGTGCAACTCTTCTTTAAATTGCTTCGGGTTTTAATGCTGGAGAATAAGCAAATATCAGTTTGTCAATTGTTTAATGGACCATTTTTGATTTAGGCATTAAGATTCGAAAGTCTACAGATGTACCATTGTTAATTGCACAGCACAAAAATTTAAACCTCGTCAGGGCCAACAACACTACCGTCGATGACTGGAAATAAATTGCCTGATATAATGAGTTTTATTTTCACTTGTATTAGATGGATGGACATATGAATGTACTGTAAAAACATCATGAATCTATGTGTCAACTTATTACTGTTCAATCTGGTGAGACCTCAGTGACAGTAGGGAGCATTTGCAGTTGGTTTGATGAGAAACTCTTAATACATATACTTGAGACGCATTTGATTGATATGTATATAAGTATCCTGTCTGATCCATTATGTATTTCGAAAGTGTTGGGCAATTTTAACAGGATAATGCGACACCCTACCACATTAAGAGTTACATTTGAGTGACTCAAAGATAAAATTCTGATTTTTGATAGTTTTAGTTCTTATTTGAGTCTTCGGAAATGATCATTGTTGAGTATTCCTTGGATGCCTTAAAAAATACCGCTCAGAAAAGATCTTCAACATCTCAGATTACTATAAACCGTCTTACACAATTCACTGTATTTTCAGAATACCACAAATCATCTACAGAATAATTCCAAACATAGGTTGAGTTCATACAGTGTCGCGTTGAGGGATCACCGCAAGTGCGTGTGTGTGGGGGGAAACCAGATATTAAGTAAATTTATGTTTACATGACTCTTGGGATTATTCATAAATGTTAGATTTACATGTTAAAATAAAACATTTTTGCTAGATTTTTAAATAAACTGCCTTTGAAAGGCAAAAAGTTATGAACAAAATTATTAACTATATAAAAAGTGACTATATCTAATTTTCAGAATACATGTATAGTTATTTTAATAATTTGCATTTTTAGTTTATTATTTGACTAACATCATTTAAAAATATTTGAGAATTTTATTATAAAAAGGACAAATGTTTTTATCTATACATATTAATAAGCATTTTACAGATTGAATGTGTACCAAAGTATTGAGAAAATAATATTCAAATACCCAGATGACAATGTAACTTCGTCAGAAATATTTAAATTGGCAAATTGGCAGTGCATTGAAAAGGCTGTTATTTATATTTAAATAAATCGTATAAAATTTTCGGGTGTGAGTTTGGTCACTTAGCTAGTACGGATTGAATAGGAAAATGTAATTAGAGTTACAAACCATTTCGCATAACTGGAGTTACATACATAGGGCATATGATTTCTGAAATTCGGGAATTCTAGATACATTGGATAATAGCGTGGCAAGAATATGTAATTTCAACCAATATTGCCCATCATGAACAATGCATGGCCAATCATGTATGTTAATGACCGATACCAACATCATCTTCTTAAAGAAGACCTGTATCAAAGAGAAACAAATCCTACGGAACATAAATTATAACATGTCAATTTGAGCAATTTAAATAAATTTGATGTTAATGAAACATGACGCATAATTCAGGAACATGTAATCAGTTATAGCATATTTATTAGACTTGAGAACATTTAGATTTGACACTCGGTGAATAGAGAAATGTTGCTTACTAAAACGAGCAAGGTATTCCATCGGCAATAGTTCGTAGTAAAAAATCATGTGTAAGATATATTCATTGAGACTCTATGCCAGATTATTAATAAAGCACCGTGAAAGAGCTTTAGATTTGTTTTGGCATTTCAACATGCGTAGAAAATGAAACTAGGATTTGAAGATGATTCAACAAAGAATAAGACATTCGGTCATGAAAAAATAATACATGAAGTATCCTTTAGAAATAGGACTGATCAAAGTCATTAAATGCAAAGAAAACGAGACAATCATAGATAGCAGGTTTACTACTAAATGTATTCCTGAAATTCTGTAAGAAGTGAATGCTTAAGAACATATGTTCAAACATGACACAATGGTTTTTCCCATTCATCAAGATTGACACTTGAGTTTTTTTTAAATAAAAACCCATTTGAAAGTCATACAATATATCTATCTTTCCATTCATTTAATTCCAATAGATATAAATTTTGGCTATTTTTCTAAATCTAAAAAACTTATAAAGATGTAATTACAAAAAAAGAGATTAATAGATCTGTTAATGCATTTACCTCACTGATTCCAAAAAAGAAAATGGCTGAGATATTTAATTCTTGGGAGTCATGAGCCTCACTGCTTCTGGATACACAAATGATCATAGACTTTCTTAGAAGTGCAACTGTAGAACTTTCTACCTTATGACAAGCCAGGACTGTTTGGCCACATACTTGTATTGGCTTGATACTTGTATTTGTAATTCTCCTTTATGTCTTTTGCGCGGACATCAAATTTTTTGTACTGCTCATCTTGACTCGTACCTTGGTATGGTGTTTTTAAATGGCAAAGTTAGCAAATACCGGAAGACTAGAATCTAATAGCATTATAGTAAATCTTCCGAGTATTTGTAATAAATATAAATTTAGTTCTGGGAAAACTTCCTTTTAGAAGTACTCAAATGCTAGAGAAGACTACTGAAATTTCGTAAATATAAAAACCAATGTGTAACTCAAAAATTTAAGAGTACTACAAGTAATATGCACATCTCTTTTATAAATTTTCAAAATTAATAAAAAGTCTTCATTTTTTTATACAGATTGTTTTTCTTTCTATTACTGAGTGGTATACAGAACTATTTAATCATTACAACAACAACTTAAAAATCTTAAAAATGTATAAATAAAAATTCAAAAAGTTTATGGATATATATATACGGAAGTCATTTTAATAGTACATAGCTTCGATAACCACCAAACTGTCCATTTTCATAAACATTTCAATTCTTCATCGCGACTATAATTTTATAAATACACTTCTGGCCATTAAAATTGCTACACCAGGAAGAAATGCTGATAACAAAATGATATTTATTGGACAAATATATTATACTAGAAATAACAAGTGATTAAATTTTCAAAACATTTGGCTGGATAGATCCTGAGAAATCAGTACCCAGAACAACCACCTCTGGCAGTAATAACAACAGTTATACGCCTGGGAATTGAGTCAAACAGAGATTGGATTGCATGTTCAGGTACAGATACCCATGCAGCTTCAATACGATGCCACAGTTCATCAACCGTAGTGACTGGCGTTTGGCGACGAGCCAGTCGCTCGGCAACCATTGACCAGACGTTTTCTATTGGTGAAAGATCTGGAGAACGTGCTGTCCAGGGCAACAGCCGAACATGTTCCGTATCAAGGAAGGTCCGTACAATACCGGCAACATGTGGTTGGGCATTTTCCTGCTGTATCCAATGGCACCCCATACCATCACGCCAGGTGATGGGCCAGTATGACGATGATGAATGCACGCTGCCAGTGTGCGTTCACCACGATGCCGCCAAACACAGATGCGACCATCATGATGCTGTACACAGAACCTGGATTTATCTGAAAAGATGACGTCTCGCCATTCGTGCGCCCAGGTTCGTCGTTGATCACACCATTGAAGCTGCTCTTGTTTTTGACGCAGCGTCAGGGGAAGCCGCAGCAATGGTCGTCGAACTGTTCGTGCAGATACTTGTTGTCTTCCAAACGACCCCGTTTCTTGACTCACGGCTCGTGACGTGGTTGCACGATCCATTACGGCCATGCGGATAATATGCCTGTCTTCTCGGCTGCTAGTGATAGGTGGCCGTTGAGATCCCGCATGGCGTTCCGTATTACGGTCCTGAAACCATTGATTCCATATTCTGCTAACAGTCATTAGATCTCGACCGACGCGAGCAGCAATACTGCGATAAGATAAACCGCAATCCCGGTACGCTATAATTCGACCTTTATCAAAGTCAGAAACGTGCTGGTACACATTTCTCCTTCTTACACGAGGCATCACAACAACTTTTCACCGGGAAACAACGTTCAAATGCAATTTGTGTATGAGGAACCGGCTGAACAATTTCCTCATTTAAACGCAATGTAGGTGTCGCTTCTGGCACCTGCTTTGTCTGAATGCGCTGTATAGGTAATCATTTGCATATCACAGCACCTTTTTCCTTTCGTATAAATTTCACGTCGGTAGCATGTCGCCTTCTTGGTGTAGCAATTTTAATGACCAGTAATTTTATTCTGTTTGAATCAATGACATTTTTAACAGCAACTTCTTTATTTTTTAACATTATTAAATTTATTTTTTAACCTAATTAAATTCGCAAATATTAATTCAACAGTTTCATATGCTTTTTAAATCAGAAAAAATTCAGAATATTTCTTCGATATTTTGATTTATTTCTCCTAAGATACTTGCTGTCCTTTCCATTTGTACCCCTTACTCGCTGATCTACTAATTCCATTGGAAATTAATTGTTTCGGTAACAATCTATCAATTTGGTTTTTCCGTTTCAGAAAAAGCTATTTCAGCGATCTTAAATTTCAACGATTATTTTTTTTTTTTTTTTTTTTTTTTTTGTCTATATAATATATTGCATATAGGAGTGACATTTTCAAATAATTGTTTCAATCAATTGCTATCTTGTAAGGTAAATCTAATCGATCTTTTTCTCATTCAATCGCTAACAACTGTCCGGACCAGCTGTAAATAAATACTGAAATTTATTTATAATTTCGTTAAAGAAATATCATCCATTGTGTAAATTTTACAACTGAATTTGCATTAATACTGAATTCATCACGTCTGAATTTTGCATACAATTTATATTTTGATCACAGGTAACCAATGGCGTAGCTTGTCCTTTTTTGGACCTTGCGCCATAAAACCCAACCAACCACAGGTAACCAACTGGCTTGATGATGTGTAACGAAAGTTCTACTAAATACGATATATGTAACTAAGGGAAAATATGTAAAATTTACATTTATTAATTTAATAAGAATTTATATATTGTTTATAAAAGTATGTTATTCATAAGGAAAATTTTTATCCAATTGGTGACAAACGAGTTAAAGAAATAGGTATAATCTCAACCATCTACTTATCTTCCTTAAAAAGAAATGCAGGATCTTAATGCATACATTTTTCGTATCAAAATAAAGGTTTTATTATTTTGATATACAAAAAGAAAAGCACTTAATCATTAAAAATGCCTTAATTTTTGTCAGTGGGGGTGATTGATAATAACACCATTATAATAAGCTATCTAAAAGAATAAAATATTAAACATGGATATTTAAAAAATTTAGGTTAATACCCACCTTTTTACCTCAACGAACACATTAGTCTTTGTAATCAAAAACCATGATTTTTCATTCTATAGTCTTATAGAATTATATTTTTAATAATTTTTCCTGCATTATGTATTGATTCTTATAAATTTTTACTTTTATCGAATTTCATTCAGTGTATTCATATCCCTATCTAGTATTTTAAACAACAGAAACATGAAAATATATCTAAAATTCTTTCGAAGGTTTCTAATATAATAGCATTTTTTTAAATGGTTTTATTCTCATTTTTTACCCATGCATTAGAATCAGCAGGTGTATGTTTTCTAAGTATATAACAGCATATAAAGATATATGACGAAGGATTCCTCCATTTACGAGATTTGTATGTTGATTCATATGGTAATCAAATTAAACTGACACACATTTCTTTACACCATGAAAAAAAATCTCATTTCTATAATGGTAAATTGATAATGAAATTAGTCGATTTTAATTTACAGCTGAAGTTTTATTAGGACGTCTAAATTTTTGAAAGCTTTTTATTCATTTTCTGCACTGTTTAATAACTAATAGTTTTCCTTGATTACAACAACTTTATTGAAAAGGTATCGGTATATTTCCAATTTGACACAAATTTTCATTTATTTAAAATGAATATTTTTCATGTGATCTTTTGATGCTTTATTTATTTATTTTTTTTTTTTTGCAGAAACATATTTAAATAAACCAAGCAAAACCTCCCGATAAATCTTTTCTGATATTCAATTTTTATATAATCTAATTGATAACATGCATTTATTCCACCAATAATATCCTCTCTTACTGTAATTATTAATATAATTGAGCTCATAGATTTTCTATCATAAGAATAAAATCAATTATATTTATATTGCTCATTTGAGAGTCTTAATGGGATTTTACAGGTAAAAATTTCTTAAATTACCACATTAATGTTGTTGAATAACCAAAGTTACAGCTTTTATAGTTACTCATATATACGTTATGTCTTTTGTAAGAGGCATATAATGAATTTTAATCTATTTCAAAGCATAGGTCTTGCTTCAGTAAGTCTTTGTGTGCAAAAAATAACTATAAATCAATTAACTAAGCATAAGCTTGATTTTCAAAAGAATCTTTTTGTCTACAATAGTTTCTTAATATTTAAAAGTTACAGAGAAAGAAAGCCAGCTTTGTTGGGCATTATTTTTCAAGGGAAAATGTATACTTTTGGAAAAACGCAACTATTTAGAAGAAAAAAACATTTACATGCATTATTTTATAATGTAATTTACTAATTTGGAACATTGTTCAAAACTTGTTTTGACCATAAAATGAGGCCTCATATACAAATTAGCAAAAATAAACAATTCGAATGATCTTTTGAAAACTTGAAAAATTTAGGCATGAAGGTAAATACTGAAATCAGGGTTCATTTCATTTGCGTTTCAATGCATTTCATATCAGAGGTGTATTGGAATATCATAAGCACATGCGATGAAATGAGTAAAAAAGATACTTTTTCAAAAATCAAAAAATAAATAATAAATATCCGAAATGAAACAGTTTTTATTTAAGATAGCCAGAAACCAACATCTTGCATTTAAGTGTCATTTCATTTCGTGCTGCTATTTTCAATTCAAAATTTGGCAAAAATTTGGTGGATTGTTAAAATAAAGATTTCATTTCTATAGATTTTTATAACAAAGTATCTCCAAGTAAAACTTGTTTCTCTAAATTTTTTATCATCAAAATTCAACCCTTGAAATATTTTTTTATAGGAAATATATATTTCATATATATTAAAATAATATTGCAAAATTTTATTTCAGAACTATTCAAATACTAAATATTATAATTAATAACAGAGACTTTCGATCAGTTGAAAGGCATATAACTACAAAATTCAATTCTTTAAATATCTTAAGTAAAATTCTTATAATTCGAATAGGATCGAAATATTTTATATATTAACATTATCCTGGTAAGTAAAAGAGCTTTTGCTAGTACTTATAAATTCAAGTTGCGTTTTGTAAAGGAAGAAAATTTAAAAAAATTCAATTTTCAGTAGTTTTGTATGTGAGAGAGATGGTAACGTTTCAAAATATTAAGGGTTCTAGCTTAGAACTATAATCTTTAGTGGTAAAAACAAGAATGGAAATGCTAATTAACACATTGTAATTCAATATTTTTTTTTTATCATAATCCATTAAATTAAAGATAGTTGGGTTTTTTAATCTACAACTTATTTTGTTACTATTTTTTTAAAAAAAAAATATTTGAACCATTTATCAGTTGCACAATATATTTCGCGTTCAATGAGATAATAAATTTCTTATAATATTTAGGTAAAAATTTAGTAAAATTGTAGAGTTATATTATTAGTTTTCATTCATATACCTATTAATTTGATATTGTGTGCATTTTCATTTCTGTGTTTCCGGTAAATATATATGTATAATCTCCAGGATATAACCAAGTACATTGGTAAATACCAAACAATTTTTGAATAGGTGAGTTTATCATAGAATTAAAAAAAAAAAAAAAAAGGAAACATGCAATGTTAAGATCCAACAGCAAAATCATCGAACAATGTAACACAGTTCTTAATTGAAAATCAATCCATAAAAGCATAATCAGCTACTAATAAGCACTACATAAAAAATTGAAAAAAAAAAGAATTCTTTTCCGTATTATGATGAAATTACCCGGTAGCAAAGCTGGATTAAATATTTGTATGAACGCACAAAACCTTGCATAAAATATTGGTCTAAGATAGCAATAATCTTCAGCATTGGACAAAACCGATGAAATTTTGTATCTCATACTGGTTGATAGGAACCGGGTTCATTAACGTTATATTAAATAATAAGACAGTGTTATGAATGTTTATTATATATATGCCCCAAAATATTGTTTTGAGAAAATATTATATTTTGTAGAATTTTGACATAATAATGGTTTATTATTATGCCTAAATCCAACAAATTATATGAATCTTCTCTAATTTTGTTTTGAGAAAATACAATATGATCAAAGCTCTAGTTAAATAAACAATCAACTCAAACACGTAAAAACTGACACTTCACATATCGCTGATATATTTCACTTTACTGATATATTTCTTATGCTGGACGGATATACACAAAGAAAACCATTAATTGAGGAAAACATCATAATTAAAAATAATAAGAACTATTTTGTACATTAGATCTACTCTATTAGCTGATTTTTGGCAGTACTTTTGAATAAAATCCTAAAAATGACTTAAAAATTATTTTGACTCATTCTTGAAAAAGTTGTAACCCCATTTTTCTCAGATTTCAATCGAAACTTTCAATATTTTTTCATGACTTGAAATCTTTAATGCATAGAAAAAGTATGTAAAAACCTTTTTGGACCTTGTTTCTTAAAAGTTTCGATTTCATATGCTGTGCATATTGTGAAACTTGTGGAAAGGGGGAAGGAGGAAAGATAAAACATTAAATATTGTTGAATAAATCGACTATACTTAAGACTTTACATTTTTAAAACAGTATTTTTTCCACTATAATCTTCCTCATTGTTACAAAAAAGCATAAAGAAAATGAAGTAAAAAATTCCTTTTGGATGCTTTGTTTCAACATTTAGGGAGATCAGGGAATTATGAAAGAAAGAATATTGATTTCAATAAAGATATAAGCATAGAATCAACTCAATCAACTCTTGAAGCCCGTACATATTAAATCTTCTAGTTAAAATTTTATGTTTTTCCTATAATTTGTTTTATTTGTACTTAAAGAGACAAAAATTACAAAGAGAAAAGGTTAAACAATTGCCCAGTTTTCCGATCAATTTCTGTATATGCTTTTCACCAAAAGAAATAGAAAAACAAACAGTTTGCTTTAAAACATAATTCCTTTACTAGACTAAATGTTAAAGAAAGTGAAACAGAAGAATGTGGTTTTCTATTACTTACCAATCATACCACAATTCATCTGCTGAATGCAGCAATGGCAAGAACAGAAAAGCTGTCCAATCACGTCCGTAATGTGTCAGTTTGGTGAAACTATATACATTTTCATATGAATAAATTTCTGTAATAAATTAAAGATGAGGAGAAATTTGTATGATAGTGAAATGAGCAAATAGAATTTACTTGAAGATACATAAACTGATTAAAGCAATGAGATAGGATGTATATAAAAAAATTGCAAAAGCTGTAATTTTTTTGTCTTTAAAAAATTCAACAATATGAAAATTATTATCCTATTCTATTTGAATAAATATTCAAAAAGCCATTCGTTTTGTTTTAAGAGAAATTAGCCCAATAATATGAATATAATATTATTAATATATTCTATGAATAACAACAAAAATCAATCACGATTCCTTAAGTTAGAAATCGAAATTTTGTATTAAGAGTTTACAAGTAATTTTTAAACATTTTAATATGAAATAAAATGCGCCGAAACATTAGGAGTATTGAAATACAAGCAAGAATTGAAATATAGCAGTGCAAATAATTTTCTTTTATATAATTTAAAAAAATAGTTTTTACAAAGTATTTTTGGAACATAATTGTAGAAGTAACTTGTAATTAAAATACATTTGCATAAAAATTACACAATGCTGCAAAAATAGCATTTAAAAGCTTCCTTTAAAAACTTTATGCAAAAGTTTGCTTGCTATTTTTATATTTTTTTTAATGCAGTTTCAGGAAAACTCAATGTTTCGAATGTCTATTCAACTTTCTCAAAAATTGTTCAGCATCGGTAAATTACGAATGAAGATTTAAAGAGTATGTAAATCACTGGCCAAATTTCATGTGCAGCATTTCTGTTTTAATTTGAATGAGGTTGAAATGTTTGGTAAGTGTCAAATGTTCTACAGCCCGCTCTTTAGATAGTATCTGGTTGAGTTTACTTGTATTCGAATCATTAAGAGGTTATTTTAATCATTAAGGTCTCAGAAGAAAGTCAAGATGTAATTTAATTTAGATGAGAATTGGAAATTATAAACTTAAAGAATGTGTCAAAGGATGGACTAGATATATAGGGAAAGGATTGGGACTGATATTTTATGAAACAAAAGAGATAGGGTAACTGGCAGTAAAGGGAATAGGAGGCCATCTCATCCGTGACAGCGACCAGGATTCATGTTCAGTATTGAGGATGATAAAGAATGTTTATTTTCGCGAAATTAACTCAGTATATTCCTTTAACAACAAGTCATAATAGAGGGATTCCTTTATGACATTGTGAACACTACAAGTAAACAAATTACCATTCAAGAAAAACCTTAAAGATTGGCTTTTCGATAGACAGGAACTGTACTTCTGCAAATATTATACTGAAAGAAGTATATTTTTTTATTGTAAAGATAGATCACTCTTTTCTATAAAAAAATAAAAAAAGCAATTTTGAGGTTGATTATCTCTTATTTCAAAAGATACAATGTTTTGTAACTAAAAGGAGTAAAAGTCTTTGATACAATTTACTTAATTAAATTTCCCCTTCTTCACATGTTTCTTGTTAGAAGTGCTTCAAGTTCATATTTATTTTGATAGAGTTGAAATCTTCACCTCATATTAGTGTAGTTGCAGTAGATTTATTGGAGCTGGGATATATTTAGCGTATCAATTTATGCTAAAATCTCTGGGCAACATTCTAATGAGCCCGAGTGGAGCAATTAATCTCGTTATTTAACATCACGTCAATAGTGATTTCTCATCTGAAATTAGTGATCAAATGAAATCACTGAGACGTTTCTAAATCTTGTTGAGAAAATTGTATTTACCATGAAGAGATAATATAGCTATTATAAATCCTATAACTTAATCAGGAGTGATTACGTACCTTACTAAAAATCAAATTAATTAGCTGCTTTCTCTAGGAGACACAAAATAACATGGGTGTCACCAAGGTTTTTATATGATTTGTTTTCATTAATGTTTTTTTAATGTTTAAAAACAAAATTAAATTCCCCCCCCCCAAAAAAAAATTATTCCTAATTTATTAATTTACGACGGTAAAGCTTAAATCATTAAAGTTAAGAGAACTAACAGCAGAAATTGTATGATTAACTAATTTATTAAAAATCAAATATAAATATTTTATAATATTAAATTTTGAAGAATAGAAATTAAAATAGAAAGAAAACACTTTTTGTCACGGTCTGAAAGTGATAAAAAAAAGCATTTTACTACATTATGAGTCTTATAAGAATTCGTTATTGTGGGCTTAGGCCTATATTTTTCAAAAGAAAGCAAAAGATTTAAGAAAAAATATATTCATGGCAACAGTAACCATGTCTTTATCAATTTATGAAATCTGAAAGGATATGAAATTATTATCTACCCAAAACTCTATTTTAACTAAATGATTTTTATGAGATTTTACGTAAATAACCATTTGTTTCTCTTAATTGCCAAGATAGCCATTTCCGTATTTTTTAAAGTACACTTTTCTCCAAAAATTTGCTTACAACAAATTTTTAGTAAATGGAAGTAGCATTGCCACATATTGATAATAAATTTAATTAAAAAAGAAGCATACGCTAATCAAGGGTTAGTGTACGAAATATTTCGCTTGATATTTATTTAGTACAGAGATAGACTTCCAAACTATAGAATACATATTCCTGATAACTTAAAAATGTTTTTTTCCATGAATATTCTCATACGCAACTTCTAATTATTACAGAATAGTTTTTTTGTATTATATTTATTGTATGAATAAAATACTAAGGAATGTATCTGAATTAAGACCTATGAAAAAAAATTGATTCCCCAGAAAAATATGTGTGACAACCGTAGATATTATATTATTAATTTTTAATCCAATAAGCATGAATGAATCCTTTTGAAAGATTAGTGCCCGATACATTTTCCATCTTAAACTGGTTAGAGAGAGACAAAAATACACTTAAACGTCTATGTTATGTGATTTTTTATGAATAAATAAATAAGAGACGACATTAGTTGTGACGTCATATCCAGCAACTGTTTCCAAACATTTGCTGTTAAGCGCCATTTATCATTGAAACTGCCATAGACTTCGGTGATAGATTTTTAAATTGTTATTTTTGAAATTGATATTCATTATTTAAGGATAACGTGTTTGCTAAAACTTTTAACCTTTTGTTTGCTTAACCTTTGATTCTCGCCAAATTGTAGTCACAGTTAATCACCAAGCTGGGCAAAATCCTATCGTATTCTTGTTGCAACAGAACAATTTATTGTTCTGTGCCAACAAAAATCACCAATAAAATCGATAGCCAAACAAAAATCTCCAAGTTTGTCAAGAAGGCACTCTTAAATACAATATTAAACAAATGTTTACATTGTATTTGTTTGGAAACAGCTGTGAATATGACGTCACACTAATGTCGTCAATTTAATTTAATTACTTAATATTTGTTAATCGGACCTCACACGTTCAAAAATTTAATTCTCATTGTTTTAAATTTAGAGTATCAATCGTTAAATTTGTTTCTTGTCCAATAATATTTTAAAAATCACTATTGATAATTTAGAAGTATTAATTTCTTTATTTTGACAGACTGATTAGTAATTTTTGAAAAAGATTATTTAATATTTGCTCACATTTCTGACCCGAAATACCGTAGTTTAATTTTGATGAGAGTAACAACTTAATATACGAGTGCGAAATGAAGTAGCCGCATTATCTTTCTTCTCATCATCATTTCCCGTTAAATTTCCTAAACACATTACACAGATTTAATGACGTCATTTATTCTCAAAATAATCACGTGACTGTGACGTCTAATTCGTTGTAATACCAATCTTGATTGCTCATCATACTCGTAGACGATATATTACACACCACTTTTAAGTATTTTAGCTAAATAGCTCATTATAGGGGAGAGCGGAAGAAAATTCGTTCCTTCTTTTCGTATTTAGTCCTTTTCTTTTATTAATATAACAGTTCGAAAGAGCAGAAGATAATGTGAAAGAATAAAACATAAGAATAAACTCCACATTAGGCTTAACGAGTTAAGCATAACTTTAATGAGAAAATCCGATTCAGTAGCAGGAAAATGACCAAACTAAAAGAGAATTCTCTGTTTATTCATTTAATATATTTAGTTCATTTATGATTGTAGTCCCTTTGAAATGACCAATTTGTCTTTCAATTTTAAATATTTCATTTAGGATGCTTTATAGTAGTATTTATAAGCTTTAAAGCTTTTTGTCAAATTTTTTTTTGTTTTGAGTAATAAAAAAGCAAAATGTAAACACAAATAAGCACTTCGTTTTTAATAACAATTTGGAATAAACTTAAAATAATCTTTTAAACTATGTTCATGAGCAGCCTGTTATTTTCATTATTATTCAATTCCTACTATTAGTTCACATTATATATATCCTGTTCAAATTTTAATTGTTAATAAAATACTTTTTATTCATCAACTCAAGTTCAAATTAATTTTTTGAAACTTGCAGTGAATGACACTTGATATTAATACAGTTTTTTTCAAATATTTATTATTTAATTATATTGAATTAAATTTAGTGTTAATACCCTTTTGTGTAGTAGTGCCATCTGTTGGCATCAACAGTTATAATATCTCTTTATATTTCTTACATTTTTAAATTTATTCCTTTTTTTTATCTAGTAAATGAGTTTATTACTTCCTTTGAAAATTCAACTTTAGGGTTTTAAAATAAATTAGAGAAAGAGAGATAAAAAAGTGTGTATGTGTGTAAGAGAGAGAGAGAGAATTTTCTTAATTTAAAGAAATGAAGGCAAATTATTTAAATAGAACTTTCTTAAATAGAGTGGAATGAAAATTTTGTCTTTCAATGGCAAAGTTGGTAGGGAGTCGGCGTAGAATCTTCATGTTTAAGGTCGAATCTCGTCGAAGTTCTTATTGCAGAAATTTCAAAATAAGCATAGAGGCATTTATTATTGTGTTAAACAAAACCATATCCTACTCACGCGAAAATGAAGCGTAACAATTGTTAAGGAGAATTTGTCTCTCTGAGCTCCTAGATATAAACTGCTCAGAATATTTTTCATGAAATATTATAATATTGAATCTTACAGCAATTAGAAACCTCAGAATAAACTATCAAGTTAGATCTACTATATTATTTTGTGTTAAATCTGTTATTATAAACTTTGTTACAGCTAAAATAAGCAACATGCACTTTTAATAGTATATTCAACTTAATAAATATCTATAAATTAATTTTATGTATGTTGTATACACATTAAATGTTGTTATTTGAATGTTTGAGGAATCTATCATGAATTGCGGTTACTTGTTAACGAATAATCTTCTCGGCTGTAACTAGATGTTAAAACAATTATTTATATCCCAAAGATTATGTATTGGATTAAACATTTTAACCACATTAAAAATTTTATTTAATAATTGCAAAATGAGCTACTGTAAAACTTTAATGTACTTAGTAATTAGTTTAATAATAGAAATTTAATATTAACCACAGTAAAACCTTTGCTTTAATAATTTTTTTTTATTTAACTTTAAATAGATATTTAAGTTATTTTTATTCGTAAATTTATTGCACACATTTTCTTTTGAAATAATTAGGATAAATATAATCAGAATAAAAAAAGTGCATTCAATAAACTTTTTATCCGTTAAAAATAGAACCATTAGTTTAAAAACAAGCAATACTGACTATTTTTCAGCAAAGCTTTATTTAATAAAGTTTTGTTTGAAATTGACGCCATTTAAACAATAAGAAATTTTGTTTTACAAATGAAGATTAAACAAATATAATTATTTGAGTAAGAAGGACGTAATGACATTTAGCGTATTTTTCATAAGCATTACAAATGGAAACGAATTTAATTTCGTAGTGAATACATAAAATAACTTCAAATTCTTTGCTATTCGATCAATTACTTTGTCCAGATCTTATCTAAGAATTGATTTTTCAGTCGATATAAAAGCCAAAGGGCTAAAATGGTGCTCTGATATATTGCTCTTTATAAAGTTTTGATTAATTTTAGTTTAGGAAAGCTTTTCGTTTTGCGACCGATGTTATTACCGAGACATTTTGCAAACATTTAGAATAAAGACATTCTAAATTGAAGAAAAGATTGAATGGTGATATAGTAAATGTCAATTTTATATATAATGATATCTGGTTTTTTTATTTGGGTAATAAAATATTTTCCAAAATCAAAAATGTAGTGAATTTAAATTCCGATATATGGATTACATACATTGATGTCTTAATAAATAATGATATTTTAGTATTTATAAATACATTTGAATACAATTAAATCGTTTTTAGGTTAATTCCTACTTGAAATTCTAAAAAAAATAGCTTCAAATTTTTAAACAAATTAATACATGTAGCTATTTATTAATATATATATATATATATATATATATATATATATATATATATATAATTGGTTTTATATTATAGTAAGTCATTTAGTACCCTCTTTCTGCGAGAAAGTACAAATGAATATACATTACACAAAGTCAGTCTTCAAGCAGATGAAGATTATGAAAACAAAACGCCTAATTGAGAAAGAATTATATTTAGTAATAGTACCCACACAAA
Organism: Latrodectus geometricus; assembly: GCA_026290005.1. NCBI lineage: Eukaryota > Metazoa > Arthropoda > Arachnida > Araneae > Theridiidae > Latrodectus > Latrodectus geometricus. The sequence continues at coordinate 71,402 of JAPDSC010036971.1, forward strand.
TATGTAAATTACTTTGTTAAACCAATGCATGATTTTAAAGGCATTAACATAAAAGAGGTTGTTTACTCTGTAATGAATAATTAATTATTTTAGCGATGAATCATAAATTGGCTAGGTGATTGTAATCGAAAACGAAATCCTCTTTTTAAGACAAAATATTAAATATTTATTTCAATTGTCCCTTCAATGTTCGCAAAATAAGTAAATTAATAAAATCTATTTTAAATATTATTATTGGAGATGTGTGTGCGTGCTCTTTGTATATTATAGTTATTTTTTTCAAAACTGAATAAAAAATAATAACTTTTACTTGAAGTAAAATTGGAATAATCAGCTTTTCTTTCTTTTAAAATAGTTTTTTCATGGTTAGAACAAGTTTGAAAACACAAAATATTGCTTCTATACTGTTTTTATGTCATTTAGTAAAAGGAATGGTACATTAGTTTAATAAAATAATAATCAATATTTAAATAAAACTCATAGAATCCCTATGAGAACAACTTAATGGGTTTAAAATCATTAGGTTTTTTTTGATAAGGGTAAATGAAATAAGGTATTTTTTGCCATTATTTGAATTTTATCTATAAAATATAAAAATTAGCAAATTAGAATCAGATTATTCAGCATGAAAATCTACAGCCTCTGTTCGTAAATTATAAATCTAATCGAGCATCAAGCCAACATATAAATTATTCGTAAAACCTCTTGAAATATTTATAATACAACTCCTGTTTAATACATAAAGAAGATTCATACAACATTGGGGACACAGTTGCGAAGTTTTATTTCTTCTATCAGACTGTTTCTTATTTTAATCTCAAGATAAGCGTGGAGGTTGTTTAATCTGTACTAAATTTTTTCCAGGTATGCTGTAGTCATCTGTTTGGCAACTTCTCGATTGCAACTTAATCTGTTCTAAAATACAATCACTATGGTAGGACACATCTTATCTTTAACATGCTTCCAGAAGAAGAAATCCAAAAAAGTGGCTGTGGAATTACTATCAAATTGTCATGCAATTGCACCATTTTTTTTTTTTAAATATTTTCGTCTTTTAGCAATTGTAACAAAAATAAAAATGCGATCAATATTATTTCGGGAAAAAAAAAAAAAAAAAAAAGATTCTCTTATTTCAAGATTATAAATATCATTAAAACTTTACTAAACTCCCAGCATAGTAAGTAAAATTTACATGATTGTTTGTTATGTTCAAAATACTATTTCAAATTGAGGCATTTCATCTCGGGTATCTTCGTATTTCTCCTAAGAATAAAAGTTCGAAAGAAGGAATTTTTTTCTTATGAAATCCTTCAATGTACATTTAAAATAATGTTTAAAAACACAAATGTGTTAGTTAAAAAATAATGTTTTATTACAAGCTATTTTTGTAACTAAATATTTTCTAGAAAGCCGGCTAGTGGCTAAGTGGTCGGCGTCCCTGACTCCTGGGCTGTTGGTTCCGGGTTCGAATCCTGGTTTGGGCATGGCTGTTTCCTTTCTCTCACTCTATCTTTGTCCTTTCTTCTTCTAAGATGATGGATGAATGTGGCCCGGCCTCTATGAACGGGTTTGTGATGATGTGACTTGGCCAATGCTACTCGTACCTCCATGATTTGGTTCACAGGTGCCCACCGATTAATGCTAAAATAAGTAAGAGTTTCATGCCTTGTTGTGGGTGACGGTCCAGTAACCCAGGTATTTCAACATTAGAAAAAAAAATATTTTCTAGAATATTTTTTATTGAAGATTCATTTTATAAACACAAGCTATAAGCAAGACAACAACTATGACAAAACAAATGAATACTGGGTATATTGATGACTTACTTTTATTTTTATTTACGTTCCACCATAAAAAATTAGTTTGATTTTTTATGGTAAAATGAATGGAATCAACAATTTTTATATTGTTGATTCCTGTTGAACAAATGAAGGTTCATGATGACAAAGAAAATTTATTAGTTTTGAAAAAAATACCATGCATAATTTTTATTTATATTTAAATGAAATGTATAATAACATAAAGTTACTACCTTTTTTCATAAAGATAATTATCACAGTTATTTTTAAGGAAATTCGCGTAAGACGTATTATTTATTAATAAATAATCGACAAAGCCTCATAACATTAATCGTAAATAATGATTACGTTTCCATTGTAACTCATCAAATAAGAAACAAATTACTCTTTTACTGTTCTGGAACTCGAATAAAATTTCCTGGTCCACTTCAGAAATCCCTTAACAAACAAAAATAATGGAAATTTCGATTACTGTAATCTTTTGAAAGGAAATTGATTTCCTTTTTTTACTGAGTGATTTTATTCTCATTAAATATCTTTCAGCAGTTCAGAAAAGATTGTGCCCTCCGATAAAAGAAATGTGAATTTATTTTCTAAGACGCAGATAAAATTGTCAGAAAATTGATTTATAAACATGACAAATTTATAATTTTAATTTTACTATTATGGTAAAATAACAGTTATATAACATACTGGCCCTCATCTTTTAGTTTAAATAGCTCACCTAGTTTTCACATAGTTTTCTAGAATCACAGAATAAAAATTTGACTCTCTTGTAGAACTTTTTGGCATACTTGGTAGAATGTTTTGAAATACAGTTGCTATTTGCCTCAATAAATTTAGCTACTCTGTGTAGAAGAGAATAATATAAAAATTCTGCAAAATTTTGCTAAATTCTATAGTTTTTCAAACAATATTTAACAGAAAAATGGGGAAAACTTCATACATATATCAGAAATATAATTCAATAAAAATGATGCTATTCATAACTAAAAAGTTAGTACTTTCTGGATGACTCTCGTATTATAAAAAGAATCCTTATAAACATTTATTTAAGGAGACATTATAGAACATTATTTAAGGAGTATAAATAAAATAAAAGTCAGTATTTTTATAGTTTTCTTAAATGTTAAAACTCATATATCATTTCCTCAACAGCACAAAAGTTTTGAGAAATAATTATCATTTAAGAGCTGTATATTATATTAAGAGATAATTTTTTATTACCTAACTAGATCTCTTATTCGGGAGAAAATTTTTAATTGTAATTCATGATTGAACAAATCCACTGTCTTTTTCGTTCGTATTATAATTCTACCATTATCACTATCACAAAATACCTTTATACTTATATTTTGAGTTTAAATAATTTCATTTTCGTTTGAAATATGCAACATTTATATGAACGATTTTCAAAAGAAAATATTTAAAAGGACCAATAAAAGAATGAGATTTCTTTTTTATAATGCTGTATAATGAAATATATCATACTGAAGCGAAAATATTGCTTAAATGATCAATTTTGATAAAGTATTTGGAAAGTATTCTTTGTTAAATCTAATAGCGGAAATTGGTGATAAATTTAAGAGATGAAATTGGCAATAAATTTAGGAGATGAAATTAGTGACATTCCATTTAAGATGATTATTCAAAAAGAAAAAACCAAGAAATTAAAGATATATTAATGTCCATAGTTATTCAATAGCATGTCCTAACTCTATAAATGCACGACTGATTCGCAGTTTTGGCTCTTTCTATAGTCGGAACGAAATGTATTGGCGTGTAAATGTCCTCACATACCAATCTCAAAATAGTGGGAACATGAACCGTTTATGACAGTATTATGAATGGGCGACAGGGGTGTGGGGGATAGACGGGTGCACAGTGCCATTATCTTCCTTGATGTCAGATTATCACGCCAGATGGAGGCTATGTCTGTAGAAAAGAGAATATTTAATGATAAAGGCGATCGTTATTGCCTGCCTCCGTGAGCGAAAGGATTAATAGACGCAATTTGCCTCTTTTTATCCTCTCTTACTTTGCGACGACATGTAATGCGATTACTTTTTGCTCTCGGAAAGGAAGGGAGTTGAAAACCCGCCGCTTAATGCTTCAAGTAGTCGATTTTTTTAAGGAACAGAGTGGATTTGTATTGTATTACTGTCTATATCGTTCATCTTATGTTTTAATTTTTATCTTGATGCTTCTTCCTATAATATCCGAGAGATTTCTTCTGTCTTTTCGAAAATAATAACATGTTTTTTGAGACATTCATTTAGTTTTATTAACTAACGTTGTGCAGTAATACATTATCTTGAAATAATATCCTTTTTGAAAAAATGTTTTATCGCTGTTCATTAATAAAACTACACTCATATAAAAAACACGCATATATCGAAGTAATGATGCATATAAAAAATGTTTTTATACATAATATTATTTATATTTTTATAATTTTATAAAATAGAAACAACTATTTTATCCATAACATATTTAAATAAAAATTTCTTCCTTAATTCTCAAATATTCGACTACTTACATGACATTTAATGTCTTCTTCAATTTCAAACATCTTAGAAACTAATATGGCTATCAGGATATCGATTTATGATAAATATAATTTGAAATAAACTATATTACAATTTCTTGAATTTTTTTATTGAGTTTCTCGATAAAAAAATTTGTAGGGAACTATATTAAAATCGAATAAATGCTTAAGTAAAATGAAACATTTTTTAGGATTTAGAAAATTATAATTAAAAAACTTATAAATTAGATTATTGTAAAAGTATGATGCTTAAGATTTCATATAATTATATATTTATTGTGTAATCTTTTACATCTATCAATAATAATTTAAATAATCAACAACAAGGACTAATAGTTTGATTTAAATTATTTTAATATTTCAATTTGTGATATCTTCACTGTTTTGTTTGCATTTCGACTACAATAGTTATTCATCGATTTTATTTTGAAAAAGTTGTATTAAAAGTGTATAAAAATAATAAAATATTATGTCCCAAATACAATTATTAAATTAACAAATATTTAATTGTTTTCATTATTGTTAAAATAGTTGCACTTTTAATGTTTGAAACGATGTGTTGTAAATTGTAAAAGTGACAGTAAAATGTGACACTATTATTAAATGGGCATAAATATCAAAAAGATTTTTATCAGCACAAAATTATTATTACAATATGTAATTCACCAGGAATATTACCACAGATCTATATTCAATGTAAAAAAATTATCAGTGTGTGTGTGTGAGTGTGTGTGTGTGTGTTAGAAGAAAACATATTCAAATTATGATTAAAGTGGGCTCTCAGTGTTTTTCAGAATGGTCACAAATTCAATTCTTTTGAACTACGTGATTAACAATTGTTGAACTACATATAAAAGGATATTGCATTTCTGCTATCTAGATGTACAAAGTTTTTTTTTCCTAGCAGTATAGAATAGGACATAATAGGAATAAAACTATTCATACGATGAAACCTACAACAATCCTGATCTTATGGAACTTTAGGATCATTTTTTTAATGCATAGGTGAAATGCTAGGAGAGTCCACACCCTTGGTAATAAACTGGAAAAAAAAAATACGTCAAGGCAGAACGAAAATAGAATTCCAGAAATAGTTTGGTTTATTATATCTAGGGTATCAAAATAGGATTACCAAGAAATTTATCACCGCCAAATTTAAATTTGGTTGGCGAAATTTAACGCCAACCAAAATTAATTGCGCCAAGTGTGTGGGCTCTGCTATGATCCAACCGTTGCATGTAATTAAAACGTGATTATTATAGTTAAATGATATATTTAATTCAAATTTAAAAATGAATGAATAATTTAATTATGAAATGTGTGCCTGTTTTGTAAAAAGTATAAAATAGCAGTGTGGTTTGAATAGAAAACACTTATTGATTGGGAAATATCATGTTATAATATTAAAAGTAAATAAATATACAAACAGCATTTCGGCGATTACAGTGGTATAAGCAACCATTTATATGATTAAGTGAAGCGAAAAATCGTCATATCGGACAAAAAATATTAATATTGGTAAGAGATTCAATCTGTTAAGCCTATTGGGCAATACCAATTCCAAAAAATGCCGACTACGAGACATTTGACACAGGGTGATACAAATAACGACACATTTTCAATCTGTTACTTACATTCAAGGTCTGTGGAAGAAAAAGCTATTCAATTTATCGAAATGGGCGACCATTTGGGGAAAATGTTTTCCATCAGAGGGAACATACCCATTTCCACTAGGCAAAATGAAGGAAACTAAAATAAAAGCATGTGAGAGTTACGAAAAATTCGATTTTACGATAATAAATGCGACTTGGCTAAAAAGGCAAAGCTAGAAAGAAAAAAAAAAGAATAAAAAATAAGATAATTCTTCGGAGTCTTATCGGATTTTTGTTAGTGAGAGATGCTCTTGAATCTACAATGGATAAAATTCTTCGCTTTTTCGCTGACGAACAAATATTCGATAGATGTATTTTAAACTGTGATTCATTTTATTATAATTTAAGTCAAGTGATTTTTAGAGAACTTATCTTTAAATAATGGAGATTTGTAAAATCCCTTGAGTAGGTAATGAAGCTATAAAAAGTTTTAAAATATTTTATTGACAATTCAAATTAGAAAAGAAATAAATTAACATTGAATGCAAATTATTATGCATTTCAAATAATATTTTTTATAAGTATAGGTATAGTAATTATTATTTTGCAGCATATAAATAAAGATTTTTTTTTGTATTAATTTGAATATAGAGTAAATATTTTGTTGGTTCCTTATTTTTTTTAAAAGGAATATTTTAATTATTTAAATTTACCATTTTTAAATTTAATTGCTTAGCTACATTATTGATTATTTTAATCATTCTATTATTAATTTATAAATATTTATATGATTTTTTTCAATCATTTTTTTTCAGTTATTGTTATTTCAATTATTAATAAATAATAGAGTTAATGATGTAAAGCACTTTGAAATAAAAAAATTTACACTATCAGTTTTTATTTATCCCCATAATCGGTATGAAAAGTAACCATTGTTATCTAAAATCTAGGAGAGGCAGATTTTTATCTTAATTTTGTAAAGCATCTATATATTTAAAGAAAAAATAAAAAAGATATTGTTGTGATTAAACTATATGAGTTGTGGAGATACATTTTTGGCTTATTTCTATACATGGTCTTATACATTTTATACTTATTTCTCATTAGCTAATTTATTCCCAAATAAATTAATGGTTTAAACACATTCTACCAAAAATAGAAATATCATATAGTCATTAATTATTTTTAAAATACTTATTATTTATATACATTTTTTTCCTAACTAAAAATGAAAACATAAAATTATTTCCTATTTAAAAATATCCAAGACACACAAGTAAAAGTTTTGAACCCTAAATCATTAAAAGCGATTCCAATCCAATAAATTTCAAGCCCAAGAGCACCTTTAAACTTTTATCGCTCAAAATCCAGCAAAATACATATCTGTTACTCAGCGATACCGTGGAATGAATTTGAGTTTGTTAAAGCGTGCATTAATTGACAAAAGAGAGCTCAGAAAATAAAATCTAGCAACAAGCGCCACATCTAAGGCGAATAGCCTTTTAATGTAGTATTAACGATAATGGAACGTCTGCTTTCTCAAAAGTTGAGAGTTTGTAATCCAATTATCGTGAATTTCACATTTCCATTAAATGATTTGTATTATTTTTCAAAATAGAGCTGCTTCTGATGTCTTCTTTCTTTGAATAGTTCCCAAGCTATGATTGACAATTAAATGTACTCTCCAGACTAAAGGAATTTTACGCTTGGAATAATTAACTATCCCCTAATATTATTTAAATTAACATCTCAATTAAAAGGAGTTTAATTAAGTTAGCGCTAAATTTTCAAAGGGAGATAGCTCATAATCGAATTATAATCTAACAACGGGTGTTCTTTGGAAATTTTCAAATAAAATAATTTAATATTTATTAACTATATGCAAATTAGCATTTCTATTTGAATAAGCTCCAAATCATTAACAACTTCAAATAATTTAATTAAAAGAAAGTATAAAACACTCAAGGATAAATTAATTGTAATTAAATTATATAATCAAATAGAGAGGATTAATTCCAGGGATAGTTTATAATAATTATTAAACATCTATAAATTTCTAAATTCACAAGAAATATCTATAATAAGCAATTACCACAAATCCTATATATATATCGTATTATTTTACCCTTCAATCGTATCCTGTATATATATCGTAATTATTTTACCCTTCAATCGTACATATTGCAAAAATATTAATTCCTTAATAATACGTTCATTTAATTATATAAATTGTGCTGATCTTATTAGTATCGATGTACAATTTTTCATTCCAAATTTAACCTTAGTTTTTTAATTTAGACAATACTTACACATTTTACTAATATTTTTTTATTGTGAATATCATTTTACATTTTTATTACTTTAATTTCTCCTGATATTTTTCATGTTAATGAGAATGGTTATAAAAGCTTAATTTTTTATATGATATACAGTGGAAACTCACTTAAAGAGCATAATTCGTTTTTGAATCTTACGCGCAATGCGAAACACTCATGAAAAGAAGCTATTTTTATCATTTGCACCAAAATGTGAAATTCATGCTTAAGTATAACACATACACACACAAAATGTAGTTTCCTCTTTTATGAGCAAATATGGTCTTCAGTTAAATAGTATGGGGGTTCGATTCACAGACGAGATATGAAAAATTGGAATAGGTATCCACTTTAAACCGTTACTCCAGATTCAATTATCACCATGAACAAATCATGCGGTTTATTTAAAAAAAAATACTCAAATTAACTTTGTAATTTATACATTTTTTGTGAGAAAGTCGTCTTAAGATATTTGCCTTTGCCAATGTTTCGAAAATTTCAGAAAATGAAGTATAGCATTACTGTTAGCTAAATTTATTCTGTGGATAAGTGTTGTATCATTAATGCTATGTTTCTCAGCGTACGATGCATAAATTTCCCCTGCTTTCTGCATCTCTATTTTACTGGAAAGGTTGTTGCTCCGTTGAGGTTGTTAACACTTCCCAAAAGACGAAATCTCCTCACAACTTCTTGTGATGTAGGTTCCAGCTTCATTAATTCTTCTGTTGTAAGCTTCAGTCTATTCTTTTTTATTAACATATAGATGTCGTTACCTTTATATTCTTATACCTTAATGATAACCAAAAATAAATCTATACCAATTAAGACCTCCTTAGTCATTAGATAAAAAAAACTTTGAAGTTGGTTAAGACCCCTGCCCGACAAAACTTCTATGCAGAAATAATTTGTTTGTGTTTTGGTCAGGCGCTTGCTTAAAAACCTTGAAATTGTGTTAGATATTGTTCGGTAACTTCTTCTATGCTGAAATGAGTTCATTTGTGATTTTTTAAAATACTCAGCCAATAATCTTGGAGTTGTGCTTGAAAACGATGTCTACTCAATATTCTTCTCGACACAAGCAGCTTGTCCTTTTTGGACCTTGCGCCATAAGACCCAACCAACTTCTCGACACAAATAAAGCTTTGTAATTTAAGGTACTTGCTCTAAAATTTTGGAGTTGCGTTTGAAAAATTAAGCTGAAATTAGGATTTTATTTCTGATTCTTTACTATATTTATTCTACCATTGAGTCTAATTAATTTCTCCAATCTTTTGAAACAAAGTTCGAAGAGCACTTTACCATACAACTTTTTTAAATTTGTAATGAACAAGTGATCCTGACTTGTAATGAAAGAAGGTTATTGTGATATACGAACTAGGGCTTGATGAATTGGAATTCTTCTCGAAAACGATCATTGTTAAGTCATACTGGATGTACAGGAGTGTTATAACTAGTAAGGTAAGATGTGACAAATCTCCAACAAATATTTTATTGGAAGATTAAGCATTTCATTCAATTAATTGGTTGAAAGGTAACTTGTCATTCAAGGTTTCTTGTTGGACTTTCCAGAAGAAATTTAATCCGCATTTCTAGATTCTTTGACCCTAAAATAAATAAAAAAATTTTTTTATCTTATTTCAAAGTATATAATAACAAACTGTAAATAAGTAAATTCAAACTATTGAATTTATAAATCTGTTTGTTTTCTCAATACAAGTAAGTATTGTGTTTTTCCAAAAGGATAGAATAAGTTTTGCTGGATTTATTTTATTTATTTAAAAGTAATTAATCTCAAAAATAGAAATTTAAGCAGAAAGGAAATAAATTTTCCTTATTAAATATGGAGAAAACGCAAAATAATAAAAAAACGGAAAAATAATTGATCTTAAAAGAAACAAAAACTTATCAAATTTCAAAAAATTGATATTGGAGTTTATTTATATATTGCTATTAATATTGTGAGAAGGAAACATGATAAGGTGAGGATTAAATTGCTGTTTAAGTCCCCTTCTTCGCCAAGTCGCGAATTTGAAGCGCTTTTTCGCGCATGCTCATTAATTACTCTTTTGTTCTAGCCTTTTCATTGGTCGTTAATTAAGTTTCACTTTGAAATGGCTTTAGAATTTTCACCATGGCATCGGTGTTTTTGAAAACGCGCCAAGAAGGGGACCTAAAGCACATTTTCACCGAGGGATGTCAGATTGGCTTAATAGGTAAATTACCATGAAGCACAGTTATTTGAGTTTAATTTTATAATTTTGAGTTTACAATAAAGAAACGAAATTGACAGTTGCGCTGGTCTCTCTTTCTCAACTTCACCTAAAAATATTAAATCTAAGCGGCAAAAAAAAAAAAAAAAAAAGACTCGGACATATTGAAAAATTACAAACAAATTCATCTCATTTCACAATTTGGCATTCACAAATTCAAGCCACAAATTGCGGTGAAAAAAGTATATATCTTCCTCCCCAAATATTACCTGCTTACTTTGGTGTTTTAGCGGGCAAAACAAACACATAAAAATAGGGAAGATCAAGGTAAATATCTGTGATCCACCGGTTTAAGAAGATTCTGAAAATATTATTTCGTGAAAATGAACGTTTTTATTTTTATTTTTTTTTAACCATGAAGTGGTTGTTTCTTTTGTTACAGTTGAGATCATGTGTACGTCACTTTATTTTACTTATAATTGGTCTGTGAGTTAAGCAAATAAATGTTTTCACCAATAATGTTGAATATACAATTTTGTCCACTCATCAAAAGCAAGTAAATTTGTCTGTGGGAGTAGCTCTTCAATGAGTTGTTGAAAAGGAAATTTTGGTCAATATCTTAGTGGGATTGGGTTTTTTATAAATTATTGGAGATTTCTCTCTTTTGATACCACTACTAAAAAATAAATACTTATTAATCATTAAGTACAGAAAAATTTATTTCATGTAGCATGTAAAGCAATTTAGATATTAATATTTTATTGCTTGTGCAAGCAATAAATAAATCATAACATCCACTTTATGGTTAGTTTAAATCCGCAAGGACGACTTAAATGTTTTTTTATTTATTTATTTATTTTTATTTATTTTTTAACAGCCTACTTTACTGATGGAAGCAGCAATTTTCAAAAGTTAACTTTTTTAAATTCAAAAGCGTTGAGCCACATTTTTTTAACATAAAAAGCAATTTTTTCAGAGTAACTGTGTTTCGTAAAATGAAAATTGATTTAAAAATGTGCTTATGAATTGAAATGGAAGATACAATTATCTCATTAAAAATTGATAACACAACACAATGAATACCAAAATTGGTGTAAAAACAGGCAAACTTTTCCCAATCAACAACATAAAAAAACTTCTTCAAATTATCGAAGCTTTTAGATAAATCTTAATAAAAATGTAACTTTAATAATAATATAAATTGACTTTTAAAATGGTTTTATATATATTACACGCAGTAATACGCACATATCAATACCATATCTATTCTCTGCACATTAGGCACTTTAAAGTTAAGGAAAAAAATTTTTTTAATAGTTTTTTGCTTGCTAATACATTAACATATATAATAAGTACTTAATAATAGCTTCCTTAATTCTTTAGTAGAATTAAGTTTTATACCCAGCGTTAGTAGTATTTAATTAATAGCCTTAATGAAATTTAAGATTCATGGAACTCAGTGAATCTACAATCTACAGTCTTAAGGAAAATTCTTTAGAGAAATTTGAAAAATTTTGAAAGAATTAAAAAATACTAGCCAGCAAAATAAAAAAAAACAGAAAATAAAAAATTCTATTTTCTCAAAGATGAATTGTACAAAAGAAAATCAAGAACTTCTAAGAAAGGGCCTCAAATAACTTGTAAAATTTACTTTGCTTATTGAGAAAACTAAGAAACAAATATTTTTGTGTACAATGTTTTATATTTAGGATGAAGCTTATTGTGCTAAATTTGATTCTGAAGAATGATTACGAGAGAATTTCAATGATTTACAATTTTTTAGCGAAAAATCTCAAATGCATTAAAACAACTTAAAATCCAAAACATATTGGAGTCCTAACCATATTTAACTATTTCTGAAATTTATTTTACATTGTTTCTTTACATAATTACTAAGCCTATTTATTGCTGATATTTAAAATAAAACATTAGAGCACATCCCGTTAAAATAGGGTTTGTCAGTCTTTTTCGCCTGCTTTTCATTTTTACAGTATTTTTAGGAGTAAAACTTTCGTAATTTCATCTGATTATGTCATAATTTGATTTCATATAGCAAAGTAATATGACACTTAGCAAGTTATGCTACAAAATGTCGCTTTATATATTAAAGCATACTCAAGAAGTATCATA
>JAPDSC010036973.1:0-42401 GCA_026290005.1 Latrodectus geometricus
GATATTTACACTGTTAATATTTAGAGTATTGGATAGCTTTTGAAAAATCATGCCTTAATTCATATATATATATATATATATATATATATATATATTTATGAATTAAGGAGTGATCTTTGATCTCAATTTCTTTATAACATAATTTTAAACACGAATAACAAATTTATTTTCACATATAAATATTTCAATTACTTTCAATAATAGTCTTTACTTGTTGAAGTAAATGAGAAAATTATTTTTTGGATAATTTTACAACATTTTAAAAAAAATATTTGCTTTATCATTTTTCACAAAAACATTTTTACGAATAACTTCATTTTACAAATGATACTGAGAGATACATTCCATATATCAAATTATTCATATTACTAAAAAAATCTTAAGAATGGACATTTTACGTATCTAAAAATGTTTTATAAATGCTAAAACTACAAATATTTATATCAAAACTTAATTACTTGTACAATATTTGACTATTTATTACACTGTACTATAGTTACACAATTTCTTTGTTAAACAAGGCAATTTTTAATGTATTCAGTTGTATCATATATAATATATGCCATAATATTAGATCACATATATTGAAAAAAATCTGTTTTATTACTGTTAAATGCCTTTCATTTGAGCATTTAACATTTATTTTCTTTTTACGCAATTTAATTATTGCATTTCAATTTTTTCAGTATTTTACTAACAATGTTATTTCTAAAGATGAATTATTAATAATCAATAAGACATATGTATAAATATAGAAGCATAAATAGATATAGAAATATTAATAACCAGTAAGACAAATTTATTACATGGTAGGAAACTTAAGTTCTCTTCAAAATATTTAAAGACTATTTTCTAATAAAATAGTTTTTCATTTATAGAAAGAATTTGTTTAAAAAATATTCTAACATTTTAATAAAATATATATTTTTCGTATTTTTGATATCACCACGATGAAGAGAAAATGCTTTAAACAAGTTTGTATGAGTAATGAAATTTTTTTAATAATTTTCGTTACTTACCATTGTTGTATATTATAGGTCTTGGAGCAAGTAAAACTGAAAGCAAAAACAGCTATGGGTGAAATGGTTCAAGATGACAAGAAACGAGATTTCATCGAACTAATTCAAGCAAAGGTTTAACTATGATAGCTTTATAAAAAAAATTATATAGTTTATGTTAAAACTCTTATATTGATAAATTACTGATAAAAGGATTTATCATCATTAAATATATATATATATATTATCGCTTCAATGATTATATAAAATAAAAAAATAATTTTGTAAATTTGTAAAAATTTGATACTTACCTTACAAGCCTAGTTAGGGAACATATATTGAAAACTTATATAAAAATTTTTATACTGCCCTCATATAGTTTTTATAAGTCACAATTTCTTTTTAAAACTACTGATTAAGCAAAAAAATTTCTGCAATATGACTAATGAGGTGAAATGGAATTTCTATCACATTAAATTCCTATATATTATTTTTGTAATTATAAATTAATATTTTATTATAATAATTATAAATAATTTTAAGTTAAATACTTTTTAGCACGAAAGCAGTAAAAACCCTTTATTAATTTATGAAATTTAAGCAAATTACAATATTTACACACAACTTTTAAATCTTCCAATAAAACTCATCTAAAATACTATTATCTATTAAGCTATGTGACTATATATTTCTAAGATGATTAACTTTAAAATGTATCCTCTATATATACTATTAAATTTTAATTTCATCGTTTACATTAAAAATTTTTAGGTAATACGTGATTTTCTAAATTATTTGTTCTTGTAATCGATGTGTATAATGCCACCAATAACCGCAAAATATTCTCTTATTCCTTATAGCAGACGTAAATTAATCTTAATATTATCCATATTATTCTGATAAACAAATGTCAATATAATGCAATGAATTTGTTCTTGGCATGCTGTATTAAATTATGTTTTTAAAAATCAATGATACATAAAGGATTAAGAAAAATGGTTAAATATCTCGATAATAAAATTAAGACAGTGGTATTCCCAAAAATTATTTATAAACTTCGAATATGTCAAATAATGTATAATCATTTCTTTCAAAATTCTTCAAGTTTTAAATAATATTTTATTTTTTATATATTAATAAATCCAGAAAGATTTTTATACAACAAGGCATAGCATTACGTTATATTTGTGATTCATTAATGTGCATTTGCTTTGAAAACTTGATTAAGATTTGGAATAAAGTAATTTTAAAAAATTTAAGTAAAACTATTTTGTGAGTGGTATTTTCAATTTTTGTAAATCGTTTAAGAAAAGTGCTAGGGTTTAAACTCAAACCAATCTTTTTCTTAATTACAACAAAGCATGTAACAATTTCTCGAAATTCTTTTATCAGCAAGCACAACTATAGTCTATTTCTTTTAAGTATATATACAAGATCATGTAAATTAAGTCAATTGCCATGGTAACGACATTATTTTCTTAACCTTAAAAGTAAATCCCCTACATTTAAATGAGTGACATTTCTCTCAAAATCATTGACATTTCTCTGAAATCAATTGTGGAAAATATTAAAATCAAGTATCAGTACCACTTGAGCCTGTAATTTGTTTTTACTTTTGTACATAATAACAAACAAAAAATATAATATGTAAAAGATCTTTCTAAAAGAAATAAAAGAACAAAAGACTTTTGTTTCTCCAATAAAATACTCATGTATATCTTTATATTAGAAATGCTATATTATATTATGAATACAGACACTTAGATTAAACTTCTTTATTACAGCTCCACTGTTGTGGCGTCGATGGACCAGCTGATTACAGTATAGACCCTAATAAAGTAACACCTGTTCCTCAATCATGTACAAACCCTGAAACTGCATCTCCATATGAAAAGGTAAGTAACTTTATTACCTATATCTTTTAAACAAATATTAAAACTATATTTCCAACATTATTTTCTCTTAATTGTACAAGGGTAGTCCAAAATATTAAAAAGCTTCTCAGAAAATAGTGACTTTCATATGGTATAGAACTAAATTAAATACCTAACTACCGTATTTCTTCTGTACTACATTGTTTATGGTCTCAAGGGGGTTTAAGTGTAACATTTAAGAGAGACAGAAGTTGGTGATTATCAAAATGAATACCATGGGGTCAAAAGTGACTGCTAAGCTGAATGAATATTTACATAATCCACAGCAGCAACCCATCTCTACCAAACCTTTTGAAGGAAATTGCATCCATAAAATATTTGGGACAGGACTGTGACTTAAAAACTCCTTATTGACAAATATAAATGGTAAATAGGTGCAAAGGTTGTCTCATTATACATATCTGTAGAGCTATTATTGCCTTGGACTGCAGGTCAATGAAACATGTCTTTCAATGAATTCAGTTTTTCCTTATTACCTGTTATGTGATAGATTTACGAGTACCAAACCCCAGCTGAAGCTTATAACCAGACTATCTCCTTTCTAGAGTGAAGATGGGAGTAATTTTGTAAGGATTTGGGGCCTCATCTTGTACTTTGGACAATACCTCCTTGCCTCTTTTCATGACAGGTCACTTACACTGACCATGACACTCTTTTGAGAGACCAAAGGCATTTTACTGTTCAAACATTGTTTCTATCTGAAGATTGGACACATCAAAAGGATAATTCCGGGATTTACCGAAATTGAACTGTGGAATCCTGGTTTTGAGAACTTATTTTCCACCTTCCTACGCCTGCTAATTTACAGGAGTTTCTGTGGACAATTTTGGAAGAAAGAGTGAGATCCCGCTATCTTAATCCTGCGTCTCTCCAGGAGTTAAAGAATTTCTGCACGAGGAATAGTACAACGTACTTAATACCCTATAGTACTTGTATTTGTCTATTTCAAGGAGTATTCAAGTGGTTCTTCCAAAAAGGCTTCCACATAAGTAAAATATTTGTTTTTATGTAGTTTTCCTACTATTTTGGACAATCCCTGTAGGTTTATCTGTGTATCTAAATTTAAAATATGAAAAATTTATTTAAAAGAAGATATTTTAGGAAGGTTATAATTGATTAAGTTAAATATATCTTTCAAAAAAAATTAATTTACAATTCCTAGAAATTTTTTATGAAGCAGTAATACGAGTATCATATTAAAATTTGTTTACATACCTTACATGTTATATACCTTATACTGTACATGCACCTTTTAGAAGTTATCTGTTTATTTATTCGGTTACCGATGTTTAATGAAATCTGCAACAATTATTCGTAAATTATATTAATGACTATTAATATAACTAATTTTTTGCTTTAATTATTAATGGCTTATACATACACGATGGAAATATTTTTTTGAATTTTCTGTTTTCAGATCATCCAAAAATCTAAGTGTGTATTAAATTTAACAATTTATTACTAAATGAATTTCTATGTACTCAATCCATTTAAGATTGGGTCGGCCAATAGCTCGTATTCCAGAGTCCTTGGTCAAAAATAGTTTTCTGTGTTGAGTGTTCTTTTTTTTCATTCCCATAGCATGAGCAGCCCATTCAATTCTATTATCAATACTATTTGATTTATTATCAATATACACTACTGGCCATCAAAATTGATACACTAAGAAGGCGACGCTACAGACGTGAAATTTATACGAAAGGAAGAAGGTGCTGTGATATACAAGTGATTAACTTTTCAGCGCATTCAGACAAAGCAGGCGCTAGTAGCGACACCTACATTGTGTTTAAATGAGGAAATTGTTCAGCCGGTTCCTCATACACAAATTGCATTTGAACGTTGTTGCCTGGTGAAAAGTTGCTGTGATGCCTCGTGTAAGAAGGAGAAATGCGTACCAGCACGTTTCTGACCTTGATAAAGGTCGAACTGTTGCGTTTATCTTATCGCAGTATTGCTGCTCGCGTCGGTCGAGATTCAATGACTGTTTGCAAAATATGGAATCGATGGGTTCAGGACGGTAATACGGAACGCCATGCGGGATCTCAATGGCCACCTATCACTAGCAGCCAAGAAGACAGGCATATTATCCGCATGGCCGTAATGGATCGTGCAACCACGTCACGAGCCGTGAGTCAAGAAACGGGGTCGTTTGGAAGACAACAAGTGTCTGCACGAACAGTTCGACGACTTTTGCAGCAGCATGGACTCTCAGCTCGGAGACCATGGCTGCGGCTTCCCTTGACGCGGCGTCATAGACAAAAGCGCCTTCAATGATGTGATCAAAGACGAACCTGGGTGCACGAATGGCGAGACGTCATCTTTTCAGATGAATCCACGTTCTGTGTACAGCATCATGATGGTCGCATCCGTGTTTGGCGGCATCGTGGTGAACGCACACTGGCAGCGTGCATTCGTCATCTTCATACTGGTCCATCACCTGGCGTGATGGGATGGGTGCCATTGGATACACGTGTCGGTCACCTCTTGTTAGCATTGACGGTGCTTTGAACAGTGCACGTTACATTTCTGATGAGTTACGACCCGTGGCTCTACCCTTTATTCGAGCCCTGCGAAACCCTGCGTTTCAGCAGGATAATGCCCGACCGCATGTTGCCGGCATTGTACGGACCTTCCTTGATACGAAACATGTTCGGCTGTTGCCCTGGCCAGCACGTTCTCCAGATCTTTCAACAATAGAAAACGTCTGGTCAATGGTTGCCGAGCGACTGGCTCGTCACCAAACGCCAGTCACTACGGTTGATGAACTGTGGCATCGTGTTGAAGCTGCATGAGCATCTGTACCTGTACATGCAATCCAATCTCTGTTTGACTCAATGCCCAGGCGTATAACTGCTGTTATTACTGCCAGAGGTGGTTGTTCTGGGTATTGATTTCTCAGGATCTATCCAGCCAAATTTTTTGAAAATTTAATCACTTGTTATTTTCAGTATAATGTATTTGTCCATTAAATATCATTTTGTTATCTGCATTTCTTTCTGGTGTAGCAATTTTAATGGCCAGTAGTGTATATCAATTTTATTTGAATTTTATATATTTGATGATGTTGTCTGATATGTCAATCAATGGATTTCAATTTTTGTGTGACGCAATTGCTGGAATAAAATTTTATACAATGCAATTTTAGACTTTACAATTGTATTTTTAGAATAAAAAATTAAAAAATGCTTCGCTTAACTGTTAGGTTTATATTTATTAAATATTTGTAAGTATGTACATGAGATGTAAAGAGAATAGAAAATTTCTAACATTTCACCTAATGCCTTAAAATATGTCTTCGAAAAAATTATATACTATGTACTTCACATAAATTATTATTATTTTTTTTTATTTTTTTTTATGTTTGAATTAATTTAAAAATTTTTGTCTTTTTGTATGGCCCTAATAATGAAGTCTGTTAAAATTTGAAAACTTAATCGTGCTTATTATGACGTGTTAATTAAAGGTTAACTATCTATGATCCCGACAAGATAAAAAAAAAAATCTGAAACAATCTTGCGAAAAGTATCAGCAAACAGGTTTCAGTGTCCTCTTATTAAATAATACTTTTACATTTTTATTTAATTTAATTGTTGGTATACAAATCTTATTTATAAATAGTAATATATGTCTTAATCGTGGAAGTAACAGTAAGTCATAATTTTTTTTTAATTTCTACAAAGAAATGCTGTTAATTTCAATAAAAGATAACATTTATACATATTATTTAAATATTTTACATGTTTCTACTAAGAAAAACCTACATCATTCTATATATCATTGTTTCTATTAAGCCTACTTTCTAATAAGGAGTCTAAAGAGGAATTACTATTTATCTTTTTCATTTGTTAAAAGTATAGTTCATGCATCAAAACAGCAAAATTACAGTATAAAGTATACTGTAATTTTGCTGTTACTAAAAAAAATTTTACTAAAGAAATTTTAAGAAGTAAAGGTTAAATAAATTATATTGCCCATTATCAATAAGCTTCTTAATAAGTAAAAAAAAATTGGATGTCAGTTGTAAATTACAGCAAAAGACTTTGCTACAAATTAATAACTATCAGCTAAGACATTATTAAAAACTTTTCAGAAAGTTTAATTTAAAAATAATATTTTTCTTAACTGTTAACGTCATTGAATTTTTATTGAGTTTCCGCAACTTTTTCACAATAAGGCTTTTTAATTTGTTACCATTTCATTACTCAAAACTTTAATGAATTTCTTTATTTTTTTTTTTGGAAAATATAACAAAATCTTATGAAAGAAAATTAAATGAAACCAATATGACTACTCATAGCCATTGTTAGGAAACATTTTTGTTTCGAATATTTAAAATTTTATTTTTACATATTTCAGGGCTGTTATGATGCTGTTGTTGAATATTTGAAAAGTAAAGCTGCCATTGTGGGAGGTGTGGCTGTAGCCGTTTTCCTGTTGCAAGTAAGAATCACGTTTGTTACTTAATAACAATTAGTATTATCATAACAATGAAAATCAGCAGTTGCGCTTATAAATTTATCTTTGTATTCAAATGTTTTTGTAAGCTTTATAAAAAAATTATTTAAATATTATGTTTGAAATTCTACCATTTAACGAAAACAAATTTGTCCATTGTGTGTCTATGTTTATATAGCATTCTTTTATAAGTTATATAATAGCTATGAAAAGTCTAATATGCTTATAAGTGATTATATTAGTATTTTGAACATTACTTCAAGATTGAAAATATCTGGATTTTATCATCACATTGTGGGAATTTGTATAATCTTATCGAATACAAAACTATTTAACTAAAGTTTAACGCAATATTAGTTACACTTTCTTGAATAATTAAGTTAATTGATCTTATTCTATAGACTATTTTTATTTATTCTAACATCATTATCCTTTTAATGTGATTTATTATTACCATCTTGTAAAGCTTGGGTCTCTATTAAAATTTTTTATCATTCCAATTCTATTGCCAACCTTCCCTTTTTAGTTGATAACTAGAATATTTTTTAAACCCACTTTCACGAGTTCTTTCCGTAGATCTTTCTTTAACTTTCGACTTCCTAAACTTCCATCTAATTTTTTCCCCCAATTTTTTTTGTTATCCATCTATTAGAGTTCTTTTTTTCATTATCTTTGCAACAATATTCAGTGCTGTAGATTTAATAAACACCTCTCTATTTATTTTATTTATTTCAAAATTTTTTTCCAAAAATCTTATTACATTTTACATTATTTCTGTCTCAAAATTTAGCAAAATTGTTTTTATCTTATGACACTTGGAATAAATTTTTTCAAAATAATGAATAATTCTTTATATTTATTTAATATTTCCTTTGTAAATACCATATATTTAATCTAATTGTTTTACCAGCAAATTATTGCTTACAAGATTATGATAATATGATTGAGATAAATATTCTTAATCATATACAATTAATACCTATGGGGTTCGTTAGGAGACAGGCCTTTTTTATTTTCTGGCTTCTTATCTCTAAATTGGAAGGCCCAGATGTTGCCGCCATCTATGAGCCAAAATCCTATTTTGACCCTAAAAACGGAAGGCACTTTTTTGATTTCATTCGCCCAGTCCATGATGGGTGGCTTGGTTTCGCCAAGCCCCTAACAACAACATTTATGTGCAAAATAAATAAAATTAATGTAAAACTTTTAGAACGAAATAGTAAATTAACTTTAAATATTAAGTACTAATTTAATACTTTGTATTAAAAGTATTCAGTAATTAATAATAAAGGCATTAAGTTAAAAATTTTCATTTGATTATTGTATTTGAATGTTGCATATTATTACTGTTATAAACCAATAACGTATCAATTTATTGAAATTTAGCTTGGGGCATTGGTGTTTACAATATGCATGGTTTGTGGACTTAAACAAGCTGCCGGCGCAATCATTTGAAGATGAAATTTTTTATTTGTGATTTATATACATAATTTTGTAAAGGATCAATTGTATAACTATATATTTTTATCGTCTAATAAACAAAGTTTTTATAAAATTTTTGTTTAATTTGTTTAAATTTTTTTTCGCAATAATAAATTTAAATACGAAAATGAAGATTATTGCCCCATATTAATATTATAGTATTATTTCTAGGATTATAGTGCACTAAAAGAGCTTAAAACAAATTTTGAGTTAGTTCTAGAAATAAAAACTAATGCAGGGCAATAATCTTCATTTTTGTTTTTAATCGTTATTCTAATACTTGAAATTTTAAAAATAGAATAGATGTATGTACATGAGTCACAATTATTTATTAAACCTTGCATTATTACTTTGTTATCATATATTTATCACATTTATATTATTTTTTAAATTATATTTGAATTGACAGATGATCATGTGAAAATTAGCAAAATAGAATAACTGCCTTATCGATAAAATATATAAAAAGTATATGCTAAAGTTTTACAATTTTATTATCAATATACAGGATGTTTTATTAAACATCCATCATAGTTGTGAAAATTTATAAATAATTAAAAAAAGAAGAAAGCATTTAGACATACAAAAAAAAATTTTGGATAACGGATGGTTTTTTTGTCGTTCAACGGTTGTTTTTTTGCATATGAGGGCTAGGGTTTAAAGTGAACTTCGAACCACTACAAACATCCATCCCGCCAGATTCGAACCGACGAATTGTTGAACCGAACGGATGAGCGATTACCCTTCAACTAACGGCTCGGGTGTTAAATATTAGAATATCATCATATTCTAATTGCAAAAGTCATAAAATCTGAGAAGAAAATTCTTAAGTATATTTTATGTATTTTCATGGTAAACACTATACTGATTTGAAGAGAAAATAAACTTTTGATTTTCTGAAATTTATGAGATTATTAAAATAATCCTGAAAAATTGAAGTAGTAAAGTGTCACATATGATAAAAAAAATTTTCAATAATCACTCGGTTCACTCGGACAATTCACTCGGATGTTAAATATTAGAATATCATCATATTCTGATTGCAAAAGTCATAAAATCTGAGAAGAAAATTCTTAAGTATATTTTATGTATTTTCATGGTAAACACTATACTGATTTGAAGAGAAAATAAACTTTTGATTTTCTGAAATTTATGAGATTATTAAAATAATCCTGAAAAATTGAAGTAGTAAAGTGTCACGTATGATAAAAAAATTTTCAATAATCATTCCCTGACTAAAATCATCAAATTGAGAGAAATTTTTTATTATAATTTCCTCTCAGATTATATATTACTAATTAAAGCATAAAATTTTCTCGTTAAAATATCTCACAAAATTCGATGGAGAAAATTCAAAAGCAAGTTCATTCATTTTATTCACCGATATAAAATTTTGTCTGTTTTATAACTGACAGTATCGTAAAATCATTCCTATTGTGAAGTGTATTAATAAAATATTAAAAGTATGGTTGAGAAGAAATCTGTGTGTGATGTGATATACTTCACTAATTTTTGAACCAAATCTAATGTGAATTTAAGATTATAATTATCTATTCTGTAGAAAAAAACAAGATATTTATTTTAAGAGTAGTTTATATATTTTTACTGTTTAATGGTTTATTGATTTACATTTTAACTTTCTTGCCGAATGCTTAATCGTAATATATGAATGAACTTCTTAAATCTAATTTCATATTGAATAAATTAGCTCGGCAAACTACTGTCTAAAGGCGAAGTTTGTGCAATTGAAAACTGAGTATCCGTAACAGTGGTTAATAAATGACTAATATAGTCTGTGAAAGTTACCAAAGAATTTGTATTATCGAAGTAAATGTTCGTTCTTTGTGGATACACATAGGGAATGGTAAAATAGTTCTTAAACTAAAAATTTTATAAGAAACGAAAAATATAAGGATGTAATTCAAAAGTATTTTTTTATTAAAGTGTTACCTCCTTTAAAATAAAAAAGTATGCAATATGAAATATGTACTTAAACTCAACGTTCACTTTTACTTTATTGATAAAAAATCCACACACACAAGTAAATTAATCTCTTATTATTTCCTATTTCAAAGCTACATTTTTACAAGCAAATTTTTTTCATCTTGTTTCAATAAAAGAACATTTTTTCTCGTTTTTATAATTGTTTCTTGAGGTTACGGTGGCTTGGTTTGTTAAGACGTTCGCTCTCGTTGTCGGAAAGTAATGGGTTCGAATCCCGACCCAATCGAGCGTCCATCGTGTTCGCTAATGACGACTGGAACGTGTAAAATATGCCGTGGTCACTGCGACCACGACTTGTGAAATGATATTTCTTTGGGTGACAGACGAAATCTAAAGGTCTTCTGCTGGGTCCTTTCTCTTAAATTACGACGACCCTCCCCCCCCCCCCATATTCGGGGA
Organism: Latrodectus geometricus; assembly: GCA_026290005.1. Classification (NCBI taxonomy): domain Eukaryota; kingdom Metazoa; phylum Arthropoda; class Arachnida; order Araneae; family Theridiidae; genus Latrodectus; species Latrodectus geometricus. The sequence continues at coordinate 11,273 of JAPDSC010036973.1, forward strand.
ACGATGGCACACTCATAGGGTATCTGACTATATAAGTTGCCATCACTTCCTCCACTTATAAAGCTAAATAAGGGGAATAGCCTAAGTAGCCAGCATTAAAAATAAAAAAACAGTTGTTTCTTTCAAAAAAAGTACACTCATGCGATATTCAATTACTTGTTTTGCAAACGCGATCATTGCATTATCATTGCATTTCCCATTTTCTCCCAGTTTGATATCTGAAATTTATTTTTGATTCCCACTCATTATCTTTTCAATAATTTCTTCATCTGATACCTCTTCAGTAGAAATTAAATGTGCATTGACATTAAAAAAAAAGTCCTGGAAAATTTCGTTTCTTTATTAGGAAGGATTTCTTTAGCGGAGTTTATGTGTAAATTATTTATCTCCCCACAAATCGTTTGTTAAATGTTCTCTGCTTTTTGCTTACATTGTGGTCTCTCTAATAAAGTCTGCCTGTCGAAATACTTCGTAAATTCTCTTATCTATAATGCTGTTACCAAAATAGATTGATCTCAGCACCAAGCCTAGAATGTCAATTTCTGAAGGCCATTCCAGTCTATGATCACTTTTTGAAGAAGTACTCTACTATATATGAAAGCTGTTGTTTGTGCGATGATACATGAGCTATATGAAATGAAAATAGCAGAAAAACTTCATCACGTTTTGCTTAAAATGGTTCACGACATCACTATAAATTGTGTAGTTATTCCCGATTTAATCATTTAGTTTGAAGTATATTATCGGTTCTCCGATAATAGACTTCAAACTAAATTTCTCAATCCTAAAAAAATAATTAAAAAATAATAGAAAAATATAAAATAAAATAAAACGCAAACGTAAGATGTATAAATGAGTTAAGGAAACAAGAGGATTTCGTTTAGTAAATGGGAATTAAAATCCCCATTGTTTCTGTAGTATAAAAGTCAAGAATATTCATTTTCAATTTTATACTATCATTGTAGAAGCAACAAAGAAACTTAAATTGCTGTCATATTGAAATCGCGAATACTTAAGAGTATATGAAAAATGCAATGTATAGAAAGTAATAACGATAGGATGACTTCAAAATGAGTTTTGATTTTTTATGGCCTTTTTTGGGTTGTTGAAACGCTTGTCGAAAGGAAAGAATGCTAACACTGGCGCCAATAGCATCTATGGGATCATGTTAGGCACCAGTCACTAAGTCGTACAACCTTGAGTGTTCGTAAGTTATAGATTCGTAAGAACGAATGTCTCTCTATTGTATTTATTTATTAGTAGAATTTTGTAAATTTCTAAAGGTATTTTCATTTCACACATTTCACGTGCTTTAACAAAGAGTTATCTTTTTCAGATATATTCTGTTTGGGATACTAAATTTTTGAACATCATAATAAAAATTATATTTCTCATAATCTGATGTATACTCTGTATAACGAGTGTGTATATTCTGCATATTCCAAATAACGAGGGTAATTTTTTTACTTCATTTTCTTAAAGTTAAAATTTTGTGCTAAAAGAAAGCAAAATTTGTGCTAAAAGAAAGCAAAAATGTTTAAAAAAAAAAAATATTATTTAAAGTGTATTTAATATCAGAAATTCTCACCATGCCAAGAGGAACAAAACTTGCTTGAAATAGTATTTAGCAACAAACTTACAAGTCGTTCAAGAACGGATCAATTTCTTCCAACATTTGTAAGAACTTTCAATATATATTTCCCAAAATTGCATATCTCTTACAATTTGGAACTAGGCTGAAAAAAATCAGAATTTATATTCATAAAATGTTGATTTATAAAGTCAATGACACCTATACTTGTGATAAGATAATAATTTTTCACTTTTTATGGTGTGAGACAGGTTCAAAATTCTGATTAAAAACTTGGATGTTGACCGTTGCTTTATTACTTTCAAACTTCTTTTTTTGTAAATTATCGCAAAGAACTTTTTGTACTTTTCAACTCTAACGTTAAAAAATATTCTATTTTGTAGTTCCAGTGTATAGTTAAGGGAAACATCACACAAGATTTGCCCAGTATTATTTTTTTAAAAAAAATCATATATAATATTACAAGCAGAGTAAAAACTATCATGATTGGGTGCATATCTTGGAATATGTGTAATCTAGAAATTATATTCAAGAATAATAAACAAAAAAATTTAAATAATTCCGAGAGTAAACAAATAGAATTTTAAAAAATTTTTCAGACACACGTCTAACGCATTTGTATGATGCAATGGAAAGTTAAATATGATACAAAGTAAAAATACGTCAGAATGATGAAAATTCTTAACCGTCGTTATGTTAAATTGATTTACATCATAAAAATTCTCTGCTGTCAATATACATTTTAGATAATTGCTTTGTTATAAGTTTTGTACTGTGATGATACTACTTTAAATATAAATTTGAAATTTTTTATTATAAAGCTTAAGAATACAAAGAAGTCTGAGGTAGCCTAATTGTTTAGGGTGTCTCACAATCGCCAGGTTGTTGGTTCAATTTGCGGCCGAATAAAGATAGTAGTTTTTGAACTTCCCGCTAACAAATAATAACAATAATTTGATCAATTGTCTCAGGTTATATTAATTTCAAAATTACCAAACAGAGCATTTAGGATCTAATGCTTATATGGATTAAAACTCAGTTTCTACTACTTGAAATTTGTATTTTTTATAATATACTAATGTATGAATTGTTTTTATATCTTATGGTTTAAGAGGATCAAACGTATGAATGAATAGTTAGATTTCTTTCAATCGTGTCATCAAAATAATATGAAAATAAAGCTCTCGTATTTTTATTTCAATTCTCTTTCGTTTTAACTATTTAAATACCTAACGTTGAACTTATTTCATAATGTTACCTTGTAAGAATTTATATTATTATACATGAAATCGATTTTGTTTTAATCAGAGACTTTTCTCTTTGAGTTGGTGAAAGATCATAAGGATTATTTAATTTTAAAAAAATATCAATTCTAAGATTCTATAACTAGGTTTTGTATTCAATTCTATATTATTTTATACACAAATCACTATTCAGATATAAGTATCCTTAATTTGAAGCTATAATTTTTCTTCGCTGATGTGTTAATGTAATTATAATTCGAATTTATCTCATGATTTTCTTTAACTAAAATCATAAGCTTTAGAAATACTTTATATCAAATACTTTCAAAAGATGATGAACATTATTTCTAAAGAGCGAATAAAGCATTAAAGGAAAAATTATTGTATTCCCTAACAGAAATGATTAAGAACCATGTTACTTGTTCTCAATTAGTCTCTCTCGTGATGAACGTCTACAATTTTATTCTTATTTTATTACTCAGATTTTATTATTGCTTAGATTTATCTTATTTCCTTACTTAGATTTTTAAATATTGAATTTAATACAGCATGCAAATTTTAAAACCAATAAAATTCTTAGTTAATGCTTTGATAATTTTTTTCTTGTTTTTATATAATTTTGAATATTTTCACGTTTAATTTCTATCATCTAGAGATATTTATACTTATACACAGGCACACACACACACATTAGATTAATGTTTCAATAAAAAAAATTTCAATTAAAATCGCACTGCTTTTGCTGTAAGGATAAAAAAAATACACATCTTTCATACGATTAAAAAATATATAATTTCTTCTTTCTTTTTGTGGACAAATTAGAAAGATTTTCTTTTGTATTGTTCAATGTAAAATATTATTTAAAATCTTAAAATTAGAAAGGGAAAAATACGTGTCAGAACAAATTTCGATGAACAAACACATGTCCTGATTCAGCATTTCCGGTCCTCTCAAATTACACCCCCGAAGAGTTCCGCAGCTGCCATTTTAGTTGAAACCGGTTTTAAAAGAGTAAAATCGTATGAATATTTCTGCTTCAAACTTCAGAAATCGGTTATCCAAAGGGTGTCTCACTTTTGTTTCCGTCAAGGTCGTTTAAGGAGTAGTTTCTATAATTCTAGGTTGGATTTAGGGTAGGGCAAAGAAAAGAATTCGCTCCCCTAGGGTCGACATTACAATGCCAAGATCACAGTAGATAGAAAATCTTTAAACTAGAATATTTCGCTCACAATTTCTAGCAAACGATAACACAGAGATTGTAAAGCAAAGAGACATTCTGTACATCAACTGACTAGCTATTGTATTGACTAGCTAGCTATTGTCTCTCAAAGAACAAATACCTCGAAACCAAAGAATTAAAGCCATCTTCATTCTCTCAACTACAATTCCCATTTTTAAGATTATTTATAATTCGCAAGTATTTTAAGGAAAACGAAAGTAAATTAACTTGAGAATTTAAACTACAGAAATATAATTTTTTTCACGTTATAACAAGACTTTTTATTGCTTTTTTGTGAAAATATATCAATTACCTACCTCAAAATTCAATAAAAATAAATAATAAATTCAATTTTTAAAACAAAAAACCTTAATTTAACATAATAATTACACGTATATTAAATATGTATTAAAAATTTTTATTTAAGAAAATTTAAAACATAAACTAATTTTTTTGCTGTGTTAATAACTAGAATCTATATTTTTATTTGATGAATTTAAAACGCAGAATAATTAACATTTCAATATTATATTTTATATTATTTAAATATTAAATAATAATAATGAAATATTTATTATTCTGCTATTTATCTGCCTTACGTTGGTTATTTTAATGTTATAAATGAAATTTAAATAATCTAAAATATATACAAAAATAAATAATTTGTTGATTTTTAAGGTTTCTTTAAATTAAATAATGTGTTGATTTTATATATATATATATATATATATATATATATATATATATATATATATATATATATATAAAGAGTGTATGCATGTGTTTTTAATTTAATATTATACATAAATTTTTGATATAGATAACTAATTATTTAATTTTATGTAAAATATGTTTTTTGTTCTTGCTTAAAATGAAATTGTTAAAATAAATCGTTTCTTTTTTCAGCAAATTATGAAAGACAACATCAAAAGTATTTGCCTTTCTTTCAAAGTTCTATTTATTGCTGTTAAGAAAAACTGAATTTGAAAAGATATCTGCACTATATCTTAATGCTTATTTATATATATAAAATAATGAAATATTTCAAAATTTCATAAATTCAAACAATTTAATCATCCAGATGCCTGAATACTTTAGCACTATTCTTTAAAATCTTTATAATATACATTTTCATTCACTAGTTTACCATGCAAAATGATTTTATAAGTATCATTATGCATTTAACAGTAAACAATAGGAATATATTTTTTGTGTTCCTTATGTGAAAAGAAAGCTCATAATTTTAGAGTAGATATTTAACGGTACTTTATGTAGTCAATGATAAAGTTTTAGGATTTTTTCATTAAGGATATAAGAAATTTTTGAAAAATCATAGAAACATAGGATACTTCCGATGTCTTTAATGCATTATGCAGGAAAAATTGTTGTAGTAAAGTATGTAGATATAGTGAGAAAAAGACAAAACGTTTTTAAACTTCGAATTGCAATTAATTATTAAATCTAACAAAATTTTCTCTGCTTTCATTGTTTCTATAACTTGTACAAAAACATTTCAGTAATCATATTTATATATACAACTACTATTATCTTTCTAATATGTATTAATTTATATAAAAATCGTATATATTAATTCCGAATTAATAGGAATCTTTGCTTTAACGATAAATCAATGGGGTGTTTATCATTTTATCACTATCAGATCCAATTCGATTAGATGTATACTTTTTTTTTTCTGTTTCCATCAATTTTGGGTCTAAATTTGGTTCCTTTCCAACACTTGTTGGGGGGGGGGAGGTTGAGTGAAGAGGGAGAGAAAGAACTCTAACAGAGGGGGATCTCCTCCCCTAAACATTTTACTTACCTAGAGAAAAAAGGCATTTCGATGGCGCCATTTCAAAGACTTTTGGGTCTAGTTTTGCAGCTAACTTTCACTTCCCGATCCCCCGCTCCATTTGACCTTGTGGTCATTCTCTCACTTTGACCTTCAACATCTCGTTAGAATAAATATTTTCTTAGGTTCTTTTCAAGAGGATTGTTATATTTATAGAGTCTATTATATTTATATTATTTTACGTCTTTCCACATTGTTTATAGGAAAAATAGTTTATTAAAATAAAAAAATCCCATTTATAAATAAATTACAATTAAATAATCAAATTAACGTGGATAGTGAAGATATATATATAAATGCTTTTTTTAAATTGTAAAATGATCAGTATTTTAAAATTTATTATTTGTATTTATGTATAATAATTGTATACAATATATAACTCTAACTCTATACCCCTTAATAAACACATTATTTAATTTAAAGAAACCTTAAAAATCAACAAATTATTTATTCTTGTATAAACTTTAGACTATTTAAATTTCATTTATAACATTAAGATAATCAACGTAAGGCAGATAAATCGCAGAATAATAAATATTTCATTATTATTATTTAATATTTAAATAATATAAAATATAATAAAATGAAATGTTAATTATTCTGCGTTTTAAATTCATCAAATAAATATAGATTCTAGTTATTAACACAGCAAAAAAAAAAAATTATGTTTTAAATGAAAATTTTTAATACAAATTTAAGGACAAGATACGTGTCATACTTTGCAAATATATCTTACTGTAATATAAAGAATTTGTAAATTAAATTAAGTATGTGAAAAAATTATTGTTATTTTTTAAAAATATTTGCGTATCTTATTATTTATAGTTAATAGTGAATTCAGATTTTTGTACTCAATTAAGTAGTACGTAAACGATTGCACTAGATTGATGCAAATAAAACAAAAAAATATTTTTCTGGGTCTTTTGAACTAGTACTGTGCCGAAAAGATGGGTAGAAGGGGAGGGGGTTGTTTTCCGATTCTCCCTACACTTGTTGGGGGTATGAGGGGCTGCAACCCCTCACAGGTGGCCAGTATCACCCCAGGCAAACTGCAGACACTCCTAGGAACACGAAACTCGCAGACATTCTCAAGAAATAGACTTGTTCGTTACTGAAATATATTCTTATTTTTTCCCTGAGTTGTAACCTTTCTTCCAAATCAACTATGAAGGTCTTGTGGGTATGAAAATATTTATTATTTTACTTATGATTAATATAATTAACAATATCTATATAAAATGTGTTCAATATAAATATAATATGTTTTAACTTTTCTGTAAAGTATGTGTGTGAAAGATTTGCCGTAAGAATATAATTTTCTGAAATGAAGAGAGGGTAATTCAACATATGTATATAGCTAGGAATGTTCAACAGAATGTCGTATAATTTGTGTACGACATTCTGTTAAACATTCCTAACACTAAATAAAAAAATATATTTAAGATCTTCGGCTAGTATCAAAGTATTTTATTTTACTCTTCCCTTCTAAGAAACATTATTTATTCTTGTAGGTATAATATTCTTAAGAAATTTGCTTCATCGTCAAAATGTAGAAATTTTTTTTATTTTTAATTACATAATTTTTTATTTATATTTAACTTTGCATGAACATTGTTTAATTTATGTTTCATTAGCTATATATTTAGAATTTCAAAGATCTAATAAAATTAATCATTTTATTCTTCAATATTGTATCTTTTCACTTCATTTTTCAACCTAATACTTATTTATGTATAGATAAATGCTATTCAATAATTTTAACTGTGAGAGATATCCAATACTTTATATTATACTATATTTGTTAATTAAGATAAAGAGTTTTCTTATGTCATTTCATATAGGTTTCTTAAAAAGAATGAAACCAATTTCTAAATTTATGTAATGTTATACAACTTCCTCATTTTATAGAGTTATGTGTGTTTCAAATGTTTAGTAAATGTAAAGAAATTTAAATAATGATTTACAATTTTTCTTATACACAAATATAAAATAGTTAACGGAAAAAATTGAAATTTAAATGAAGTAAAACAAAATATTAAAGTTATAAAAGTCTAAACATTGAAAAAATTAACAATAAGGTATTTTATATTAAAAAAAATTTATACTTTTTTTAATTTAATGTTTAAAATCATTGCAATATTAAATGTTATAAGATTTTTATGATTAAATGTAAGTATTGAATTCAATAAAAAGTGAAATAAAGAATGAAATATAACAAACACATTTTTTCAAGGTATATTTAATATAAGATAAAGCTAATTAACTAAGTAATATTTTATTGCTTTCCAAAGTGCTGATGTATTTTATTTTCTGGTAACCAGATGTTTTTCTTAAATTTTTCTCATGAAATAAAATATCTTGCTAATAACATATATGTTATTTTGATTCGATTGGTACTTTTTTGCTCGACATTATTTGCTAATCGAATCAAAATAATTGAATTTTTTGATTCAATTGGTATAGCCAGTTTCTTTTTCAAATTCACTCTCAGAGGTTACCTATTTTATAGGAACACACACAAACACATCTATATGAAGTATAAATAAACGAGTAATTTTCATTAGTTTTCGAGAAGATAATTATTGATCACATTAGATGTGTTGATTTTAGAAATTTTAAAGTAATGAGTTGTACATTTTAGTAGAGGAATATCTCTATTCTAAAAATAAATTTTAGGAAATTTTCAGATTTGTTTTTAGTGATTATTTAGACACGTCCATAATCTAAAAAAATAAATAAAATCGTTTTGAGTTTAAATTATTTTATAAAAACTCTAAGTATCAAATCAAAAATAAATGCAACAATATAGTCATCATAAAATCTCTTAATATTTACAAATATTTTTGAAAACAATTTCTGATTAGTCATGGAAATAAAGACACTGTGTGATGATTCTCATTGAGATTTATTAAATTAATTCCATAGTATATCATCTCCAAAGTTAAAAAGTAAAAAAACTAAGTTTTCAGTTATTAGTTAGAAAATTGCAATATATTTGACACATTTCTTGACATTTTTCATGTAAAATATATATCATTCAGTGAATTTTTTCCAATTCCAGTACTTATTCATCATCATGTGGGCTGTGTTAATTAATTGTATTACAGACCTATGCCTTTCCCCTTTCTTTTCCGATGAAGAGGTAAGATTAATTTCTTTTTATTCCTTATTTTATTAACTGTTTTTTTATATTGATATTTTAAAAGTAAATACATATGAGTATGTAACTATTAATGTAATACATGTATACATGCAGACAAGATTATACTTATCATTTTTTATACGAAATGCGATCTTTATGTTAGAAAACGCAATTAATTTTTCTTATCAATTGTTTAAATAAGTTTTAACGAATGGACTAGCATTAAAATTGCAAAAGATTAAAATTCCGAAGTCGCCTCAGATTTACTGTACGGTTGCTCTTGCTGCGATTTTCCAAAGGTGGCGATAATTCGCCAACTATGGTAACCCAACCAATTCTGACCAATTACAGATGAGGAGTTCCAACCAATGAAAAATGAGAGATTCTGACAACCCTAATCGAACAAATCGAAGAATGTAAGCGCTATATTTAATTCTGTGTTTACCACGTTGGCTGCTGTTGCATTTTTCTTTTGCTCCCTCGTTCTCTTTGTGATATTTTTGTGATGGCTTCTGGATGGGGAATGTCTGAGGTAAGTGCAAGAATGTTTGGAATGGATGATGTTATGTGGTATGATGAGAATGTGAATTTAAGGTATTTGTATGGTTTGGACGATAGGAAGGAGACATTGGAATTTTGTATGAAAGCTGGATTGATTGCGAATAGATATGAATGTTGTAAATGTGGTAAAGATATGAAACTGGTTAAAAGGAATGATATAAGTGATGGTTATGAATGGAGGTGTGCATCTAGGCTGAAAGGAGAAGTGCATGATGTTAAAAGGAGTGTGAGAAAGGGTTCTTTTTTTGAATTGAGTAGAATGACGATGAATGAGATTTTAGTGCAAGTTTATATGTGGGTATATGAATGTAGGACTGAGTTTATTATGAAAGAGAGTAAATGTTCTTCGAAGACTGTATGTGATTTTCGTTCTTTTTGTCGAGAGGTTTGTGTGGAAGAGATGATTGAAAGCAGCGTGAAGCTAGGTGGAAGTGGTGTGATTGTTGAGATAGATGAGAGTAAATTTGGTAAAAGAAAGTTTGATAGAGCTGAACGTGTGGATGGTAAATGGATGTTTGGGGGAATTGAACGTGAGACTGGTAAGTGTTTTATGAAAATTGTGAATGAAAGGACGTCTGAAAGTTTGTTGAATGTGATAAATGAGTTCATTCTTCCGGGTTCAACAATAATTTCAGACTGCTGGAAGAGATACGATTGTCTATCTCATGAAGGCTTCGTACATCTGAAAGTGAGTCATAGTCTGAATTTCAAGGACCCGGATACAGGTGCCCTCACAAATACCATCGAGGGAACGTGGGGGGCAATAAAACGAACAATGGCGTCGTCGAAAGCCAAAAATGATTATTACCTTGCAGAATATATGTGGAGGAAACAAAACCAATGTATGTGTAACAAATTTTTGGCTTTCGTCGACAGCATTATAAAAATATATCCTCCCAAAAATAAAGACGATCCGCCGCAAAATGAATAGAATGGTGGAAGAAGAGAGGTATGTTTATTATTCATTTTTTATGATTTTAGGTGTTTATTATTCGTTATTTACGCTTTATGCAATTTTGTCTACATTTATTTGAACGGGCATATGAAGGTTGGCGAGATTTTAGGTGATTTTTTGAAATAATCACCAAGAGCGACCGTACAGTAAATTTTTATCCCCATTTTTTTTTTTCTTAAAAAATAAAAATGGGAAATTATGCGGAAATCATTGTAGATCAGGTTTTCTTAACATAGGATTTTTTTTATAAGAAATGTAATCTTTATGTTGGAAAATATTAAGAAAAATCGTATTGTATTTACAATATTAAGACAAATCGTATGTGGTGCAAATGGAAAGTATATAAAAGGAGTAAATTAAATTCTGCTCAAAAAAGTTAATTTTTTAAAATTGTTTTCATAAAGCTTTTATTACATCATAATCAGCAAACAAGAAAAAATAGTATTCTTCTACTTAGAAAATGTAACCCATTTTTGTCCTGATATTCTAAAAAGATTAGGATTGTTTATAAAAAGGATTGTTGTAATTTTTTTGTGTAATTTATATAGATTTACCATAGTATATGTCAGTAATAAAAGAACGTTATTTGTGCTTTATCTAACAAATAAGCTAATGTTATGAACGGATAGCAGCTCAGAACACATTTTTATAATTGTTGATATGTATAGAGATTAATAAATTTCTTTTAGGATACAAAAATCCTGAAATTGACGGCGAAATCCAGCATGCTAACAATGAGTGAAGAAAGTAGAATGACATATTTCCTCGATTTAGTTCAAGAAAAGGTATATTCAAACTCTCTAATTTAGATTTATAATTTTTTTTTCATTTATAAATTATATAATTCATATTGCATTCTCAAATTTACTAAGGTGAATATGTTCATAATTATTGCTCTTATCAGTATTTTATTGTATTCGTATTACCTAAATAATATAGAAAAATCAAATCTGCATTTGCAATTGAGATACCGATGGAAAAAAAAATATATAAATTTTATCCAAACATGGCTACCCAAATTTGGGAACATATCACAATGCTGAAATTAATTAAATATTTTTACTGTTGTTAAAAAAAAAACACATGATTATATTTTAAATACATTTAATCTTGAAAAATGCGTGTATTCTGAATTTTATGCTGTATATTACATGATTTGCTTCAGTTTGTTATAAATAATATTCAATTTAGTAATGAATTTCTAAAAATAAGTTATACAGCAAAGTCATCAAAATGATTTTTAACTATTTGGATACCCGTTATGATTTATTGGAATAAAAACAGTATAGAGCTAATAAACAATATTTATTAGCCTTTCAATTTGCTCCAAATAGTATTTCTTGTTAAAATTTGCTTTATTTTTTTAACGGTATTTTTTAAAAGAAAATCTCAAACTATTTCACACAGCGAAAATAGTTTTTAGTATTTAAAAACCTAAATAACTATTTTATTATATCCTTGAACTAAAACTGTTTTGTCTTGAAACATAAATTCATATACAGATTGCACATATTTCGTTTTGAATAACAAAAATTACTGTTTATGAGAAAAATATTACAAAACACGAATTTTCTTGTTTGATTTGTGATACGCAGGTGTAATCTAAATTGTAACAATCCAAAACTAGCTTCCATCCTTATTTTACAAATCATGGAAGGTTTGTGAGCCACATTATATGCTCAAAAGAAATATTAGTCCTATATGTGTTTTATATTTAATCATGTCCAATTTATCTTTTTAACTTATTCGAATTTTATAGCTTGACTGCTGTGGCATCAATGGCGTGGGAGACTATTATCGTAATAATAACACGAATGTCACTTTACCACTGACCTGTATTAACCAGGATACTGGATATCCACATGAAGATGTAAGTTATAGATTTTATGTTTTTATGGCAAAAATTTGAATAAAATAAACTAAAAAAAGTAATTGTTAAATATTGCTGTTGATAAAAAATTAAAGTTATATAATTTAAATAGAATTGGAAGTTTTCATTACTTAAAAACAGCAAATGTGTCATTTACTTTTAAGAGTATGAAACATTGTGATTAAGATATTACACAATAAAATATCTATTTGTTTCAAAATAACTTGTAAAATCATTTTATATGATAGTACATTTTAAATTAACTTTTTTGGGCCATAAAACTTTACATTTATTACTTCTTAAAAATGAAATCAAATTTTTAATATAAAAATCAAAGTTAAGCGATTTCTTGCTTTCTTTTCTATCATGTCCTGATATTTCATTGCATTTAAGCATTGTTGTTCTTCGAATTAAATCAGGCCCCAATACTTTGAGATCTTGTAAAAGAAAAGGATGTTCAAAGGAAAGGCCTTTTTTATTTATATTATACATGGTATAACGGAAAACTTATTCTATATTGAACTAATCGAAAATCATGATCGAAGAATGAAACAAGTAGTGTGTAGAAAAGCACCTGTCGATTTAAGTAGTTACAAAGTTTACCAACTGGCTAAATTAACTCTATAATAGATATATGTAAACCGGTAAAGAAGCTATGTTAATGACACACACCACACACAAACTATTATTAATAAACTATTAATTGATCTAAAATGTGCACTGAGCATAGAATATGATAGTTTCTGTTACTGTACCAGAAAGAGCCATTTGTCTGTAAATTTTGAATTGCAATAGTTAGAATTCCATAATGATTTCTTAAAAAGGTTTGCTGCCTTTTAGCTTATTTTATTTTAAAATCTGAAATTAACTTTTAATTTATTTAATTATTTAACATATGGCATAAGTTAGTCTATACTTGTGGGTGCTCCCTTGATATTCGCCAAGTAATCGCGGTTGATCGCCAAGCTGAGTAAAACTAAATCGTGTTCTGATAGGTATATCGTTACATTAGTTAGTATTGCATTAGTTAACTTTATGTTGTTGTATCTTTTGGTGCTGAAAATAACTTCGGTAAGTAAGATAAATCTTAAGTTTCTGTACGATTTGAATAACAGTTTTATTATGTTTTGGTCACCATACCTGTTTGCACAGTTTTCAGCGCGAACAGGAATGGCGCCAAACAAAAATCACCAAGGGGGCACCATCAAATATAGTTTTACCATGCTTTATATTTTCTATATTCATAAAGGAATTGTCTGTATAATGTCATTAAATTTGTATGTCTGAAACAATTTCACTTATTCCAAATTTTTGAATGACACAAATGCTCTGTAATTTGCATACTCATCTGAAGTTAATATTAAATAACTGACGTTTTTATATACACTTACATAACTTGCAGAAATTATCGATTTATCTAAAAAGTGTTATTTCTATAGAAATATAATTAAGTGTAAGGCATCAAGATCAATAAATTTTTATATTAAATGTAATCATATTCCCTATAATTTTAATTATTGCAAAAGCAATAAGATTTTTAGAATGGAGATTAATTTTTGATTCCATAATAGAAATATAACAAAAGTCTATGTATAATTCTAATTAATGTAACTAAATAAATAATTAATGTAACCAGCGAAAAAATTATATTAAATCCAATCTATATAATTGAATATGTATTCTTTATCAATTAGGAATTAAAATTTACGTCTACTTTGGAATAAGCACTTTAGTAGTCATAATGTATAAGAAATATTTCTAATTGCCATGTCTTATAAAAATGTATTCCATTACTTTTTAATATAGGGCTGTTATGAAGCAATGGTTGATCGCCTGAAGGTGAAATCTAAGTTGTACAATAGAATTTTCAGTTTCTGCTTAGGTATTCAAGTAAGTGAATTTCTTTATTCTATTCATGTAATTTAATTTAAAATTATATCCAATAATCAATCTACCTTATTTACAAATAAATTAAGAAATTGCATAGATAGTGGTTAGTAAGTAATTTATTAGAATCTTCTTCATAATAATGAAACGAATATGAATTTTCTTGTAACAAAATAATCATGAATTTCTTAATTATGCGAATAATTTCTATAATAAAAGAATGAAACTATTCATAAAAGATAATATTTTGTTAGTCCAAAGAACTACTTTTGATTCGTCACCTTTGTTATGAAAACAAGAATAGATTCCAATATTAGTGACCAAAAATCCTATTCATTGTATAATTGCCAGAATAAATAAGATTGCTTCCTGCTTTACATAGATTCTGTCAATTGAAATATTCTTAGAAATTTAAATCATTTAAAAAAAAACCAGTATAATTTCAAAATTGAACTATATTTAACCAGTTAAAGGTAAATTAGTAAATTTACAGTGAAAGAAACTAATTCATGCTAGGAAATTGAAAAAAAAATTGATAGGGGCTAAACATGATACTGATTGATTAATTTAAATTCAAAAAGAAGTGTTGTAAAGAAGATATTAATGAGTTTAAGAAATCAACTATTGTGATGACGAACCAGATAAAAGGGCTAAAACAAATTATTGTTTATTTCAATAATAAACAGGCATCATCACAAAGCTCAGCTAAGCAAAAATTATTATTTAATATAAGTAATGAATGATGGATTTGGAGCCGAAGTATATTTGTATGAAAAGAAAATCAAATCATTTGTTAAAAAGTTGTTTAATTAATTAATCCATGTATGATATTAATTTAAACCAAAAAATAACATTAACTTGAGTGAGGTCAGATGACTTATGTATATAAATGAGAACATCATATTGCAAAGGCATTGAAATCTAAAGAACCAGAGGAAAGCGAGAAAGATCTAAATTTCATATACAAAACAAGGAACCGATTTTGACGGTTTAACAAGATAAAAACTTCAATTTTGCTTTTAGAAACCATATCTAAGGCTTGGGTCTTATATTACAGATATTGGAGTTCATATAAACATCTGTTATCTCAGTATTTGTAACACTGGTAAAAGAAAGAAGAAATGAGGAACTCATCATGAAAATCAGCAAATTTATCAAATGATTTTATTAATATATGAAATATTGCTTCAAAACTTCTTGATGGGAGGGCACTCACTTATCACAATGCACTTATTCCAGTAAACCCTTAGTTCAGAAATAATAAATTTGTTAGTCAAAGTTGGATTTTTATGTTAATAGCAGGTATGAGATTTAATACTGAAAGAAATTAAAAATGCCAACTTTTTTCTCACGAGTTATGATGTCGAGATTAAAAAGTGTCATATAGACTACAAGTTCTCAGACAATATAATTATTATGATTTCAGATAAGTTTAAATCTTTATTGTACGTGTTATAACTTCAGAATTGATAACATGGCAATTAAGTTTTTTATTCTGCCTGTACAATAGTATATTCTAAAGACACACCTTCTGTAAGCAATGTCTTAAATAGTATTTTCTAATAGAACTGTTGGAAAAAAAAAGTGAAATTAATAAAATACAAGAGTTAATAAAATCTATTAATTTTCGCAATTAAATTTTCTGCATGTAAATGTATCAGGTGATATAGCTTACCTTTTTTATATCTACAAAACTAGTTACAAGTATGTCTATAATTAAAGAAATTTTTGCAGAATATGTACCTTAAGAACAACTGTAATTATTGATTGCTAAAAAACCAAATATCATCAAGTCTGAAAAATATATATAACAACTTCTTTCTTTGCGAAGACAAATATAATATTTTAAAAGAGAATTTATTTATGAAAAAAAATATTAAGCATTTTCATTCTTCACATATGATTTATGTTAATATAATATTTTTAAAGAAGACTTGATTTAAAAAAATAGTACATTCATAGGAATTTTTTACATTCCAACTATTTAATTTGTAAATACTCCCTAAAATTTTATATAAATTTTTTTATCTGTAACATCTCAAAAACTGTGTACACGAAAATTATTATTAAAAATGTACTGAAATATGTAAATTAAATTTTCCTTTTTAATATCATAAGAACTGAAATCCGTATGCGGGATGAAATTTTATAAATTTAATAAAAATATTAATTTAAATATTTTCAAATTTAAAATTATTTTTGTACATATTGATTCAGCTATTTTTAAATTCAATAAATGTTTATTTAATTTGTGTTTTACATGATTTTATATTTTATCCATTTAGCATTTGCAATAAATGAATAATGCTCAGAGGTTACCTTAGAAAATCTGGCTATAAAATTCCCATAGATTTAAAATATTTTCTTCGGATGATTGTCGAGTAGAGAACCCTTACCTATAAATAATCAAAAAAATCTAAACTGCATTGGGGGGTATTTGAAAACACAACAATCTTTTAAAATCTTTCAGTGAATCAGTCCAAATTTTATCATTAATGAAGCTATTTTTATCACTCTTTCTCTCAAATATTATAAAATTATATATTTGAATTTTTTAAAATTTATCATTAAAATGTTAATTTGAAATCTTAACCCACACAAGAAGCAATAAAAGTTTTTCTCTTATATAGCTGGTAGCAATGTTAGCGGCTGGATGTTATATGTTGGGTTTAGTGCAAAGTGCTCTTAGAATTCCTAGACCAAAACCTATAATAGTTGCTACACTATCACCTTTGAAGAAAGAAAAACCTGATTCTTTAGAAAAACCAAACAAATATTAGATTCATGCACTTTTTACTGACAGGAATGTCATTTGTTTCTATGTCTCTGTATTATTGAATTTAATGTTTGATAAATAAAATGTTTTTGTAAAAAATCTATAATACTTTAATTTATTAATATTCTATTTATTTTAAATTGATCATTAAAACAGGACTTCTAATTACAATTATATGTATAATACTTAAATCGTTTTGTATTATGATTCAATGAAAGCAATGTATTCCATACATCACACATATTAAAAAAAAAAAAACTTTTAATCATAATTATGCAGTCAACATTATACAAGCATATTAAAGCGAATTAAATTATATTTAGTTTTCATGCTAAAATCATCGATAGTTTCCTTATAATATCCACAACTACCTTCCACTTGCTCACTCTACATGCTTCTCAGTAATGGTGACTGATGATTTCTATTATATCCCATACAAAAAGATATTTTATTTAAAAAATTGTTTTTAATAACAATTGAATCAATGAATTTACAGTGATCTTCCAATTTTCAGTGGTAAATATTGCACTTGGAATAGAAAAGAAAAATAACAAAAAAAGAAGCAAATATGAAAATGTTCTTTCCAAAAAGAATGTCTAACACATTGTAGGCCGTAGCAATCAAAAATGTGTTAGAAAATTTTACTCAATATAAGTAAAAAATTACCAGGGAAGAAAATCTAGACACAATTTTGCAAAACAATATTATTGTTAACAAAGCATTTTACTACTAAGATAATTAACTTTGTAATGAAAATAAGGATAAATTCGTGGCATATTATTTTCATGACGAGCATTGAGAGAAATCCCCAAATAAAAAAACTTTAAAGAATAAAAAGTATTTTAAATATTATATTTCAATATTATCGTTGTAGAACAAATGCTTATTGAGACTAAGGAAGCAAACCATAAAAAATTCTAATTTATGCTATCCAATATTATTTTTTCAACCTATTCGATAACTTGTTAATGCAGATATAATTGAGATTAATTACTGTTATTTTGTTATATTTTAATACAATTATCTTATTTGAATGCTATTATCTAATTTTGTTAACGATAGTCTAACGTCTAAATCAAGCTCTTCCAAGTAAAAGGTCCTCGTCTTTGCTGAACAAGGGAGATGGATAATGCATTTCTTAGTGCACGTTTATTGGAATAAAAGTATTCTAACAATTAATTTACTTAAGACAGAAATTGGGTATTACCGTTTTATAACAATAGGAACATCTGAATAGTTGACCTCGGGTTCGATTTGAATTGTTAAACGAAAAATGAATGTTGCGTTTCTGCTTCCACATCCACATGCAAATGTGTTTAATGAATGTTCCTTTAAAATTTTCTTCTCTAAGACATTAAAAAATGCTTTCATGCCAGCAATAAAATATACGCTGTTAAGCATATTTCAACAAGTCTTTGCTCTCAAGTTTCTCATTACGCAATGTAAGTTTAAAAATATTACTTCGAAGTGTTTGTGCTTGAGTGTACGGTGAATATATTTCATTGGAAATAGCATTACTGCTTGTTTTAACTTGCTTTTCTGTTGAATGTTTAATACAAAACCCTTATAATCAATAAACAACGAAAGATATTCAACAAAATCTGATTTTTTTTTTCCGATTTATCTAGGAAGATAGACGCGACAGACAATGATCACTGTCAAAATAAGTATTAAAAAATATATCACAACGAAAATATTACTATTAAATTTATTTAGCAAAATTCAAAGTTGGCAGATAGTAATTCAAATGTTTACTAGAGAAAATTCAATTATTCTATGTAAGAGTCCCTGAATTTTTATTTTTCATTTTTTGTATTTTTATTTGGGAACTTCAAATGAGCACATAGGGTTCTTTTGAGAAAAATCATTTGTTTCATTTTGGGGAAAAAATATAAAAAGTTCCATATCATTAGAATGTTCCATGGTTGTCATATAGAAAGTTAGCGATGACAACCATGAAGTATAAGAGGAGAAGCTCATTTAAATAATAAAATCTAATTAAAGAAATTATAATGGAGAGAGTAAGTTCAAAATATGATAGAAATACATGAATAAATTGTGATAGAAACTGATATATACAGATTATTTAGGAATGAAATTATAACCAAAATTTAAAGTTTCAATAGTAGTTGGTATTGCTAGAATTTTAAAAAAAGGCGCCCGAAAATCTAGTCACTCACACTCGGATTTTAAAGTCTTTTGAGTTTTTTTTTTTTTTTTTTTTTTTTTTTTTTTTTTTTTTTTTAAAGCTTTTAATGTCAATCGATTTACGAAAAAGTATTTTTGTTTTGTTGAATAAATTTGTGTGTGACGCGCGGTTATTAAGATTTCTATTTTTAAGCGATACATGTAACAGAAGTGATGGCACATTATCTTACTGTTTGAAACTTCTAATAAAATTATCCAAAATAGGCTTATTTTGAGCAAGAGATCGAAGATGAAATTTTTTAAAATAAATCACTCTCAATAAATATTTAAGCGTAATGGTGAAATATCCGTTGAAATGTCTACGATATGAAGTGTCTCATGTTTATATCCCCTAACTGTGATGTTATGAATGAAACCACAAATAAGAATTCGAAATTGTATCAAGGACAATATTTATCCAGTTAAAGCTAAAATAAGAAAATATACAGTGAAAATAACTATTTCATGCTAGAAAAATAAAAAAAAAAACGTCAATAATGGCTAAACACGACATTGATGTCGTTTTTAAACATAAGTACTCATAATAATGAGCAAATATTTATTTAATACTACTGATGCTTGCTAAAGTATCAGTTAAATTTTGATAAATACACTTAAAAAAGTCATCCCTTAGTAATAAAAAATATAATGAAATTAATTAACGTAAGATCAAAAAGAAATGTTGAAAAGAAGATATAAATGTGTTTAAGAAAATTCAACGATACTGATGACGAACAAGATGAAAGGGCTGAAACAAATTATTGTTAAATTTAATAATAAGCATGCATTGTCATGAAAAAATTATTATTTTTGTTTATATTAAAATTTTTATCTATATTATAATTATTGCTTATACATAATTATTACTAATGAATAATGGATTAGGCACTAAAATATATTTGTATTAAAAATAAAATTTAGTAAAAAAAAAATCTCTGAAATCAGTCATTTGTTAAAAAAATTTTCAATTATTTAATCCATATATGATATTAATTCGAACCAAGAAATGAATTTGAGTGAGAACTTGAAATGAATTTAAGTGCGGTCAGATGATTTATGTATTTCAAATGAGAACATCATATAGCAAGTGTACTGAAATTTAATAAACATGATGAAAGCAAGAAAGATCTAAATTTCGTATGCAGAACAATGTTTTGTTCTGTTAAACCATGCAGTTAAACCAACAGTTTAATGAAATTTGTTAAACCATCAAAAACGGTTTAACAAAACATAAACTTCAATTTTGCTTTAAGAAACCGCATTTAAACTTTGAGCCTTATGTTACAGATATTTGTCTTTCAAACATCTTTTGCTTCAGTACTTGTAAGTTGGTTGAAAAAACGGAAATGAACATCCCCTTATTAAAATCAGCAAGTTTATCTAATGGCCTTAATACACGAAGTATGATTTTAAAAATATTTAATAAGCCTAATCATTTATTCCAGGAAAAATAAATTGGTTTGCCAAAGTTGGAAATTTCAACGTTATGATTTAACGCTGAAAGAAAATAAAAATGCCAATGGCCATAAGTTTATTTTTTTTTCTGAGGAATTATGATACTGAGAGAAAAAATATGTTGTCGACTACAGATGTTTACACAATACATGATTTTGTAATACTACTTATGACTTCAGGTTCGTTTAATCTTTAATGTGGGCATGAATAAGTTATAACTTAAGTTTAGATATTGATTTAGGATCTGTGTAACCTATCGGACTGCTTAATATAACTTACAGCCACGAATTTTGCAAACAAAGTCTTAAACAGAATTTTTCTAACAGAACTGTTAAAAAAATATACAAAAATTACTATTATGCAAGAAATGATAAAATTATTTATGTTCGCAATTAAATTTTCTGTATTTAAATGCATTATGTGAAAGCTTAGTTTTTGTAAATGGTATTTGTATAAATGGCTTACAAGTCTGTATATAATTAAAGAAATTTTTGCAAAATATGTAAAAACAACTCTAATTAGTGATTGCTAAACTGAAAAACTGCTAAGTCTGAAAAATATTTTATCACAATTTCTTTCTTTCTTTTTAAAAAAATATATTAATATTCTAAATGAAAATCTATTAATAAAAAGAAATAAATATTTATTGCTTTTTTTCGTATAATTAATACTAATATAATATTTTCTAAAGAAGATGTTATTTAAAATAGTATATTGATATGCATTTTTTACATTTAAATTATTCAGTTTGCATAGTTAAAAAATTTGAATTCCTAACACACAGGAAACAATAAAAATATTTTTCTCTTATATAGCTGATAGCAATGTTAGCAGTTGGATTTTACATGTTGGATTTAGTGCAAAGAACTGTTACATCTCTTAGAACGAAATCTATATTACTTGCTACAATATCACCTTTGAAGAAAGAAAAACCTGATTGTTTAGAAAAACCAAAAAAATAGTAGATTCATGCACTTTTTACTGACAGGAATGTTTAATTTATTTCAATGTCTTAGTGTTTTTGAATTTAATGTTTGATGAATAAAATGTTTTTGTAAGAAATCTTTAATGCTTTTATTTATTAATATTCTATACATCATATTGAAGCCAATTAAGTTATTCTTGGTTTTCATGCTCAATTCATATCGATATTTTCGTTGTGATATTTTATTCACAAACACTGTCTACTTGCTCGCTCTTTATTTAAATTAAACTTTTATGTATTTAAAAAATAGCACTCTTAAAAATTTAAATAAGATTTCGTGGTACTTTTGAATTATCCATAAGAAAACATTCTTATTGATCTTCCATTAAGAATATATTTGGGTGGGAATGTTTTGCTATTTTTTTGGATAAAGATATTGTAATAGTCCATCGTGTTTCTTTCCCTACATAAGATTACTGGGTAAAGATGCGCTTTAGGTCCCCTACTTGGCGAGTTTTCAAAATCACACATGCCATGGCGAAAATTCTACCGCTATTTCAAAATGAAACTTAATTAGCTACCATTGAAAAAGCTAAAACAAAAGTATGATTAATGAGCATGCGCGAAGAAGCCAATCAAATTCGCGAGTTGGCGAAGTGGGGGACCGACCTAAAGCGCAAATTAACCGATTACTGCAATAATGACTGAAGACAAAGGCAATTTATTTTTCTTTGCTGTTTTCCGTTTCTTTAATGCATGTATTTCATGTATATTTTGCTTGAGTATATACCGATTTTCGATTTCATAAAGTAGTATATGATTTTATTTACTGTGAGAATAAGTGAATTGCTCAAATCTTCTCTTTTGTAACTGTTTCAATAACCAGAAAAATTACAATAAATCTTTTTACATTCTTTTTCACTTAGATCATAGATACAATGGCGGTATAATAGGGAATCATAGTATCAAGAGATATTTTACGACAAAAACTTCCGAGAATCAATTGAGATAAGTGGATTATGCTCTTGCATAAGCATTCTTTTTTGATTGAGAAATAGTGGTGAAATAAAATAAGCACTGGTTTTATTTATTTCGCAGCTATTTCTAAACCGCATTTTTTTCAGATGTGAATGTTGTAATCTACTATTATTTTCCCTGTTATTTGCAAGAGTTACTAGTCAACCTTGATAGATGTTAGTTCAGCTTTCCAACAATATCTTGCAAATTGTAAATTTTGTACGAATTTTTTCAAACCAATTATCAAACACGCATTCTAATTTTTTCTATGATCGAAAATTGCTGCTCCAAGAAATGCAGTCTTTTAGCTATTCATAATGTTATTGTGAGAAGGAAAGTTCACATTCTTGACTTTTATATAGAGTTTTAAGGAAGAATTACGAGGTAATTCCTGGATTGTTCAGATTGACAGAGGTAGATTGAAATTATATTTTAGCGTTTTTTCACTGGCTACTGAATACCCCTGGAGAGCTATTTTTTCTGCAAAGATTCTTGTGTTGAAACTTCACTTTTAACATTGAGAACATTTTTAAAAGAAATAATAACGAATGCCACCAATAAAAGACTTCTTAGAGATTCTGAAAATCATCAGATAAATTTTTTTGCTGAAATTGCTTAGAAACTTAATTGTGACAGATTATTTCTATTATACACCATACAAAAAACAATTTTATTTAAAAATTTATTTTTATAACAATTGCATCATAGTGTACAATGATCTTCCAATTTTTAGGGTAAATACTACATTGTAAATTGAAGACAAAAAGTAAATAAAATATGAATATACCACTTTCTATGCAGTAATAATCAAAAATGTTAGACAGAAAATTTTATTTAATATAAGTAATAAATTACCAGAGAAAAAAATCTGAATGTAATTTTGTTAAACAAGCTTACTGTTAGCAAAGCAATTTAGAACTAAGGTTTTTAGCCTCTTAATGAAAATAAGGATAAAGTCGGGTCCTATTATTTTCATAAGGGAAATTCCCAAATAAAAAGACAAAGAATATTTTAAATATTAAAGTTTTAGGACAAAAATTTGCAAATTATTGAGACAATAAAAGCAAACCATAAAAAATTCTGATTTATACAATCCAATATTATTTTTTCCAACACTATTCAACAACTTGTTAATGCGAATAAAATTGAAATTAATTACTGAATTTTTGTTATTATCATGTTTTAATGTAATTATCTTATATGTCAATAGAAAATAGAATTATCTTATTTGAATGCTATTATCTAATTTTGTTAACACAAGTCTAACGACTAAAAAGTATTTTTGGCTATATTCAATATTGACAAATAGATATTCAAAAGTTCACAACAGAAAATTCAAAATTCAATTATTCTAAATAAGTTTCTGGAATTTTCCTTCGTCTTTATTCATATATATATATATATATATATATATATATATATATATATATATATATATATATATGAATAAATTGTGATAGAAATTTGATAAATAGAAAATCTATCAATGAAATCATAACTGAAATTTAAAATTTCAATAATAGTTGGTATTGCTAAAATTTTAAAAGAAGACGAACGAAAGCTAGGTATTTACACTCACACTTGGATTTTAAGCAGTCGTAACAATTTTCTACGAATAACCTTTTTAGTTAAGTAGTTTTGTGGCTCCGAATATAATTGATTACTTTTATTTAGCCAATACCATATTTAAAAAATATCACAAATAAAAAATTCAATTTAATTTGTCGACTTTAAAAGAAATGCAGAAGATACAATTAATTTTCTTCGGTAACATAAAATATAAAATTTTTATTCAAAATTCGAATACAATTAATTTTCACGTGGCATATAGAAAAAGGAAAATATTTCAAGACAATAAAAAAATTGAGGTAACAAATTTCGAAAGGAATTTTTCATATGTATGTTTACAATAGATAATTAAATGAATGTTATTGTTAATTTAAACTAAAATATATATATATAAATTCCATGGCTCGAGTGGCCTAGGCCTACAATGCCCATATCAATTTCTAGACCGAAGGCTCTAGAAACACACTTTATGGATGTTGGATTAGGGGGGGGGGCAGCATATGTCATCGCGGTGAGGGGTCAGCCTGACCACGACATATGTTTTTCATTGGCAGTGGTAATTACGAAACATAACTTTCCATTTTAGAATCAAATATTATGCAACAACATTTATACATATTGTTAAAAAGAGTATAATATTCTTTTTAACATTAAGTATTATACACAATGTATAAAGTAATTTTCCCACTGAACTTTCTACAAACTAACAGATGAAAAGTCAATTAATATCAATCAATAAGCCTATTTATCTTTATATACTTTTGATTTCATTTCGATTATTGCTTGTTTCCTTGAACCTGTTGACAAAATAGAAGTCAAAGAAAAGAGTTGTTTTTATACAAAGTTTTTCTCATTCACTTTCACTTATATATCTGTCACGCGACTAATCTTTTTCACATGCTTCATCTCGTATTTTTGAGTAAAATGTGGGTCACCAATAGCAAGGTCTTGCTAAGTAATCACCGTAATCTGATTATCGGTTTGATTGCTTGATAATTATCAATGGTCTTTTTACACAACCGTAGTACCACAACTACTTCCGCAAACTTTTACTACTATCGAATGACCAAAAATACTCAAAATTTATCTTTTATCGCAAAAAAAACATCAATTAGGATCAATGGAACAAGGACATTTCCTGTGGAAAAAATAATAAAACTATAAAGTAATAGTTTATAAAGTAATAGTTATGAAATCGAAATCTTAAAATAATATCAATAATTTAGTGACGTTTATATATATATATATAAAAATATTATCAAACCTTATTTAATTCATTTGACTAATGTTATTAAAATGATCAACGAAAAAAAAATAAAATAACATTATATTTTTAATATTAATAACAGGCTGTATAGTGCCAAAAATTTACCTTTATCTATAGTATACAAATTAACAACTTGTAATTATTGATTAATTTCCATGAAATCTAAGCATTTTGTAAGGAAACTGATTAGAAAATAGAATTCTGTCAACAGATTAGAAAATAGTGAAAATAAAACTCTTACTCAAGTGTGGATGGAATTTTCCATTTTAGATTGTATTAGAACCGTGTCATCGGCTTGTGCAGAAATTAAACCATCAACGCTTAATGTGTGTTGGAAACCTCTTTTGCCTCAAATGATTCAAACAATACTAGATGATTCTACAATTTTACTCCCAGTTACAGAAATAGTAAACATTGCTTCTCGTTTAAAGGATAAAGAATTTGCAGTAAACCATCAGGATGTAAAAGAACTAGTACTCGGGGAAGAAACTTTAGATGAAGAACTGATAAAATTAATTGATGCACCCACGTCTAATGCATTGGTAAATGAAAATAAGGAAAACGAATGGGTGTCAAATTTCGATTTACAAGATGTGAAAAAAGGACTAAGTTAAGCTACAGAATTAGAACTTCATTTCATTCAAACTGATCATTCAACGGTGCGCAGCGCAAAGTTTAAAAGAGAGTTAGGAAATTGCTTAGCTTCCTATAGAGAGGTGTTAGTGGAGTTAGAAAAAAAAGCTACTATCGAAAACCAATGTGAAGATGAACCAAGTGAGGAAGAGATTTTGCCCATTAAAAGAAGACGAGTTAGGCGACTCATATCTGACAGCGAGGATGAGTGCTGAAAGATTACATAATTTTGCAAAAGTCTTTTTAAATAATTTTACAAACTACTTGTTTTTGTTGGAAAACAGTTTTTTATAATTTAGTTTTTGTTTAATTTTTTTATCATTTCCTTATATGAAGTCTTCATTTCAATAAAAGTAATTTATAATTTATCTTGTTTTTTGTATTTATTGGTCTCCATATAACGCGGTACGAATGATGTGATTTGTACTAATTTTGAGTTTCTTACAGGGCGGTTTCCATACAGCGCGGTAGACGGTTTCCATAGAACGCGCTACGAATTAGCCTGGTTTGTACGGAGAAATCGGAGTTTCTTATTGAGCGGTTTCCGTATAACGCGGTACGCACTCACCGCGTTATAGGGGGGTTGCCTGTATTTCGATATCCTGCTTCTTCTTCTACTTCTTCTTGAGTTTGTCAGATATGTGGCACCTCTGCATTGTTGCATTTTGTACCATGCTCCAAGCCCAATTTTTTCCTAGTTCCATTGTCTTGGGTCACCTACTTTGTTTATAAAGTCTGATAGGCCCTCAATGGAGTTTAGGTGTAGCTCTTTAGGATATGGATTACCTAGAGTAGTGAATCTTGTAAGGGCAAGAGCATCACACTCATATAGGATATGATGAGCTGATTCTACACCTGCGTGGCATTTCCTACAAATTGGTTCCTGTTTAAAAAGTCCCATTGTATGAAGGTGTTTCTTGAAATGATAGTGCCCAATAATGAAGCCTACAATTGCTTGAGTCTTTAATCTTGGGAGTCTAAGAATTTCAGATGCAATTTTCTCAGATGAGTTGAAAATCATACTTTTTGCATGTTTCTGTCCAGGAGAGTCACGCCAAACTTTGTTCATCTCCTGTTTTTCCCATTTTTGAATGACCTTCCTTGTAGTCTTCATGTGGATCCCACAAAAGGGTTCTATTCCTATTGGATTGAAAGAGGATCCCTGTTTTGCAAGTTCATCAGCTCTTTCATTACCTTCTATTCCTATATGCCCAGGCACCCAAATAAGAATAATTTTATTCCCATTTGCCAGTTCCTTAAGGAGATTTTTACATTCCATTACAATTTTTGATTTGACTTGGAATGAGTAGAGAGCCATCAATGCAGCTTGACTGTCGCTGAAAATAAGAATACGCTTACCTTGGTAGCCCTTCTTTAAATTTATCTGCAGACAGTTGGTGATAGCAAGAACCTCCGCCTGAAAGACAGTGGCATGTTCCCCAAGCCCTTTATAAAGACTGAATCTTAGTGCATGCCACAGACCCCCAGTCCTGAGAATTTGCCTTTTTTTGATCCATCAGTAAACAAGATAAGATCATTGCATTTTATTTCAATCGTGCTGTTTTTCCATTCTTCCCTGGTAGGAAACACTACCTCGAATGGTCTTTCAAACACGTATGTTCTTTCCATGCTGTCTGAAGGCATTTGGAGAGTATAGTGAATGATTTTTTTGGTAATAGTAGTATGACCTCCAGAAGAAGGCTTATCACACCACTGATTTTGCAATTTCATTCTATATGCAGTTATTCTGGCAGCGCTGCATATGAAGATATCTAGTGGAGTCAGGTCCAGAATTGCCTCTAGTGCTCTGGTAGGTGCTGTGGACATTGCACCTGTGATACACAAGCAGGCCATTCTTTGCAGACTTCCTAGCTTGTCCTTCATAGTTTTCTGTTCCACCTTACACCACCATATCACAGATGCATATGTAAAAGTAGGCCTGACAATTGCTGTGTACATCCAAAACATCATTTTTGGCTGTAGATCCCAGTTTTTACCAAGCATGCGTCTGCATGTCATAATGCATTTTTTTGCCTGATTGATTTTGTAGTCAACATGTTTATTCCAGGTGAGTTTTTGGTCTAGAATTAAGTCCAGAAATTTCACCTCAGAAGCAACGTTTATTTCAACCTCAAAAAGTTTTGGGATAAAGAATCCCTCCCTTTTTATTTTTCTTGTGAATGGTATAAGGTTGGTCTTCTGTGGATTTATGTCCAGATTCCTTTCCTTACACCATTTGCCTACATAACTTAAAGCATTTTGCATTAGTTGACAAGTTATATTTCGATATTAGTCATGTATATCATTGTTTGTTCTTAATAAAGTCAGTCAAATAAATTACTTGCTGCAATGTTAAACATTTTCCATTAAGAAATGGTGATGATTTATATTTGACATTGACAAGAATTAAACTTGCTCTACCATTTTATATGTCATCTATATCATTAATAATTTAATGGATTAGAGCTAATTTTAAGTTTTTGCTTAAGACTTTTTCAACAATATATTTTCTAACATAGTATAATATCCTTAAATATATTATGATTTAATATTAAGTAAGAATAAAAGTAAATTCTATCAGAATGTGAAATATATTTCATGTATAGATATTAAGGTATTTAATGATTGTCATGTGAATTTCATTTGTGCTAAGACAGTAATTAATGCGAATTAATTATCATGTCATTAATAATTATAACTCAATTTATTGATTCATACTAATTGAATGATGCATTAAATTTTAAATTGTAGATTCAAAATTCTTGTTAGCCATCATGTGCTAAAAAATAACATTAAGAGATAAATCTGAAGTAACTTTTATCTTTTTCATTTTCAGTCATATTTTTTTACTGGAGCATTCTTATTCTTTCACTATTTCAAAATAAATTAATGTTTTTTTTTTTTTTTTTTTTTTTTATGGGACCATAAATTTGAGGAAATTTTTTCTTTGCTACCTACAAAGGAAATGGAATTATTTGTTAAAAACTTTGTTTGAATTTAAGTAAAAAACGAATGTGTAGACGGAATGCATAACTTTTTCCTTTTTTCTTTTTATCAATACGAATCGATGATCAAAAAATTATTCTCCAGTATTGATTGAAAGCTCTTCAGAGCAACAAACATTTTTATTTTCTTCCAAAAAAAGTCGGAATAAAATACTGCTCACACGAGAAAGAGAAAAATAAATATGTACTTATATTCTATATTACATCCTAATAAAAAAAAAAAAACTTTTATTGCTGCTGTATCGTTCTAATTTCCAGCATTTATCTCAATTTCTTAAGTAATATTATGGATGATACAAATGTATTTTATTATAAGAGGCAAGCTTTGCTCTGAGAATTATGAACTTACATTGAAAGTCATGAAATAATTTTACAAACAACGATAAAATTAAGTAGCGACAGCTATACACAAATATCAAGCTACTTATGTTGAATCAGAAGTTGATAACTCTAGATTGTGTTTTAAAAAACAACTGCAGGGAAAAATTATAATTATTATAATAAATTATAATTATTATAAATATCATGTTTATTAAACTATACATCGTAAAACAAACTGAATTAAAAAATTAGCTAATTTTTGTCATCAGGATGACTACTGTCCCATATTTTGACTTGAAATCTCAATTATGCAGTCAATATATATAAATATTAAAGTACTATAAATTAACAAATGCTGTAAAAGTTTATAAATTATCAATATAATCAGATTTCCTTTTTTAGAAAATTTACCAATTATATCAGCCATATCATATCATATCATTTTAACATACATTTAAAATTAAAATTGTTTTTGATCCACTTTGCTTTAAAAGATGCATTTTTGCATAAAAAATTTCAATTTTAGGAATTTTTATTTTGTATCAGCAATAGAATGTTTTTTATTTATAGAAGAGTCCTACATTAAAAGTATAAAAAAACATTAAAGTACATTCGTCAAACATGTAACTTTTTGGCTACTAATTACAAAATTTAGTATATATATATATATAGAAGACCCTCGTTTTTACGAACCTTTACTTTATGAACACTTATGTTTTTACAAATTAATGGCTAATCCTATCCTGACAACAACATAGACACAATAATGATTTTAGTTGGAATTTACGTTCTAAATTTCAAAAAATCTCTTTTTTTGCAAACTTTCAATTCTGACAAATTGTGGGGTTTTATTTTTTCCAATAATAATAATAATAATCTGATTTTTTAAAAATTTTTTATGAATAATTTTATACAATGGCTGAGAATTCATTTTTGAACAACAAGGCGACACGTGCAAGCATTTCAGACATTATGAGAACAACAATCGAAGACACATGGATAGACATTAGATAGGAAAGAACCATGGGCTGTGTCGAATTCTACTTCTGTATTTCTCGTACGTAAGGACACAAAAAGGGGGGAAATTCTTCTATTTTCCCAGTACGTTAATACATATAAACGGAAATAAAAACTTTTAAAAAGTTTGTTCCATCTTGTTCTGTAGTTGGTTTCATTTCATTCGAGCAATTCAATTTATGGAACTTCGTTTAGACTGATTTTACTGAGGCTTTGTAGCTGATGAAGAAACGAACTTGTTATCAGACGAAGTAAAAAAGAAAATTCTAAAAGAAAGAGACAAAAAAGGAATGTTAAAAAGACAAGAACTGCCAAAAATATATGGAATTCCATAAACCAGCCTCTCGACAATTTTAAAAAACCGAGAAAGAAATCTGAAAAAGGAAAAAGTACAAGAGCAGTGCTGCCTTAAGTATGAATCTTAATTTGCATATGTTCTTTTTAGAGTGTATTCTAAAAAAAAATTTTAGTAGCTTAGTAAAAAAATTTTAATTACCTAATATATTATTTTTCTGTTTTACGAATTTTCTTTGAATTTTGTATGTATATAATGTAAAATTCAATAAAATGCAATGTTCAAAATTATTGATTTCTCAAAGATTTGACTTCATATTGTAAATATATAGTTCAACAATA
>JAPDSC010036977.1:0-24221 GCA_026290005.1 Latrodectus geometricus
CGTCGTATAAGAAATATAACTATACATACACAAAAATATATTATTCTATTATTAGTAAGAGCATTATATATATATATATATATATATATATATATATATATATATATATATATATATATATATATATAATTGAATTGAAAATTTTAAATACCTCATTTCACAATTCTCAATTATTTAAACTAACAGAACTGCATAAACTCTGATAATGAGAAATATAATTTTGCATTATTCATAATGTTGATTTAACTAATTCCCGAGAAAGCAATAAAGTTAAAATAATTGTTTCATCTCTGACGTAAAATGTAAATTTTCAGTATTTTGTTAGTAACTCACAGAACTCATAAATGAACATTTTAAATGTCTTTTCACTAAAATTAATAATAGAAACTTTTAATGTGTGGATCATAAAATTTCTTAAAAAAATCACTTGGGACACATTTGAAAACAATACATGCTTTACTTAGTTATATATCGAAAAATAGACTCTTCTGCATTTGATACCACAATAAGCAATAAACTAAAGTAAAAGTATTCAAGAAATCAAGAAAATTTCTTATGAAATCAGGATACTAGTTAAATATAAATAGCAATATTCCGGGAATACAATTTGGCCGTCAATTTCAAAATTTAATTTCGTACATTTACGATAAATATGATAATCCAATAAAACTAGGATAGGTTACTAGATTCTTCATCACAAAATCATTATCATTCTTTAACAGCATATATTTATTAATTAAGTTTTGGGGCACAGACTCAGTGAATAAAACTCAATCATAGAAGTTAATGAAAGGATTATCAAAAATATAATTTAAATATATTTAATTTCATAAATATTATATACTGTTCTAATATAAATAATCGTTTTATTTAACGTTTCAATGATAAATTATATATTTCACAAAAATAAACCAATAAATTATTTTTTTCAAGTCAGTTGATTGAAAAAATATTTATAAAATTTAAAATTATATTTTTAAGGAAAATTTAAATGCCACAAGATTTTCTAAGAAAGAAAGAAATCTTCATTAGTATGATTTAGATGAAATGTAAAGAGTGAATTTTATTTTTAAGGAATTGATAAAGTAATCTTTGCAATAATTTATTTTAATGATAATATATTTTTACTCGACTTAAATTCATTTTAAGAAATATCTTATTTCAAAAAAATATTTTAAACTGCAATTCATACCTCTTAATTAAAGGTTTTTGTAAATAATGCTATAAGATGAAAAATAAACATTTTAGTTTTCTGTGATGTTGCAAGATTTTGGAAGAGATTAATTTTTTATAACAAACTCCAAATTCATATTTTTATTTTTATAACCTCATTCCTATATACTTTTTTTACCTTATTATATATTTATAACAAATTATTAAACGTTGTATAGATAGAAAAAAATTTATGATATAGTTTAAATTATAATCTGGTGTTTAAAAACATCACTATAAGCTACTAAATTGAGCAATAAACACATGAAAACAAACACAATTTATAAAAGCAATGACATTTTAAAAATTAATAATGTGTATCTAAAATTATTAGGGAATTTTTCGAAAATGTTTATTCATGCACTATAATTCCTGCAAGGAAATGCTATTTCGGACTATAGATGTTTCTGAAGAACTATGTAATCATTAAGAATAATGTTTTTATCTTGAAAAAGCCTTTCGTTTACTAACAAAGAAGTAAACATTTAAATTTACCCAATAGATTACTTTCTCTAATTGTCAATTAAAGTTGAAGTCAAATTAGCACAATTACCATAAGTTTAAACAACATTAAAAGATAAATTATATAACCTATTGTTATTTGACATTAAATATTTTTCATCAATCTCTAGATACACTTTAATGATTCGCCTCTGTTACTCTTTTTATACTTTGCAAATTAGGCACTAGAAATGCACGCTATGATGGCAATTTCTTTTCATTTGCCTTGAATAAACATTGTCGCCCTTGCGAATTTACGACATACATTTTGGAGTACTTCAGATTTTTTACGATTATAAAAAGTTTTTTGACCTAAGATTTGCATCACATGTTTTTTTATTTATAAAAATGAGCATTCCTTAATAATAATAGTAAAATGAACTTTTGCTTATAAATAATTCCCTATTGAGTGAATTTATCATAAAATATATTATTATCTATTTAATGGTAAAATATAATATACCTTAAAATAATACATAAAATGCAGTATAACTGATTAAAAGTATTTACTGATTATAAGTTTTCAAAATATTTTAGAAACACTAAGGTGTTTACATAAAGCAAGGAAGGAATTTAAGAATGGCTCTAAATACTTTGAAGTGCAATAAATAAGCAAATGCATGTAAGCAATAAAATGACGATTTGATTTGGAGTTATGGTTTTATTGATATCATTTCATTAAAAATATTTTATGTTTCAATGAAAATAACCAGCTGCAATGAAATTTTATGGTTTATCACAGTAGTATTTGTCATTGACGTTTTGATGAACCATAAAAATATTTCTTTGCAAATTGTTGAAATCGAAAAATAGAATTGAGCAATAAGGAAGTTGTAAATAATTCCACAGAAAGAGAATAACGGATGTGTCTATCCTTTTCTCAATTTAAAGTATTTTTTTTTTTCAAATATGGTTCAGTCAAACATTTATTGCTTACGTATGTATTCCTTTACAAGGCGTGGAAAATATTTTTATTTTTTTAACCAAAACAAATGCATAATTTAATTTGTTATATATATGCAGAATGATTCTGTTTATAATATTCATTAAATAAAAAACGCAAATTCTGTGCAATAGATACAATCACAATATTATCGAGTAAACAGCTGTTACGACACCAGATTCAAAGAACGTTTTCTCTTATTATATAATAAAATCAATTTAATTAAAGGTGATATATTTTATAATTGGAAATGATTGTTTCTTTCATATAATATAAACTTAACAAATTTGTGAAAAACTTATAAAAAATGAGTAACATAAACATATTGGTTAGATAAAATTTTTTTGATAAATTACTTATTTTTAACCTAGAAGATTTAGTTATTTTGTTTAATTTAAATTGAGTTGTTAAAAAATGAATCTTAGTTAAAAAAAAGTTCTAGTTTCATAATATTTAAAAAGGAAAACAAATGAAGCATTGAATGATTCATTTTTAAAAAATAAATAATATTGAAATAAAGTAAGTAGTATATAATATCCAATTTAAAAGATGTTCTACTTTAATAATTTCTGCTACAATCGAAGCTTGTTATAATGGTCCAAATTTTTTAAGATTCTTTCATTATAGGATTGGATACTAGTAGAGCTCATACCCTTGGCAAGAATAATTTTGGTTAGCGATAAATTTCACCAGTCTTGGTAATCCTACTTTGATATACTATGTATGATAAACCTAACTATTCCTGGAAATCTTATTTAGCTATTTTGCTCTGCCTTTAGAACTTTTTTAGTTTGTCACCAAGGGTATAGGTTTCTAAGATTTTAGCATTATAGCGACCAGCGATAAAATGCCCAACTGTTTTCCCAAGCTCTTCACATTATTTTCTTCCAACATAACAAACATCCAGTATTGCCTGATCCTAATACATCATTCAAATTCAATAAATATTTTTCCCTGTAGTTTTCCAAAAATAATTAGTTTTGTAATGTGTAACTGATAATAAATATCAATATTGTATTGCCAATATTTATATGCATAGAATCTTAAGTGTTTCCGGCAAACTATGATAAAAGTGAGTAGAAATATCATAGCAAATACTATTATTGAACTAAATAAGAAAATTCTTAATGTTCGTTTAATAGTTATCACTGAAAATCTGCTTTTTGTAATGAGAGGATTGAAGGAAACGTAATATTCTCTTTACCCAAAAAGAGATAAATTGGGATTAAATAAAATTGAAAGGAGTTAAATTGGGATGATCATTAGGCTTATATATTGTCCTACTAGTGTGATCTGAAGCTAGAGACTTCTTGGCTGTAAATGTTTAATTTTAAATGAAATTAAAGGCGAAATGAAGATTTTAATTTTTCTTTCTTAGTGCTAATCAAACTTGTAAACCAGAATTGAATCTTTGACACTGAACAAAATGGAATCTTCAAATAAACCCAGTACGATACCTCTAGAAATCAAATAAAGATCTTAAAATAGGTAAATAAAGTAATAAAAATCGAGATTGCAAGGTCACTTAAAAATTTTAAAAGTATGTTATTTGGCAGTAATAACTGTCATTATTCGATTTTGAGAAAAAAAAATGCCTTTTAAACAATCGATCGGTAGAAACCGATCTCATGGTAGAAAATTTCAGAAGATTGAAGTTGAATTATACAAATAAAACCATCAAAAATAAAACCAATAGCTAAAATAAAGCCATCAAGCTAAACCAAGCTAAAATAAAACCATCAAAAATATCCAAACTGATAGAAATGTATTAAACTCCAAAGTCAAGTTCTTCTGAACAAATAGATATTGACCAAATGTTGCATTGAAACCGTCGGACAAATATTTACAAAAATTTAAACTAAGATACCATCTTTCTCTACGTAAGCTTTGCGAAGAAAGGGGTGCTGTTAACAAAGAAACAGCCAAGAATTAGAAAGAAGAAAAACTAAAATATATTTCTGAAAATTACGCCTCAGACATTTTTTAATAGAATTGAGGCTTGGTTGTTTTATAAGATGAAAGCTGACAGATTTGTTTTCAAACACGAATTTTTAAGTAGAGGGACAACAACCAAACAGACTTGCGCTTCTTCTATGTGCAAATGTTTCTGGTACTGTAAAATCTCCATCCTTAGAAATTATCAAATCAAAGTGGCAGGGGTGTTTTAAATTTATTAAAACTTTATCGGTTACATCAAAAAGCAATTTTAAATGGTTTTTTTTAAAAGGCATCTAATATTTTTGAGAAATGGTCATGTTGCTTCGATAAACAAATAAAACCAGAAAAAGTTTCCTTATAATTGATAACTTTTCGATGCATCTCCAAATAAAATGTTTGAAGTCAATTACCGTGGAATATTTTCCACCTATCATTACATCCATTCTTCTGCTCTAGTCAATTGATCATTATAAGCTTCTTTATTACTGCAAATTGATTTTACAAGGAATTGTTTTTTCATTGGATAATGATGAAGATTACTAAGTAGACATTCATGCGGCTTTGTACCTTTCATAAGACGCACGGAATGACGTGTGAGAAAATTTTATTAAGAATTGCTTGCAATATGTTGGTTTTATAAAGCAGCCAGAAATGGAATTGATTGTTAAATTTATAGAAGATGAGCATTCCGACGGAGAGAAATTTCAAAAGAAATAAAGTTAGGTATACATTTATGTTATGATGAATATACAGCATTTAACTATGATCTGCAATGCGTCAAAAATTTAATCGAAAAATGAACAAATTTTTTTTTACATTGGTCACAAGACGAAATTTAATCAACACCTCATGAAGAAACGAAAACAAGATGCTCACACTTCCAAGCATAAAAACTCTTTTAAATGATGTTGTATCGTTAAAATGTTTTTTGAAAAACAACGAAAATACAGAATGTTATTGATAACCTTTGAATTTAATGAAAAATTATGCTTCTCAAAATTCAATTATGCAGAAAAGACAAATAACCATTCCAGAGTTTTCCTTTTGAAAATAAATTATTTGTAAGCATCCCTTTCTCTCTCACGTTTCCCTCTATAAAATATTTTAGAAATAATTTAATTGACAAAATTTTATTTTTGACAGAAAGAATAATTTAAGTTTTCAATTGAAATCTCTTAAAAAAAGTCTGTTTTTCGGAATTTATAAGCATGTACTTGTACATTTTACAATGCATCCAATATAGCAATTGATCGTAAATAAAAACGTTTTCCTGTAGGCCTAGTAGTTTTGCTATATCAAGCTTCAACTGTATAATTATTTTATAGATTAAGGAAACTAATAACAACTATAACTTTAATCGTTTATTGTAATAAATTTTAAGTATCAGTTACAAATAAAAGCAAACAAAAGTAAGATATTCTGGCAATATTGACATGCTCTAAAAGAATAATATTGGTATTTATACATAATAGCTTTAATAAGTTATTTTAGTAATAATAAAGTATTTTGTTGCCTACAGAATATAAATCATGTAAAAATTAACTTCCAATTTAACCAAACTGACTGAATATATGTTTAATTTAATTTGGAAATTTCATTAAGTCACACTGATTAAAATCTTACTAAAGTATATTTCCAACTGCTTAAAATATATTGTGTAGTAAAGAAAAGAACAAGCTATGCTATAATGTTCGAAGGAATAATAATCCTGATTTAAAATTTGTTCAACAGTGCATACATGTGGAAATTAATCTTTCCATAACATAATACTTTTTTTTACTATGAATTTTACCTTATGCAACAGTTGAAAAATTGTCATTTAACAAAATAGTTTCCTTTAAAAAGTATACTAAATATATTTCAATAGCAATAGGTAAATTCCTATCATAGCTTTATGCTATCAAATTATAGGTATAATAAAGGAGAAAATATTTAGTGCAATGCTAGTCGTTTTTCACCATTATCAAAAATTTGTCACGTATCATGTCACATTTAGTTACAAAAAAAGTTACTAAATGTTTTTATTCAACACACAAAATCGTCTGTTATACAATTATTTTCTATTAAAAGACTTTTTAGCAAAGTTCAGCTATATATTTACTACCGCATTGTGTAACTTTAAAAATTGTATAAACATTTACATAAAATTATAAATAACATTTTCTTTATTTATGTGATTACAAATTTTATTTTTCTTCTGTTTTAAAATCGAAAGCTTTCAGATTTCAATTCTTTAGTGAAATATCCTGTAAATGCTATCATAATTTAAATTTAAAGCAGAGACAGAATTATTCTATCATTTTATTATAAAATACTGTTGCTGAATTTAGAGAGGAGCAAATAAAGTTAATAGGTTTAAATTTTATGATAAAATATTTAAGAATATTTGTAGATTATTACATATTTTATTCTTAGATTGGGTAATAGGAATAATTAAATTGTGTTTTTTTAATTGATATTTTGATAATTTTAATTTTTCATTCATGAAATAATTATATAATGATAATATTATAAACTTTATATTAATATTATAAACTTTATATGTGTTTATTATATATCGTTAAAAATATTTGTAAAAAGAAGTTCTGGAAAAAACATAGTATTCAATTATTTTATTCAGTTTTAACACAACTGTATAATATCGAATATTTTATATAATATAATGTGAAAAAGTTGAGAATTTACTGAAAATTTTTGGTTATTATCCATACAAAGTGATGGGTGCATTTTTAGCAAACTCCTGCAAAAGGATATTGTGAATTTCTCTTTCCAGTTGTCTCGCTTGGAATTGGATCTGTCATAATATGAGAAGCCATAAAATGATTTTCTTTTAGACTTGTCATAACCTTAAAAGAAGCGATCATGGGGAAAAAGTATAGTGAAACCTTAGGTGACCAGGCCCATCCTAGGATGAAAATGTGTTTCCTGAAAGAGAAGGAATTTTCTAGAATAATAGGCCTGTCCATCGGCTTGGACATATCCATTCCTGATTTGATATACCCAAGAATTAAGTCATGAACTCCTACTTCAACCCACGCTATCATCCAATCTCCATATATTTAAACTTTATGGTCCATATTTAAAAGTTCAATAGAGAAACGACA
This sequence comes from Latrodectus geometricus, assembly GCA_026290005.1. Classification (NCBI taxonomy): domain Eukaryota; kingdom Metazoa; phylum Arthropoda; class Arachnida; order Araneae; family Theridiidae; genus Latrodectus; species Latrodectus geometricus. The sequence continues at coordinate 7,699 of JAPDSC010036977.1, forward strand.
TCTTCAACCGTCACCTGTCTGAGGACTTTCAAAAAACCTACCTTAAAAAAATTATGTAACATTCCTCTAAATACATTTCACAGCACTTTCATGATTTGATTGTTAGATGAATTCAAATTGTATTATATCCAAACGTGGTTCTGTACCAGTTTATACATCTTTCATGAGCATTTGCTTTTAAAAATAATAAATTTATTTGAAATGCCTAATCCAATAGAACAAATATGTTATAAAATTGTGTAATAGGAAAGTTAAAACTTTCAAACTCTATGTTAAATTAAACTAACCAAATAACTTAAATTAATCTTCTTAAGAATTGAATTACTTTGCTTCTTTCAAACTTTTGATTTAATTAATTCCCGGTACAGCAATGAAATTAAACTTATATTTCCATTTCTGAAATAAAATAGAAACTTTTCATATGTTATTATAATTTACTGAAAGAACGGAATGCTTTTAATGTTTTAGCTCAGAAATTAACAATGAAGAACTTTAACGAAAAGAACATAAAACTTTCCAATGAAATCGCATGGGTCCCATTTGAAAGCAATATATTTTTTACTGTTCAGTACTTAGTAAAAGTAAATCATTTTGTGGTCGGAATACCCGAGAACTATGTAAATCTGTCTCTGATAGTAATAAATGCATCGTTAAAATTTGCACCAAAGACAATTCAAAAAAGTTTCAAGGTTACAACCGCTGATGTTATAAGGATATCGATTTCTCTGACAAAAGTTAAAATTTATTTTTGTGGAAATTTATGAGAAAAAGTAAGCCGTATAATGCAGATAATAAATGGAATCTGATATCAGAAATGATATAAAAAGTTATCTTCGTTAATTGTCTTTCTATTTTCATTTGCCAACTAAAAAGTGAGGCTGTTATTCATAGGACAAATTATTTTAACAAGATAAATTAAAAACTATTCTCAATTGTCAAAAATGTAGTTTAATCTAGTAATTACGTAATAGGAAATGAAATTTTTTAGCAGCAACCATTAACAGTATTTTAAACAGAATAATTTAGATATGTGCGAAACTAATAACATCATATTCGGAAATGATAACATGCTGTTATACAAAGATGTGTCTAAAAAATTTAAGGTATGCAGACATCAGAATTGGAAATTTTGCTGTGTAAAAAATACAATAAGTTTATATTGTAAACAATATTAATAATATTCTACTGATGCTAATTTTGCCACTATAGATTAATACGATAAAGAAAACATAACATTTAAATAAATTTGTATTTTGGATCTCTTAAAATGACCATGTTATATTGCTATAACCGCAAATGATTTTACTTATAATTTAAACAATAGATTATTTAAGAAACTGTTAAATAATTGCTATTTTTAAATAAATTAAAGAAAATAATATTTCTTCACAATGTAACAGATTATATTTGCATTAGTTTCAAGGAACAGTATCCATCACATTAAGGAATTTTAAATTTTCCAAGTTAAATTTAAAAAAGGGCGTATAGATTTTTAGATTATATCCTAATTTTAATACCTAAATTTCATTATTTAAACAAAGTTTACAGCTCAATGTGCTTAAGACTTTTCAAATCATTACACTCATATTATTGTTTTAGAATATAAAATCAGTACAAAAACTAATATTAAATTTTAAAAAAAGAAGTGTGTTCTTAATATGTTATATATTTAACATTTTATTAAATGATATCATATAAAATGAAGTGGCCAGTATTTAAAGTTCAAGAACTAAGAAAGGAAATATATATTTTTAACTGGAAGCCTTTTCGCTCTTAATTGCTTTAAATTGATTTATACAATAATTTCTAAACTATGCAAGGTATCCTCATGAGAGTTTCATAAGATTTAATGATTTTCCTGTCACTGGCAACTTCATTTTGAAATGCATTGTTTGATTTAATTCGAAATGAATTGATTAATTTTATTACTGAACTATAAAATTATGTCATTCAATGATTTACATTTACGAACATTTGATGATTGTGACTACCAGGGTTCCTTCACGTAACACAATAATTTGGTAGCCACCAAACCAGTTTTGTCCGCTTACAAAAAATAAAAGATTGGTTCTTTAGTAGTCACGGCGTGATTTACAATTAAAAAAAGAATAAGGATCTATAATGTACAAACTATACAGTTGCAAAGAGTTATAAATCACGCACTCTAAATTCATTTATTAACACTTATATCAAGACGTAATGACAGAGTGCCTCATTCAAGATCATAAAATGAAGATGTTAAAGGGATATGATTATTAATGATACTTTATAAATAGTGTTATTAATATTCTATTTGAGATTTTCCTTAAAAAATGATGTTTAATATTATAAAATAATAATATTTAGCAATATTTTTTTAATTAAAATAAAATCCTAGTATAATAATTTTGTTTAGTTTTATATAAAAATAAGTTTGACGTCAAACATAACTTACTTTAGAATATACATTTTTCTATAAATAATGAAAATTGCAAGTACAGATATGTTTATAATTTTAAAATAAATAGTTTCATATTATTTTTATGTGTATTTCCTTTCCTTTTTTATTATTTTCAGCTCTTTGAAAAATTTTTATTCGGTTATAGAATGAAAATTTCAAGCATGAGAGTTTACAATTGAAAATTGAACATAGTATTAAGACATTGAGAGTTAGAGATTTTATAAAATACAAACAATAACTAAACTATTTAACTTTTAGTAACAAATTAGAAAGATGTACTTAATAAAGAAGAAATCAATCAAATGAATATAGTACAGATCAAATGGCAAAGCAGAGGTTAAACTTATGACAGGAATTAACAAATACAAATTTAAAAATAAAAATCCTGATGCTTAAATATACGTTTTTAAATAATTACAGAATTAGGATTGTTAAATAGTATTTCATAAAAAAATATCATATTTTTAAAATATTTTTCTGACAAAGTGTTATTAGAAATATTAGAATAGATGGCACTAACACCAGAATCTTCGATTGAGTATAGTGTTGAAACTACTACCAAAACACAACAAAGGATTATATGTCAATTAAAAGTGTATTACTTAAGAAATTTTGAAGGAAATTCAGTGATGTTTTGTTACACAGTCATAGATTTTGTGAACTTATTTGAATCAGATGATTTTTGGAAAATATAATTTGTACTCATATATTTTTAGCAAGTTTTAGCAATTAGATGTCATTAAGTTTCAAAAATAAAGAAGAAAATCTTTATTTTTTGAATGTAAATAAGTCTAAGATTAGACTATAAGGACATGAAAAAAAAAGATAACATAAAATAGTTTTTCTATGAAGTATGCTTGTTGATTTCTAAATAACTCAAAATGTTAATAAGATTTAATATTATATTTTAAATTTGTATTTGTTTAAACTGTAATTAATTTAGTTTCCTTTTTCTGTTCTTAAACTTGGAATAATACAATACTCATGTGAACATAAATTCTCAAAAATATTATACTTATATCATAAATAGAAACTATGCAAAATAAATATTTTATTAATTAATATTAATAAAAACAGAAACACTCATAAAACTTTATATTTAAGGTTTTTAAGTAAGCAATACTACTTATTTTCCACAGCCTTACAAATAAGAATTTAATTTTTCTAGGCATTGTAAAATCACTGATATTGATATGAATGTAGAATAAATTTAATTTTAGTTAAACTATTATATTTTCCCTAAAACCGCAATAACTCTAAACTAAAAACATTTATAAAGTTTAATCATTATGCACATACTACTGGATTTGTTTCTAAAAATATAAAAGTATCCAGTTTGGATTTTGAATCCCTATTACTTTCTAAAATTGTTGAATCATTAATCACAGAAGTTTTAAAATATAATTTTAAATGCAGAGAGAATGTTATTTATGAGTTAGTTGTATTTTAAATTTCTTTGAGCATAATGATGCATAATGTTAAAAAAAAGAAAAAGTCATATATTTGTTTTTGACTTTTCTTCAATTTTTTACTGTCGAAATTTATGCCATTGATTGATTCAGAAAAAATTGTAGGATGAAAATAATGAATACAGTAAAAGTATTATTTATTACAAATAAATAGATAATTGTAATTATTTTCTATACTTGGAGATATTTATCATAAGTAAGTATGATAATTGATGATTGCAGAAATATTCAACATGTGCTTATTTTATCCTAATTATATACGTTTTTGAAAATAAACATATTTAGACCATTTTTATGATAAAGATATAGATTCCTTTTAAATTTTATTGTTTCAACTATTTCAATATGTTAAATGAATGCCAAAACAAAAATGATTTAGAATAAATCTTGAAAAACACGCCAGTTGTTTTTTAAAATTTTAAAATGGTGAATTTATTAAATGTAAATCATCACAAGAGATTTGTTGAAGTAATATTTTTATCAATAAAGAGTTAAGTATAGTGCTTTCACATATTTCATTTTTGCTTAAGAAAAAGAAATCTGCAAATAAATTTCTTCCTGCAGCATCATAACACGCTGTGACAAAAAAAAAAAAAAAAAAAAAAAAAAAACGGAAAATTTTTTTTTTTTAATATCTCACTATAGAAATGTGCGCATATTATTAATTATACTACAGTTATTTATTCACGATACAAAATTATGTTTAAACTTTGTAATTTATTAAAACGACATACAGCTAAGGTAAAAGTAGTAGAATAACGTGCTAGAAACTGTTGAATTATTATCAAAATTATCTTGGCAAAATGTGACATTGTGGAAATCGAAAGAAATCTATGAAACTTGTTTACAATAGAGCATACATAGAAATCCTATATAAATAAGCTTAGTCGTCCTTTGTTATTTTGTCATTCTTAAAATTTTGAGTCATATACTCAATTTTTATAAACTAAAACTGATATTTAGGAGTTAGGCATTTTTCAATATTTTAAGTATTTGTCAGTTATTATAACCGAGAATTAGAATTGAGAGAAGTCAAATGCTTCTGAAATATTTGAGTTATATAAGTAAAATCTATTTAGTGAAAATATATTAGTAGGAAATTAATGATGTATTTTCATTATTGATAAATATTAACATCGTCGTACAGATATCGAAAAATTATTTAATAAGATAAGATTTATATGGATAGATTCCTATTATGAATAATGAAATATCTTTAAATAAACAGAAAGATTATTCAGAGCAACAGTTTTCTTGCATCATAAAAGTACAAAGACTGGCGTCTAATGAAAATACCATTTACTATAAAATCAAATTTTATTATAGTGCAAATGATAAAATTATAATATCAAATCACCAACTTGAGAGTGGAATAGGATTATTAGCATGTAAATAATTATCCTATTTATGAAGGAGTTTACACATCTAAATAAAAAATATCTAGAACCTTGGCACTTTATATTTTGAATAACCATGTAAAATCAAGTTTCATAATTAACCCTTTCTAAAGGTACTATTTAAATTATAGTCTTTCTTTTTATTTTTTTTTTATCTAAATTTGATACATTTGATTTTACCCATTTTAATGTTGATAGCATTTTTGTAAAGATAAACAAAACTATTTATGGTTTTATCACAAGAAAATTAGAGAAAATTTTCATTAATCACCCTTTTATTTAAAAACAAAACAGTAAAACGGAAATATTTTCTATGCAATAAATTATAGGTAAGAAACATTAATTTAACTTTTCAAGATTAATGCTTAACTATCCGTGAAATTGCTGACGCGATATGCAGATTTCTCAGCATAATGAGGCAATAAATTTGCTGCTAATTTCAGCTTAATTTTCTCGAATTTGCATACGCAATTTAATCTTAAAATTTTTGAAGTATTTTCCTTACAGGTATTTATTTTGATAAATCAAATTTTTCAAACTTTTTTTCTGTTAAATACTTTATTTATTTCTAGAAACTTTTGATTCATCGTATAAAACACAGATATATTCCTCTATAATAATCATCAGTACAGTAGTTCCTTTTGCATTTACTCTGGTAAATTTCTTAAAAGCAGGTAACTAAGTTTTGCAAAACAAAAATATGAATAAATGAATTCTCTTTTCATCTTATTATTATTATTATAATATAATTAGATTCAATAAATTCTACTTAAATTGTGTTGCTAATAAATGAAAATCCTTTTCCTGCATGAGGGTATGGGATAACAATGAATGCATTTGTCATTCCTTCCCAATGGTAGGAGTAATTTGAATAATTACGTAATTCTGGTAATTATCTTGCATTCTGTATAATCACCCACACCGTAAATTAGCATAGTCATCAGTAAATGTAACACAGATTTCATCAAATCCGCATCATTTCGCGGCTGAGGTCAATCCGTATGTAGAAATAATTCTCCTAGAGTTAAAAAAAAAAACCCTTATAAATTCCCAAACTATAAATAATGAAGGAAAACATAAAATAGGAATAAGTAAAAGTCAAGTTCAATACTTTCAATGAAACCGAAACCAGTTCGCTCTTAATGGGGTCAATGCAAATATACTAACGCCTAGCAGATTGAGTAAGATATTCAGATGTAGCATTGAAGAGTGTCTGACACAACTGTCATGGTTAACTGGTTTTGGAAAATCCATTACACGTGAACCCGTCTTCATTATACTTTCACTAAAATTAGAATTTGATTTGAATTCAATGTAATTGAGAAACTAATTTTCTTAATGGTAGTTTTTTATAATCAGGCCAAATGCATTAGATCATAAAACTTAAAATGTAAAGTTTTACCATTTTTAAATATATACTATTCTAATATATAAGTATGTTTTAATTAAGCTAAATGCGTTTATTTTTTTTAACATGTCTATGTATATTGACCATACAAGGAAGTTCGTCTTTATATCAATTTGTGATTTAAATGTGTTGTAACTTGTCATGAATCCATTTTATGCATATTTATGGAAGAGAAATTTATTTATAAATTTGTCATGTTTTAGTTTTTATTTTATTATTTTAGCCCTTTTTGATAACTTTAAATGTATAACCTAGTATTTTCAACGTTTGCTTAGTTATCTTTCAAAGATTTTAAGATTTATCTTTGCTACTTCATTCTAGTTCTAATTATAAAATGGCAGTTGATTAAACAACAATAAATTGATAGAAAGTAAGAAATAAGCTGACTTTTTTTTTAAAAATATTATCCAATTTTTCATTTTATAAATAATTTTACTAATAAAAATATAATTTAGTTGACAAAAATATTTAATATAAATAAGATTTATTGAGGTCTAATCAAATTTACTGAACAAATTTTAAATTTGTTCGAACATTATTAAAACCTTAAAATTTACTCTGATTTTATGTAAAATGATTTATTAAAACTATTGCAGTTTAATGCAAAAAATTTGAATAAGAAGAGTTTTTGAAATTTTGATTTAGAAATAGTTTTAATATTACGTGGTATTTAGCAAATTTTAATTAATGAGTTAGAATTTTTTTATTTATTGAAAATAGTTTTTATTTTCTAACATTAAAGTTAACGATTTAGGTCAAAACATTATATTTTTGTTTTTATCTTCGTTGAAGTTTTTAGATATGATTGACTGTAAATATTTCAAAAATGCCTTATTTTATAACAAATTATTTATATCATATGTATGTAGAAATAAAGAATTTTTATTTATTTAAGTAACATGCTAGTCCATAAATTAATGGTATGAATATATCTTTACCAATATTTTTTCATGAATACAGATTTTCTTTTTGTTTACTTAAATTAATGGTTAAATTAATGAAATTAATTACTAAGATATTTGAAAAATTATTAAAAAATAAAGTAAAGTATTTGATTTATATTTGATGAATAGTATTTTGAAAGAAAATGAGAGGAATATGAATTTCATATGGACCTATTTATTTTGGTGAAATTATTGGGACAATATATAGTAATTTCTTTACATTTACATCCCTAAAATACTATAATCTTTTATGTACAATTTATAAACAACTAAAGAATACTTTAAAACAATAATTTTCTGACGAAATTCTACTTTTACTAAAATTAATGTATCACACTTTGTTTTGACAGTTAGCAGAAATCGTAAATAAATAATGGAATTTTACTCTTTTTTTAGATTACAACATAAGCAATCTCTATTCATTGCCCATATTACTGTAATTTCCGCAAGAAATGATATCGTATATGTGCCTCACTCGAGTTTAATGATTCAAATAAATCTAAAAAGCACAGAAAAAACTAAAAAGCACAACTTTAACATAAATATTTTACTAATTTAATCTCTTGATTTATTACCATGCCTAACGCTTACGCAAAAATCATCCCCACATCCCATATTCGGTATATCGATTGAGAAAAGCCTAGCTTAAGTATAAGTGAAAAGTAAAATATATTTATATCACAAATGTACATTCATTTATTTATTATAATACTAAGAAGTGAGTAGGTTAATATTTATATGATGTCATAAATAATATAACGAAAACACGATGAAAATTGAAAGATGAAAATTTAAATTTCTTTGTTAAGAAAAATATATTTGCACAAGCAGTATGAACTATGCGTAAGTATTCGTCCTTGCCAATATGATTCTTCTGAATTAGAATTTAAAGCATTTAAATAATTTGGGTTTGAAATAATATCTAAGTATGTGATTCAAACTGGTATTTTCGCTCCATCAATAACCAGCATTATCAATCTCGTTTTTTTTTTTATCAAACTATATAATTTCTGTGTCTTTGAAAGCTGATATTATTGATAATATTTTCTCAATTTTTTATAAATGTGGTACCCATTTGACAAAATAAATACAATGTTTTCAGTTTCTTTTAACATGCACATAAATATTGCTTTAGTATTTAGCCCTAATTTCTAAAAAACTAATTCTTAAACATATAATTGACATAGCATTTCTTATGGAAATTAAAGTTTATGTGACATAATAATTATTTATAAACTGGAGATTAACAAAAGAAATTTAAATTAGCTAAGAATGAAATCTCTTTTATAATAACTTTCATTTAATGAAACAATTGTGTTGGCGTAATCATCTGAACTATTATGTTAGTAAGACCCTTAAAATTACGTCTAGTGGTTAGCGTAACTGACTTCGGATGGGGAGGACCTGGGTTTGAATCCTGGATTAGGCATGGATGTACTTTCTCTTCCTATGTGTTTCTTGTCCTTTCCTCTGATGATGGATGAATGTGGCCCACCCTATAAACGGGTATGTGATGCTGTGACGTGGGTAGTGCTACTCGCCTTCGTGACTTGGTTCACAGGTGCCCACTGGGTAACGACAAATGAGAGCGGTTTCCGGCCTTGTTGTGGCTAAGAAAGGATTGATCACCTAAGTGCCCGCCATTGGGAAAAAATAGAACTTAAAATTACTTTCATTAGTTTTATAGTTGTTTGAACTTAACTTAATTTTTTAATGTATTTTGCACGAAAAAGTAAAAAAAAATCTATACTATATTTTATTTAAAAAAAAAAATCATGAATATAATAGACAACAAATCATATCATCACGCGTATAAAATAATTTAAATTAATTTTTTTACCAATTTAACAAATCATAAAGTTCTGATTGCTACATCATATATTATAAGCATAGCTATAATATATGATGTAGCATATATTATTGTAGAAGTCATTCAAACTATAAAGTTCACTAAAATTAAATTCTAAAATATTAATTTATTAGAAAATTGAGCACTTAATTAACATTTGTATTTTTTCAGATAATTTAATATAATAGGATAATTTTTTATTAGTGGACAAACATAATAATGGAAATAAGCTAGTCTAAAATTAAATATAATTGTGATCAAAAGGATTCACACTGAAACATATACACCTTCTGAGAAGTAAGTTATTATTTCACCGTATTTTATTAGGCGAAAATTGATTGATTGTTCAAAGCTTAATATAGAGAATGACCTTCGTCGAGGTCATGGATGTAACGGTTTATGATTTTTTTTTTGTTACTTTGCGTGTGTTTCAAACCTTTTAGGTTGTCTCTATCCATTTTATTAAAGATGTTTCATTTTTTAATGTCTATAGAGGGAAAATATATGCGCGTATCGATTTCTCATTATTGGAAATAGTTTTAAGTATGATGACTATCGTAACTTTTTAGATACATTTTTTTATCAACTAAAAGCTTTGAAAGTGCAATATGTTACTGGAGGAACTATTTTTATGACTGAGGTGCATGGAGATTATAAATAAATAAATATGTTACATAGTTAAAATTCACATGAAATATGACTCTTGTTACTAACTAAGTATTAGATGATGAAAAAGTTAGGTGTGCAATTTAACCATTATATTTCCCTAAAATATCTATATTTAGGAATGACATTCATGAGATATTTTATTTCATGCTACAATTAAAAATAAATGGCAAACATATGTAAAGAATTGAAATGTATTACTCATGTGACGAATCAAGTTACAAAAGTAACAAAAATGGTTTTTAAATATGTCTAGCTTATTTTCTATTCAATTGCTTGTAATGAGCCTTCATTTTTTTTCATTATTAAAAATGATATTAAGCAGTTCAATAAAACATCTTAATTATAAATTTAATTCAGGCTCGATATTTTTATATAAGCCTTTTTTTGTTAATAATTAGATCTGCACTGTTCAAGAATTTGTATTCAAATTGTTCTATAGCGTAAAAGTATCTAGATTTTATATAAAATTTATTTAAATTAACTATAAGCAGATTAAAATGTAATTTTCCTCTTGTATCTTTCATATGTTATATCTCTAAATCATGCTTAGATCAGCTGTTTATTACTAAATTAATCACCTAATTATTATTTTTAATTATTGAAATCAGCTAATTTTGTCTTAGCTTTTTAAATTTATAAATGGAGTATTTTTGTATTTAGTTACAACACATGACATTGTTTGAAAAAGAAAAAAAAAATACACCGAAATTGACTATACAAGTTTTAATATAATAAAAATGTAATTTTGTAGATATTATCTTTCATATAATGATATGTAAATCATTAAATATAAATTTTATTAATTGTAGTTTTGTGAAACTTTTAATATATTACGACAACATCTGAATCTACAAAAAACTGCATAGATTATACTAATTTCAGATCTGAAAATAAATCAATTTATGTATTCATAAATTTAGTAATAAATGCTGTCTATACCCATATCTAAATAAAAAATTTGACATCAAAAATAAAAGCACTGTACGAAGGAAAAATGATGGTCATTAGAATATGTTTTCCTATTCATGTTTAGATGACAAGAGCTATAAATCACATATTTTAAATGTTTGATTGTAAATTTCATTTTTTTTCAGAAGCACCAAATTTCTTTCAATTGAAAATAATTTTTTCATAATCCTTTTTCTGGAAATGTCAAACTATGTTCTGCACATTGTCTCTAAATTCGAATCATTTTGATGTGAGAACAACATCTGAAATGGTTTAGAAGTTTTAAGAGAAAGATATATGCTTCAAGAAGGATAATTTGTATGATGTATATAGTTTTAATACAAATGACTTTACATGATCTTTTAAAGTTTAATAAAAAATACTGTTCAATGTAAATTTAGTAATGTAAAAGGAAATTTAAATTTTAACAATATTTTAATTATAATACTTAACTCTATAAATAAAACCTTAGTATTAGAAATGAGAATTAAATATTAAATTTCAACAATTTTTTAAAAAAGTCATATTGTACGAGAAAGAAAAGATCAGCATCACTAATAAAGTAAATAAAAATAACCATTCTATCACTAGTTTTTGTAAGCAAGTAAAACATTTTGAGTCTTAAAATAATATTTTAGAATAGATCCAGGGTATGAATGGCGTATTTTAATATAAATTCGAAAAGACTGAATATTTATAAATTAAATTTTATTTACTATATTTACATTGTGTGACTATTATATACACAACTTATATTATTTTCGTATATAAATTTTTAAAGATTTTCTAACAATGTGTTATGTATTGTCTGATGTAAAATTCTGATCTTGTGGTATAAAAGTGTACGCGGAGAATTCCCTGTAGATCTAAACAGAAAGTATGAGCACATATGCATTATTTATGACCCAGGAAGTTCGAGTCGAAGAGTTTTACCACGGTAAGCTCGAATGTAAGCAGCTAAGCGAAACGTCCTTGTTATTGTTATGAAAAAGATACCAATTGAGGCATAATTTGCTTTATTTTTTCCTTTATAGTATAATTTATGATCTTAATGTTTATAAATAAAAAGTAAAATGTCAAATAAATACACTCACATGTTTAATCGTTAATATTATGATTAATCCTTTTTAAGCTTTTGTATTCTTGTAAATAACAAGTTTATGAAATATTTTTTTAAGAAATGGTTAAAGTTGATGTATAGCTTTTAATTATATATTTTGTGCATCAGTTTATTAGATGATGTAAAATAAAAAAAGGAATAAATATTTATTTTTCTTTTTTTTCAACATGTGAGAAATACCCAAACATATGAATAGGATTTTCGTATGTTTGGGGACGGCAATTTAAACTGTTATATCTTGATAAAAAGTAAATAAAATATTTCTTTCGATCTTGTATTTTATAACCAAATATTAAAATGTTATCTATATAGAAATAAATCTCAGACTTCTTAAAATTAGAAGCATTACGCAAAAATTCATGGAAAATATTTAATGTATAAACTTTGAATTAAAAGAATTTCTGATTCCTTTCCATTAACTGTTAATAAACTACTTAAAAAAATCCAAATAAAAAAGCCTTTGAGAAATATAAATTTGATTAAGAATCAAAACAGAGAAAATATTCCGTATGTGTGTTATATTTCACTGTAAATATTAAATTAGTAGCAATACCCTAATATATTTAAAAATATAAAATATTAAGTAAATAAAGTAACAAAATTATATTATTTATTGCATCAACACAGATGTTTCACGATTAATTTAATTAATGTAATTGCAAAGCAGATAACTGGAATTTAAAAATTTGTTTGGTTTGATTAAAAATAAAATTTGAAAACTCCAGTATATAATAATAATTATATATTGGCAATAATAATTTCTAATTCAAAATTTAAATTACTTTTACTTAAAGGACACATATTAAATTTCTTTTTTTTATGCTATATATCTCAAATATAATTAGAAAATATAACTTACGTTTAAAATGGACAAACATAAAAAAAGAATAAAACCAGCAAACATAAACTTCTTATACATAAAATCACATGATCTTTTACAGGAATTATAAAAATCCATATAAGTAAAATATTTCTTTTTACAATAAAATCAATAATTAATTGTTGTAAAAATAGATTAAATATTATGAATCATGTAGTTAATTGTTTAATGTAAAATTTATGGTAAAACAAAATTTTGTGTATAATAGAATCTGTAACTAAATCAATTATATATATATATATATATATATATATATATAAATATATATATAAAAACATTTTCCTGATAAGTGACTAAATTAAAGAATATTTTCGAAGTTTTTTCCAAAATGTTTATTATTCAACTAAATTTGAATTATATAATTTAATATATTAATAATATATAATTCAAATAAATTTTAATGTAGACACCTCTTGAATGTTACACTTCATAAGGCTTTTATTTGGACATGCATCATTAAATTGGTTTTATCGACACATTTAAGTATAATATACTTGCAATAAATTTAATTATATCTTGTTAATAAGTATTTTAATTTGCTTATTTTATAAAATACGAACATATTTTTAAAATTAACCCTTTTCAGTAAAATTTTAAAAAATGTGGAAATTTACTTTTTATTTAGAAGCTTTTCCATAAATGATTAAAACTATAAATAAATTACAACATGTATATTGTGTTAAAGTTGAAATATTAAATTTATAGTGTTTTTTAATATTCAAAAACAGGAATTTTAATCACACTAGACAAAAGATAAAAATATTTTACAATATACCTAACAATAACAAATTAAAAATAACTACTGAATGATCATGTTCATTCATTAGTATAATTAATGCATTCATTTGTTATAGATATCTCAGTTATGTCTTATAATTCATAATAATTTCAGTATATGAAATAAGGAACTTAGTAAAGTAAATGTAAGCTTGAAAATATATTTTCTTTCCCGAATGACAGTATACATTCTCTTGGAACCGAAGAACTGCTTCATACTGTATTCGAAAAAATTAATAATCCTTCAAACCCATGAAAATCATGATATGGAAGTTTATTCAAATGTGAAATATAAATATCATTCATCAGCAGTTAATTTTGTGAATCAGGAAGAGAATGATGAAGTGACATTTTTACAGGTTTATTTTAGAGATATATTTAAACTAGACGAGAGCAAGTAAAACAAAACGCAGAATAAATGCTAAAGAATAATAAGAAGCATAGGCAAAAAAATGTGCTGAACATTTCAAAACTTAAACTTTCTTCCTCCTAAGATTAGTGACACATTGAAACTACGAATAACACATGAAGGCAGAGAAAGAAGTGATCCACACACAGACACAAGAAATTTATTAGCTGTTTTATTTTAAGTTCAGAACGGAGAATTTCATCTTTTATGAATAAAACTTGGAAAATTTTCACAGTGATACACCGGAGTCAAGTTTACAATTTTAGACGAAAAATGTATTTTCTTTAAAATGATGCAGATTCAGCTACATCATTTTGAGAATATATTTCATGAGGTATGGTTCCTTGTTTGCAAGAGAAAGAGCAAATCTAATAAGTCAAAATGTAAAAAATCTTGAAAACTGTTGACTTCTAAGGGTTATATTAGTCTGATGTGCCTAAACTTACAAGCAAATATAAGTAAATGTTAAATATATATATATATATATATATATATATATATATATATATATTAGGTTTTGTTTGTCTTTGGCATGGAACTATTTTGTTTAAATTCTAATAAAATAAATTGTTTTCTTTATTTACGAAGATTTAACTAGATAAGTTTTAAACATTGTCTAGAAATACTAGGTTTAATTTAAAGTTCTGCTTTGTTTATATAAAAATACTGTATCTAATAAAATAACAAGCTAAGCTTTATTTTATTTTAAAAAATTTTGGTCATTTTATATTTTCAAAACTATTTCTGTCCCACATTATAAAACTTATACTATCACGCAATACATCTGCCTTAAACTATCTACTGAAAAGAACGTACACAAAAGGGCTACAGTTATCTTAATTTTTAAATTGAAATATTATTGTAAGTTTTATTCTTCAAAATATTAGAAGCAAAATATTTAATATTACTTCAAAATATAATTTTTTGGTATTCAAGATGTGATTTTTCAACGAAAAATTTGGAATTGGGTACATTTCCCAATATGAGTTGGGAATTTCGCAAATTTACCGGTAAAAAAAAATAAAAAAAGTAAAACATATATATATATATATATGTTAATGTATACACTAATTACCAAAAATTAAGGAAAATTAAAAAAATAGAGATAATTCTCCTAAAAATAAGCCAATCTCAATGAAATTTGAATACGCTGGTAAGCAAAAAGGAGCTGAACAACATGGCATTAAGCAAAATAGTGGTACTACTGTCTAAAACATTTATTTGAAAAGACCAGAAAAATGTATGTCTCAAAGCAAGATAACAACTGTCGCTTCGTGTCTGAGATTGTATTGGGTTGTTCGGAAAGTTATTTCGTTTTACAGGAAAATGAAAAACATATAGCGAATAAATATTTCATTATGAATTGCTTATTGTCAATTCTAATCCAATAACTTTTATCGGATTTCTTATCATAGCATTATTTCATACTCATAAAATGGTTGTTTTTCACTCACAAAAAACTGATTCAGGTGGGATAAACGAAATGACTTTCCGAACAACCCAATATAATGAAATTTGCGCAATATCCATCGGGCATCATTTGATTGCAAAATTTTGATGGCGAGCTGTTGAAAGACTAGAGGTAGGGCAAAGCCGTTTAGAAGTGGCTAGGTAACTGAATATGAGTTCGTCTGCGATTCATAGATTTTGGAAATAATTTTTAAACATGGATTCAGTTCTTAGGAGGATCAGCCAAAAACAGCCACGTGATATCACAAGTGTCAATTACCAATATCTGTAAGTATGCACATAAAGGAATAGAGCCTCAGCTCCGGTTGAATTCAGACGGTCCCTTGCTACAAACTCCGGGAGTTTTGTATCCAGATCAACTGTGCGTCGAAAGTTTCAAGAACGTAGTCTTTAGGCAAAGATTATCAGTCATTTGTATCCCACTCACGACACGACATAGACAGAAACGCTTGCAATGGCATGTCAACATGACAACTAGACACGTGATCAATGGAGGGCAGTTTGTTTTACCTGTGAGTTCAAGTTTAGCTTCGAAAACAATAGTAGTAGCATTTTCATTTTGAGTAAAGGTAGAACTCCTTTTTCAACCATCAAATACCCATTAAAGAAATGTATACGGATCAGGCAGTTCCTGGAAAAACAATAACATTTCCATTGGTACAGACCTTTGTCTTTTCCAAAGGAAATGTTATTGTTCACTCTTGTAAAGATGACATTCTGGATGCCTATATGCACCCTTATGC
>JAPDSC010036979.1:0-11451 GCA_026290005.1 Latrodectus geometricus
AAGTAACACCAAATATTTCACATGGAATTTCAATGTGTAATATTTGGCATTTATTATTTTATGTTTACTGTAATTCTTTTTTGCTTTTCCATAAACATTTGATCAAATTAAATATCAATATAAATTTATATCTAATTAAATATTTTCCTGGCTTGAGATTCGACACTATATCAGAGTTTAAGGAAATATTTTGATTATTTTTGATTATATTTAATATTTTATTGTGAATGTTTCACTGCCTATTTGTCGGAAGATATTTTAAAAGGTGAAATTTGAAAATTCTTTACTTTATCCTGCGAAAAATGATGTTTGAATAAATCAATTCCTGATTTAATTCAAGGCATCAATTTCTTCACAGCTTTATCAAAATATTAAAGTGTAGCATTTTAAATACGATATTTTTGAATGTTTATTTGCGAATATAAAGTCTTTCTCATTTATCTTCATTTGCTCTCATTATAATTAAAGGATTGTATTTTGTCGAACAATTCTTGAAATATTTAATGGCTCTAAATCACATAAAGAGATAAGTTACAAAATTAACACTATTTGAAATATTTGACAATCCACAAAATTCTTTTCCACAATAATAAAAGCCAAGCTCGGCTAATGGAATGTTGATTATGGTTTTTACATTTAAATTTCTTAAGATAAAAATTCTTTCTAAAATCCAGTCCAGTCTTATTATTAACTAAAAAGATAAAAAAACGAAAAGAGAAATCTAATGGAATGACTATCTTTCTAATTATTTTATGTTCCTTCTAGGTATGGCCTAAAAAAGATATTTTTGCTCCCTTCCCTCAAGATTCAATTTTCAATTATCAGCCACAATCTTATAAAGTTTTTTTAAGCATTACACAAGTTTTTTGCTTCTCTGGATAATATTTGTTTCAAGAGTTAGCTTATTCTCATTTCTAAAATATTTTTTACAGATTTTTAATCCCTTGGTTTTTATTTCAGATGGGATTTTCTTTTTAGAAGAATAATGGTCCTTTACTTTTGCTACAAAATTTTTTTATGTCAAGAAAAAAATTACTTTTTCTGTATTTAGATTATAAAGAGGGTATATTGAATGCGTTTAAACATAAAAAGAATTGACTGATTTTTTATTTCCTGCATTTATTTTCATATCTGTACTCAAGATAACATTAGATGTTTTTGATATATATATGTATATATATAAAATTCAATACTTTTCATCCCTTATAAATAAATATTTTCCAAACATTTAGAGCATTTGTACATTTTCTCCATATTTCTGTAATTTCTCTTCATACTTAATGAAAATTTAAAGAGGAAAAAATAAATAATGAACATATATTTCATAGCTACAAAATTATAAAACTACAATAAAAATAAGTAACAATGAAAGTTAGACAAACTGACACATTGAAGCTATTAAACATGGACATAAATACAACTATCTACATTAATATATAATTTATTGAAAAATACTTAGAAGAATTTTGTTTTATGATGAATATTTTTACGTGAAAGAAAATTAATTTACTGAATTTCTTAACGCATTTCCTGTTTAGATTGAAAGTTTTGAAACTTTCTAAAATTTATAAGTATTTTATGCTTGCTTGTCATGTATATTACAAACTGGGAAATTTTTAGGTTGAATATATATTTTATAAATGTAATAAATGTAGCTGTATAACCATGAGAGAATGCTATATGCATAAAAATTTATTTTCCCTAAATTCTAATTTCTTTTCATTGAATATATAAACAGGATTTCAAATATATTAAAATCTTGGTGATATTTCTGAATTTAAAGGAGGAAATTACAAAAAGAAAACAATCATTTCCACAACAAAATGATGATCATTTAAAATAAAATGACGAAAATCCATATATAAGTCAATTATTAGTTAAATTTCCCTCTAGATCTGAATTATCTTTTCTGCCAAATAAAATCAATGACTAATTTACACTATTTTTCCCAATAAATATTTATGAATTCTCATTATTTGAAGGAAACAAATTTTCATTTTTTCAGACTAACAGGAGATCATAAGTGTCTTTA
This sequence comes from Latrodectus geometricus, assembly GCA_026290005.1. NCBI lineage: Eukaryota > Metazoa > Arthropoda > Arachnida > Araneae > Theridiidae > Latrodectus > Latrodectus geometricus. Next base: position 2,033 of record JAPDSC010036979.1, read on the forward strand.
ATTATTGTTTACCAGCGTAATTTTCTAGCCACTACAACATCCAATCACCCCGTAATTTTTAACTAACGCTTAAGATACGAGCTCAACACATGAACTCGTATTCTTATATCTAAATAAATACATCACTGCTGTAGAAGGACGCTATAAACACCTAAAGTTTAACATTTAGTTGAAGTAGAAGTGATTTCGGTGAGGACAAAATTCTAATCCATCATTTTCCGGATCAGAAATTGATGCCGATTCCCATCAGAGGTAAGGCCTCAAGTTTCCTTGTTGAACACACATTGTCCGTATTTTATACAATATTTCACTTGTTCAAAAATAATAAATCTCCCATTTGAACGAACTCTCATCAAGCTGAAGCCAAAGTCTTTCTTAATATAAAAGTTTCCGTCGGTTACCTACAGTCATTTGATAGCATAAAACTTTGATACCACTTTGGGGACTGCCTAATAGATAAGGGTGTTGAAAGGCATTTAAGGTTCATCGCTTACCCCCAAATTTCATTATTTCCAGTGAGGCTTTTATTAAATTAGAGTTTCATATTTATGTACTGCAAGGGAGGAAACTCTAAAAACTCCCAAGATTCTACTCTGACATATGTCTATGCAAAAGACAAGAACTTAACAACTGTTTACTTTTCACTGTTACAACAACTGCTGAACTCTTTACTGTGACTGAGAATGAAATCTCATTATTCGCTCTGAAGTTTGGAGTCTTATCAGTTAGACACAGTGAGCCCTGTATTAGGAAACATATGTGAAATATTGTATTTATAAAGAAGGCATTTATACTCGCTTGTCTCAATGTCTATAATCACCAAGTTATTAATCAAGCTTGCAGCCTAATGGTTAGATTTCTTTTCTTCGGTTCAACAGTTCATGGATTTGATTCTCAATTCTCATCTGAATTAGTCCCAGTGTAATTAGCTGAAAAAATTTTTTACGATACAAACAACTGATTTTGTAACTAAATCATTTCTTCTTAGGCATTTAATCAACAGCTATTGATTTTAACTCCCATCTCGGAAATCATGGTTTCGTAGTTTTTCAGAACAAAATTTCAATTATTATTTACATTTAAATCAGCACTCTGGGTAAAAAACTTACTATATGGTTATGAAAAGAATTTCTGTCTTTAATTACCAGATCTTTGCATGCTATTTTTATTCACATTAAAAACTCCTCTAAGATAATTGTTAATTCATGATTGATTTCTATTACTGGAAAAAGCAATCTATTTTAAATATATCGAGTAAGGTATAATAATCTAGATATAATAAAACGTAATTATAAAATATGTTATAGCATTTGTGTTTTTTATTAAATTAATATATTGCACAAAAGAAATATTAATTGTTTTTATTATTTTTGGAAATCCAAACAATGTGGTAAATTAATAAAATAATAATAATTATTATTTTTATTATTATTTCCATAATTATTTGTAACATTTCTACAGTCAAGAAAAAACCTATTTTTCATCACTAATTTTATTAAATCTTATAAATTTCAATAAAAACAAATATCAATGTTAAGTGAATTAAACTACATCTTTTCCCTATTAAAAGATTAAAATTATTAAAAGATTAAAATTATATTATTAAAATTATTTTCTGTAATAACTAATGGTCACAAGATATTTAAGTGAAAATAAATGTATACAATTTTTCTATGATAAAAATTGAAGTAAAATATTTAGTTTTTAAGGCCAAGATTCAAAATTATAAAAGTTTATACTTAATATTTTGCAAGTAAACTAAGGCTATATAATATGCATTTTTATTAAATTTTATGTAGGAAAAAAAACTATTATATGTTTATATATTTATAGATATTATTATCTAAATAAATAATCCAAAAATCAAATTTATTTAACCGCATTTAAACATTCATGTCATTATAATCGCATTTTTTTATACTGTTAGCACAGTTGAGGATTTATTTCAACATAAATTATGGCTTTTAAACATAAGTTATGGTAATTTACGAGAAACGTTGTTAAACATTTTATATACTTTAGTTAATTATTATGATCCTCGTAATGACAAGACTCTCTCTGTTAAGTATTCAATATTTCTTAATGACCAATAAGTTACACTCAGTATGAATAAAACTATTTTATAAACTTAGTAACAGCTGACACATGTTCTTCCTTGCTCTTAAATAATATTTAAACTTGTCAGAAATGATTAAAACTTTTCAAAGTTTTGTAATAACTATGTTCAATTTTCGTAAGCTTATTCTGAGATAGAATAACAATCTTCTGCATTATGACAACCAAAACGAAACGCTGAATTTACTTTTAACTGAGCAAATTTAGTTGCAATATTGGGAAGTTTGTTTTTTGGTTTATATTTAACCATAATATTATAACTAATATAAAAAAATATTATTATGGGTTTTGATAATCTATTAATTTTAAAGTGAAGTATATGGCTTAAAATATTATCTTTAGAGAAAATAAGAGAATAATAAAGTTATTAAAGCTTCAGGGGACATCTTAAAAAGCAATTAAAGTGTATGTATTTTTATCAGTTGTATAATATCTTATTTCCTTATGAAATGACTAAACTAACATTCTAAGTTTATTATGACACTTAATATTAAGAACATTAAAATATCTTGATATCATTAATTCAAGTTAATGTTAAAAGTCTTTTTAAATTTAAATCACACATATAGAAATTAAATAAGAAAGAGCTTCATTGATCATTCAATTTATTCAAATATTTCTTATTTAGTAAAAATAAAACTTCGTCAGACCTTTGTATATTGAGCAGCCACATTCCTCTATTACATAAGTTGATTTCTAATACTTCTTAACTCTATCTAAGGACTTAAAATATTTAGTCTTTTACCGTAAAATAATCCTTCAAATAAAATTCAGAGATAGTTAATAAAACAAATACAGTAACTAGAGTTACTATTAAAGATATGTCTAAAAGTAGCTTTAAAAGTCCAAAAAAACATCAAATTGATAAAACAATCATAAATAAGACTAAGCAAAATTAAAGATTAAGTGCAAAATGTTTTTATTATTCTAAAATCAATCATGTTGTAGACCTCAATGACAAATCAATATTGTATTAAACAACACTTGACTTTTATCTATAGAAACCAGAATCAAAAATAGGAATTGTTAATTATTTATAATACTGAAGTTTTAAAGTATAGTAAAATACTATTCAGAGTTAGTTAAAGAGAGCTAAATAAATTTTCTGAAACTTATATATATATATATTGAAAGAAAACATTATTGTGCAAGCCTTGCTGTCAAAATACTTCTTTTATTTAAATTGAGAATATTTAGGCTAAATAAATATTGATGCTTAATGTTATTGTAAAAAATGAAATAATTCTTAAAAACATTTCGGTTTTTAAAAAAAGTATTTTTTCTGAGAAAATCACAAAATGTTTTTTGTATAATAAAAATTTACTATAGTTCGATCAATGTATTTAACGTCAACAGCTATATATTTCTGATACGGTAAGATAAATTTTTGCTATTATAAATCAATTATTAATAAATGAATGAGATACATTAAGAATGACGAAAATTATTTTAGATATTATTAATTTTTAGAAGCATTTTAACTGCATTCTAAATTGTTTTTTACACCGCGTAGTTGACAGCTTAATGATTTAAGGACGCCCAAAGATATTTTAATAAATAAAGTGTAAATGCTTTCATGTATTAATTTTCATTGATAGTGAGCAGTATTTACACATTACGAGGTAGGAAACATTGAAAAAATTGAAACACCCATCTACAGAAAATAGAAGCACAACATCTACTTACCATTGTTAGGATCGAGTTAGAATAGAATCCAGGACCTTACCCTCTGAAGCCAGGTGTTCCATTATTAAGCTATTTTGAGGCATTTATGAAAAACATTAAGTTTGAAGTAACAAAATATATTATGAATGTTCTAACAAATTTTAAAAGCAGAATTAAATTACTCTTAATAGCTAAAAATGTTTAAAAATCCTTTTTAAAATCTACCAGATTTTGAGGTGCGTGAAAAAATCTTCTGTGTAAGATTTCCTTCTTCATATTTCAGTTTATGAAAATAACTGGAAATCAAGAAAAATCCATGGTTTCCATTCCAATAGATGTGGGTATAGAAAAATAAATTTAAAATAAATTTCAATAGAATCATGTGAGAAATACACTCTATGGAGTAAAAAATCTTAATCTAAAAAAGGAAAGTTTGTTTTTACTGTTTTTCTTTATATGCATACAGCATTATGGATATTAAGGGATTTTTTCAGATTTAAATAGAAACATAAGAGAATTGCTTTCTATGAATTGATATATCTCAATTATTACTATACTCTGAATACTTTCTTTATAGATATATATTATAATAGGTATTTGATGGTTTTTTCAAAATAGACTATTGAAAAACTATATCTGAAATTTACTACAAGATTAAAAAAATAATATTAACACGAAAGAAAACTCAATTTTAGCGATTAGAGTTCTTTATAAACTTAATATTAACATTTTTTTTGAAGAAATTCTGAATTTTATGACTTTACATATATTAATCAATAAATTAAGATTATTTAATCACAAATGCAAAATTTTATACAGTCATTAGACACGTATTTATTAAAATAAACATTTGGTTCATTTTTGTTTGTACACTGCATATAAATAGATTAAAATATTGTTAAGAAACATTTCATTCTACTCCTACTAACTTATAAAAGTGAAAAACTTCCTTGAAAATTTTATCACATTGTATTTTTATTTCTGAACAGTTCCTTAAAATTCATATAAACACCATTACTTCATTTAGATGTGGGGTTCTGGATTAAGAAAATCAGACGTAAACGCTATTCAAAGCCATTATCAATTCTTTAAAATGTGACAACGAATCCAGTACTGTTCTGTTTAGTAAGATTTAGTAGCCGTGAAACATTTATTATTTTTTGAAATTTTTATTTAAGTATAGTTGTTTTATAAGTAAATGATTAAAAAAGTCAGAAATTATTATTTCCTTGAAGTGAAATTGGGCATTTAAAAGTGTCATATAATTCAAACTTTTTCAAAATAAGGAAGTTTAAAAATGTGTTTAAAACTGTTATAAGGACTTTACATAGAGACCATGTAATTCTAAATACAATCTGAGATACTATGTGAGATTTAAATATAAATAGTTGGTTTGTTAGTTCTTTGACATCCAATTCAACAATTAATGGCTTAGAGTTAAGAACTTAGAAGTAAATCTTTGTTCTGGTTTGGAATTCAATTCAAGCAGCAGCTATCGAACAAACCAACCTGAATTGTGACTATGATCGAATGAAACCAAATATTTTATCACGATATAATCTGTAAGTTCAACTGTTAATAATTTGTTTGGTAATCTTGAAGTTATTATACATTGATTATTGATATGACACTAGACAAAACATTTAAGGGATATAAAAATATAGAAATGCAAATTTTTCTTCCTAACGCTTAGCTATTTCTGAATTTCGCATTGAGACTAAAAAGTTTCTATGCTTAAAATATTAGAATTATTCTTCATTCGAGAAGGATGTTTACTCATTTCACTGCCTTAAAAAGAACAATTAAAATTTCTCTATCAACAATATTTGTTAACAAAGAAACTTTATTTAAATATGTGGATCACAACTAAACACACTAAATATGGTATTTTAAAAGCTATATATTTTAATATTTTGTATAATAATTTCTATTTATTATTCTATATGAATGATTTTTGATTATTTATATAGAATGCTATATGTAAAACAATTACACAAGTAGGAATTAATCTCTTATATTCCTATTATCTTACACACTGATATTTATATTACATACTATTTAGCAAAATATAATATAGCATAAATCTAGAATTATCATATAAAAATATCTGGAAAATACATTTAAAATAATCACCACTCACGTTTTAGGAAATTACTCAAAGATTTATAAAGTTTAATCTGTAATGAAAGTTAAAAAAATTTCAATGTAATTCAATGTAATCTGAAAGTTTTCAATTTTATCTTCTTACTTTTATGAGGCTTTTAACGTTTTCTAAAACTTATTGAAAATTACTGATCATCAATAAAATGTCATCGGATAAGTCTTTTCCTCGATTTTTATATTCGGTGTAAAGAAACAATTTTAAAATGATGCTCTCATTTCGGGATGAATATTATTTTCAGATCCATTAAAGGTATTTTCAAGTACCATTCTTACACAAATTATTTCCTTTAAATCAATTGAAAAATTAATATACCGTCTAAACTGAGTTTGTAGAATCAGTTGAAGATATTAATTCATTCTGTTAACATATATTGTTGTGAATTTATATGAGGGGTATATTAATGTATATGAATAAGTTTTACAATTATGTTAAATATAAGGAATATAAAAAATACGGACATTGAATTCATTTTTTTTAATTATTTATGAAAACTAAACAAACATTTATGAAACTACTCCAAAATATTTGTTTTTGTTATTGGCTAGTAAATCAATAAGTAGGAGATGTATAATTTATAAAAAATATAGCCGTATATCCAGGAAAATCACCGCCCAACCTGTCTAGTGGTTAGCGTAACTGGCTAAGGATGGGGAGGACCTGGGTTCGAATCCAGGCTCGGGCATGGATGTACTTTCTCTTTCTTTGTGTCTCTTGTCCTTTCCTCAGATGTTGGAAGAATGTGGCCCACCCTATGGGTGGGTTTGTGGTGGTGTGACGTGGATAGTGCTACTCTTCTGTGTCTTGGTTCACAGCTGCCCACCGGGTAAAGATAAATGAGTAGCAGTTTCCAGCCTTGTTGTGGCTAAAAAGGGGTAATCACCGAAGTGCTCGCCACTGGAAAAAAGTATACTGGAAAATATTTTGATTTTTGAATGCTTTGTGCTTAATGATGGAGATTTGCTTACAACATAATGTGACAACTACATTATGTTAATTGATATTCATGCCCAAACAACACTGCAACGAGAATCATAAAATGTAGAAGATTATCAGATTTTGTTTTAGATGGTTACTGTATGCCCATAAAATATAGATTTGCCTTTATTTTTTTTAAATAAATGTATATATACATAATGGATATTAATAACTATGCAATGAGTTAGTTGCATTTTTCAAGCATTTAACACAGATTATAAGCAGTTATCATACATTATGATCTCCTTGCAAATAAACATAAATAAAGCAAATAGCAAATAAGATCTCTTACATAAGTCTCGTATGTACTCTGTATACTCAATTTCAAAAATAACAGATTTAAGTGTCATTCATGTAAAGTGAAAAAGAATACTTATGTTGTTTCTGGTGACACTTGGCAACGCCAAGCCCGCCCGTCAGAGACTAGGCGTATGAAGTCAGAGAGAGGTCGTCTTCCGTTTTTGAATAGAGCACCCTCAAACGAAGGAGGAAGTACGACTTTCGAGGCTCGTAGGTGGTAGTCCCATCTGAATCTTCCAATTTTGAGATTGAAACCAGAGAAGACCCAAAGCCTGGCTCCAACCACCCCCAGAGGTATTAATTAGGAATGGGAACATGGAGAACATTACGACCCGACAGATTTTACGTGCCCTAGTCACCCTTAGTAAACACGACGGCTCTTCGACTTAACCGGGATTCAAACTCACCACCTTTTGGTAACGAGAACATTGCCCTAACCAACCAGGTCATCGCGGCCACAGAATATTTATACTTTAGATTATAAAATAGGTAATACATTTTAATTTTAATGATTAAAAAAGATTATTAATTATAAATGATGTAAAAGTTTTTTTCTTTATATAAAGAAATTTATTTATTTTTATGAAGAAAAAACTTTAGAAACCAAAGAAAATATTTTTCTGATACACTAAATCGAATATAAGAAATATAAGGTGTTAAGCAGATTCAAATTTAAGTGTCTAGAAATTACAGTAAAAAACGTTTACAGTTTTAACAGATATTTCATCTTCAAATATTTTTTTAACCGGAGGAATCTATGAGATCATTGAGAAAATTTTAAGATTTTTGATTCTTTCTTTTATAACATTTTATTATTTTCATGATTTTCTAAATATTTATAATCATTTTTTTATTTTATATCACATGAGATTACTAGAATTTCACAGATGCGATTTTGTGCTTAGTAAATTCAATTATATTTGAATAATTATTTTAAACTGTTACTTTAAATAATTTAGATCTCAAAAGATTAAAGATGTTCATTCATTTTTAGCAAACATTTTAGGAAGTCATTGCGAAACTTTTATTTTAGCTCTTAATTTCATAACATCTTTAAAACTTTATGTTATGAAACTCAATTTTTATGATGGATTTCAAAGTACTTAATTTCAGCAAAAATTTTAGGATAAGATTTATAAAACCGAGTATTTGAAAATGAATTTTTATAATAATTAGATAAAATGCACATTTTAAAATTTTTTAAATACTTAATTTAAAATTTTTATTATATAAATTTTTTATTTTTAAAAACTAAATTGTCAGGAAAGCATAAAACCGGCTACACAGATATTAAAGCATATTTGCAGGGAATAATTTTACCTTCTTTTAATTTAAAATTCGTCCAGTTTATCAACAATTTAAAATGCCATTTATACATTTTTATTAAGCTATATACATACATACATGCATTTATATATATATATATTCAAAAATTTTCTATTTTTTTAGAACTGAAGCAGATAAAATTTAAGAATATTTGTCTGATATTTCTATATATTTTAACATTTACAAAACTACAAAATTATAAAAAGCTTAAAAAAAATAGCCTGAATTTGCAAATGACAGTCTTGTTTCTAAACCTTAAATGCTTAACTTAATACTCTCTCAGATTATAATAGATTGCTTAAAAGAATATTCAGAAATCATTAAGAGAAAGAAGAATGCAGCATATTTATAAAAATTATTTATTTAATTTTACTTATTTACAAATATCGCGTAAATATATTAAGGACAAATGCACAAAATACAATTTAAGAAGAAATATTGACTCAGAAAGAAAAATTTGATAAGGAAAAATAACAAGAATATTTATTTGGAATACAGTTCTATACTTCTATAAAATATAGACGTAACTATAGAAAATACAGTTTTCCCATAAAACAAATGGTAAAGTTCACGCGATCACGTGACTTAATACAATCATTGAAATGTAGGCAATGTAAGCAATGTACCTTCCTCGTTTGTTCCAGACATTGAATTTTAGTTATAGAAAGTAAAACGTTATGTTTTGCTGCTATTTCTGTTTCAACAAATTCATATACAATCTTGAAGTTTACTACTTTGTATAAAACAATATGAAGGCGAGTGTTTCCTAAATATATTTATTGTTTAGTAATGTGTTTGCTCAGTGAAAAATCGATTTCTGATAACCTTTGAAAATATGAATCTTCTTTTAATGGCTTAGTTACGCTATTTTTTT
>JAPDSC010036980.1:0-39078 GCA_026290005.1 Latrodectus geometricus
TATATATTTTTTTTTTTTTTTTTTTTTTTTTTTTTTTTTTTCTTCATAGTTTTCTTGTATTGAAAAAATGAAATTTTATGTTTAATTTTTACGCACATTAATGATAAAATATGATTTTTCCCATCAACATGAAATTCATTTTTAAGTTTTAGGACAATTTTTTACATTTATTATGTAAGTAATGTGTAGAAATATGCACATCAGCAAAATCTTAATTTTCAAATTCTTACATTCAAATAACTATCATTGATCCTTTTGCACTATAATGACTCTGCTTAAGTTTTAGTATTTCGATTGAACAATAAGTAATTTTTAAAAATAGTTTTTTTCCCCTGATTTATACCGAAAAACTTATATGTGAAACATGAGATTTTTAAAATTTTAAGCTAGAGCCAGATCAGATTGATTGGCGGTGGCGGTTACGTGAAGTTTCCATAGGAACCTGCAAATTATCTTCTTTTAACATACCATCTTAAAAAAAAAATCTAATTTTAACTTGGAACAAAGTAATGAAAGATACTCAAGTAAAACAAAATTTGTGATAAATGTGTCGGAACAATGGAAACGACTTTTGATTGTCTCAGCTCATCTTTTCTGCTTAAATTCGTAATATTTTTTTTTAATTTCGTGTTCATATGTTAAAATATAATGTTATATTTATTTATTTATTTTTGTTTATAAGTTTGTATATAATCATAATCATTAAATAATATGTTTATTAAGCATTTTAGAACTTATCTTCAAATATTTTTATTTCAAATAATTAATAGGTAAATATTCTCATTCTGTTAAAATTGGTCATTCTGTTAAATCTGGTGAAATATTGTCATTCTGTTAAAATTACTGCGAAATATTCTCATATTAATACTGCGTAAAATATTTAAGTGATATATATTATCACTGGAAAACAAAAAAAAAAATTACTGCAAAGTTCGGTAAATGCTTTATGTTATATTTGAAAGATGTGTTTGTAAATTTATTTATGTGTAAAAAAAATCTAAAATTTTCAAATTTATAAAAAAATATATATATAGTTAAATGCAGCACTAGACTGCAGTAAAAATATTAATTGAATATAATCGGATATCACTGCCCCCATATGCGAGGATATATGTAACTTTACAAGCTGTAGTACTTCCTCATGAAATATTAAAATTCGTTTGATCATTAGTCGATATTCTCTGGAATTCTGGAACCCATTTTTATTTCTATACGCGTTCTAATGTTTAGGTGCATTTCTTTTTTTCATTTCTGATTATTAATTATATTTTTCTTTTACAGCCGATCCTAACATTGCTTGTGGTATTAAAGAACAATATAAAGTAAGAATTATTCCTAATTGTATGATATTTTCAAAGTTGTATATTATAAATAACTAAATTCATTCTAATGGTTTCTTTTTTTTATCAGACCGCTCTGCACATAGCCGCTGAAAATGGACAACGAGAAATCTGCAAACTATTACTGGAATACGACGCTGACATACTCGCTAAAGATAGCACGGGATTGACGGCCATGGATATAGCCGAGAAAACAGAACATCCGCATGTAATGGAATTGCTGAAAGATGTTGCAAGTGAGTTAATTGCTTAATTATTTTGTTTCGTAACAATCGCTTTATTAGGATGGGATTCGATTAAGCGCTTCTCTGAGCTGTTAATTAATGAAGAACTGCTAGGAATTAGATCGTGTCATTAGAAAAATAAATAAAAAAGTTTGTTTAAGGATTTGTTATGCTGCTCGTGATGGTACAAAGGTAGATAATTGCTTATTTACATTAACAAAGCAAAACAGCTTTAATTTACTATTGGCAGAAGATAAGCTTGATTATTCTTACACCGTGAAAATTTATCGCAACATGTGTGACGTCAATAATTAAATCAAACATTTTAATCATTCTTTTATATATTTTTTTAATTAAATGGTTGTTAGAACTTTTAAACTTGATCATGCGTGATTTCAATGACGTACAACATTTATTTGAATGAAAAAAAAAAATAGTTCATTACTAAAATTTAAATTAATTTAAAATACTAAAACTTTTAACTAAACTTCTTATTACATTATAAATTTTTAATTCGAATAAAAAAGTAAAAATAAATTTTGTTCTCTAATTATTTTTAATTATTAGTATTCTAATTATTTGAGAATGTTAGTAATGTTATACTAATCTATTAATAAAGTCATTGAGATGGTATTTCACAAGTGCTTTATAAATTTGTATTTTTTTTAAAGCCCCACCCGCATATTTGATTTTTGATAGCATATTGCATTTTTAATACGTAGAGGGGCGTTTGATAAGTCAATCTAGTTGATGCTGTTATTTGAAAGTTGATGGGAGAAAAATATTAATAACTGCGTTGTTGTGCAGCATATATCTAAAAAAAAATTGTTTTTATTACCAACCAATTTATGAATTCAGATATCACAATCTCGGTTTTATTATAGTTAGAGTGTATTTTTCTATTTAAATATTTTTTTATTTTGCTTTATCTTTTGTAAAATTTTTTAATAATTCCAAAATTTATTAAATAACAAAAACGAGAATTTTTTAAAAGTTTAATTTATTAATTAATTTGATTAATTTAAGGCTGTTAGCAGTACATAAATGAGAACGATATTGCTTATATTTAGAAATATGAAATCAATTTTGGGAAATATGGGAGACATTATTTTAAATGATTTTTGGGTGTAGAAGTAGAAAAGGTAATTTATAATTTTTCCTTAATCTCTTTTCTTAACTTTTTCAGTTTGAATAAAATTCAAGCAAATGCAAATGTTAAAAGGATATTATGAAAAGTAAATGAATTTAAAATATATATATTTATATAAATAAACGAGTTGTATAATACTTTATTTAACGATAATTTTAATAAATTTCAAAAAGATAATTATATCTTTTTAAAAAGGTAGAATGAAATTGTTTGGACTTGTGGGAAATAAGCCAGCTGCTTATCTCAAAAAGTAATTTTCGTTAGATATCTTTTAACTAATATTCCTTTGAAATATAAATTAAGAGAGCTTTAACTGTGATAGATTATGAAATTTTTCTGTTGAAACGTAAATAAAAATGTTATAACAATATTCAAAGATCAAGTATATAATAGTTTTATAAGTCTTCAAAGTACAGAAAATCACAAAAAAATACTAAAGTATAAGGGATGACTCTTACTTGAATCTGTTCCTACTCACAATCTGTACAACTTTAATATCAATATTCCATTCCATTCCAAAACAGATAAAATTTTCCCCCCAGTTTAACAGATATCAAAATTCATTTGTATAGAAATAGTTCAAAGACTTTAAATGAAAGAGTTCGTTAAGTTAACACAACACTTATCTCTAAAGCATTATAAAATATACTTGATTGCTTCAAAGTCTGATTAGAATTTGTTCTAGACTATTTCTATACTAAATAAATTCCTTACATAGCTAAGTCCTTAGAGACAAAACTTTTGTGTGGTTTAGCATTATCACCTTATTGGATAAAGGATTTACTAAATGCACTTGCATACGGGTAATCAATAAAAATTATAATCTCCAGATTAATATATATTAATTTTTTGCCTCTTGGAACGTACTTGTCTATGTGATGATTTAAAAAGATGCCTACTTCTACTGACGATACTACTATAGCTTCACCGAAACCTACCTCTTTTAAGAATATGGTTTTATAGCAATAAATGTCTCTTGGGAAATCATTAGTCTTTAGTCACTTCAAAAGTGAAGCCTAGATTCAACCATAATGGGTACAAACTTGCATTGTCACAGCAATTGATATGCATGAGTGGCCAATTAAACCTTCAATTTTAATGTTGTATTGTAAGAAGGAATTGTGCAGTCACATCCTTACAGCCCCTTCTTACAGTGTTTTCACTACACAGTTGATGTGAATGCTAACCTTCTAATGAATGTTGTGAAGAAAAGTAGGCCCGCTTCTGTTGAACTAGTTGGCACTCCATTTTAAATCTTATGGTAAATGATGTTGACTTTTTGTTACGAAACTGTTCACACAACTTTTAGACGATTTTGATGGAGTGTACAAAAAAATTACATAAATATCTTGTGTTTTTAATGTTAAATTTGATAGCCTTAGTTTTTAATTATCATTGTATATCATAAATTCCAGATTAATTTTTTTTTTCGCAATATCAGGAGTAGTTTGTTCCATTCCTCTTGAACCGCTTTCCAAATGTTTACATTTATCAAAATCTACACAGTACTTTTGTCCATCGGCGTTTGAATAATACAGATTTTAGGAGTCGGAAAGCTCAAAAATTCATTGGTGATACCTCACGAGGTTTATCCAAAATAACAGAGAAGGGTATGCTTTTAAATCTCGTTTTTTGCCCTATTTATTCTAGAAAAATAATTGTGGATTGTTATGTATGACTGCTTGCCTTGTCTTGATGCAATTGAACTATTTGATGGCATTGTCGAGATCTAAAATTTTCTATTTAAAAATTTGAGTTAAAATATGTTCTAGATGGTATTTAGACAATTTTGTCAATATTTTTTACTTTTATCATGCTTTTTTATGAAAAGCAAGCGAGAATCAAATTCTCTAGGAAAACTTGCTATTGATTCTTGAAGACATATAGCTCAATTTTTATCCTCTTTTGTAATAAATTGATCTTTTTGTGGCAATCTCTTAAATGGACTTAAGCTACATCTATTGTTACGACATTTTTCCATTTTTATCGTAACAGATATTTTTTATGAAGAATTCAGTAATGTTTTCTATATTTATAGATATAACCTTGAGAAAAACGATGAACATTATATGTTTTGCCCTTTTTAAGATTCAAATCAGAGTTAACAATTTTATTTACTATTGAAACTAAGCATTTCAATGCATTTTCATCATATCCTTTAGTTGAAAGGCTTTCTTTTATCTTTAAATATCTCATCTTAAAAATATTAAGAAAAAATTTCTTTTTTGCTTCTTTTTTTTTTAAAAAAAATATGAATTTGGCAGATTTTTCCTTTTAAATATCAGATTATGACAATTTTTTCCTTCAAAAAGCGCTAAATGTATCCTTCCATCTAATGCCTTTTTAATAGTATCATTTCGCAGTCTAAAAAAATCCTAAAGATCACACAATAATTTCATCATTTGATATTTAATTAAAATTTCTGTAAAAATTTCTAAAAATTATAACAAAAAAAGAAATTTATTTTCTTACGTTGAAATAGTCTTCTAAAAATGTGTGAACAACCTAGTATATATCTAAAAAATGGTAATCTCAGAATTCCACTATGCTTTCTTTATTCGTAGAAACTGTTAAAATTTTCAAAGTTTTTTTCGACTACATTTCTAGTAACGTAATTGACAACTAGCCTACTACTTTGTATAGCTGATTTTGATGCATTATTTTTTGCATACATTGTGTAATTTTTAAAATTAATCTCTTTTTACCCATATGGATCATTCTTCTGAGTTTTTGAAACCTGCGTTTATAATTTTTACAGTGATTTGATTTCCATTGAAATTTCTGTAAACTTTTTACTGATTAATGAGAATTTTAGCATTGTTTTTAATATTTAATTTATAACTACTTTATTTGCAAACTTTAATAATAATTACATCAACGAGCTAAGAACAGCAGCAACTATAAAAAACTAATACATAACAATAGTGAATGGATATTTTATCTGGGAAACTTCCTAGCGCCATCTACTATAAGTTTTACATAAAAGGTAGCTGTAGCTATAACCGATACCAAACTTTTATATATATATATATATATATATATATATATATTGGGCTTCTTGGGAATTTAGAGCTGCATGGTTTGATGATGTTCATTGAGTAAATAAATTAGCAAAAGTATAGTTTAATTAACTTACTATTGCAGTGTGGGTTATAAACTGTGTGGGTTATAAACTTACTTACAGTGTGGGTTACACACTTACAGTGTGGGTTATAAACTGTATTTAAGCTAAAATCAGTGCAACAATCAAATTCTAGATTTCCGTAAAACTTTTTGAATCATAAAATTTATCGAAGCAAAATTATGTTGTTGCAAATCTAAGTCGTCGAAGAAACTATTTACGAAAAAATAACCTTATTTTTTTATTCATATTTTATTCGAAATTGTTGTTATATGTACAAATTTTTCATATGTATCGGAATGATATCAGATTCGGGAAGTAATCTGAATTTATAATTAACAATTTTTTTTTTAAATCGATAACTGTGCAAAACATAATTATCGTTTCAAATATGTTTCTTTTATTGGCTTTTTATTGACGCCTTAGTTTAGGTCGTAAGCACTTCTGAAAATTTGGAAAATGTTGAGTTAATAATCTTTTCAAATTTTAAAACTTCGTAGAATGGAACAATATAGAATAGGGATTCTATTTTAAAAAGTTCAATTTTAATTTTAAAAATCGAAAATTTCTGATATTTTCTATAGTTTTATTTAAAGTGTTTTTTTGAATTATTGTTTTATTTTAAATTTATCATTTTCGTTTTAATTTACGTAAATTGAGTATTAATAGTAATGCTAAATGGTCTAATATTTTCTTTCTCAGAACAATAATGAATGTATGACATCTTAAGAAAAGTTTAGTACAATTTTAAAATGTCTTGACGTAAGAGACTTTCAAATGATAAGAATACTCTTTTTTTCTCTGCGTAATATTTAACTGTAAATACTGTAATATTTGCGACAAATTAAATTTCGAAAGAAATGATTTTATTAATATTTTATCAAATAAATGATGATAATAGTGACAAAACAGAAGTTAAAAAGTTGGAAAATAATAATTTTAATAAAATAATAGACTAACGTGTATTTTAGGAGACAATAAATTGTGTAATAAATTACTTTGGCAATCTCGGCGTAAACACGTCTTGATGTTCTTGTTTTTCTGGCAGTCTGCTTAAAGTAACGGTTGTGAGCCTTGTGATTAAGCAGATAAATTAGGTGTAGTTGTCTGCTTAAGCAAATAGTTATAATGTATTTCAGATTAATTTTATATAATCGTTTGCGTTTTGATTTTTATCATTGAAAAAGATTTAGTTCATTGAAGTAGGCAATATTAAATAATTCTAAAAATTATATATTTTACAGTAATAATATTTCCGTATTACGCAATTACTCATTGTTGTTTCATTAATGTTTTATTTTTTTGCTTCTTTTAGAAATGTGCTAAAGAAAGACATGTTCTTTCCCTATTTTGGGTAAAATTTGCAATTGTTTCTTTTATTAAGTTTTTTAAATACTTTAGCTATTGCAAAATTTGACTTTTTGAAAATATTCATTGATTATGAATCAATTACCACGTTATTTATTTATTTATTGAAAGTCTCTTGTTTTTATATTATATTCTTACAAAAGATTGATTAGGTAAGTCAATTTTTTATCAATTTCTTTTTCTGTATTTTTTAAATGATTATATGTTTTGGTTGTATAATATTTAAGAACTTATTCCTGCGTTTTTTTTGTGATTAACTAAATAATTTTCTTAGTATCTCTTATACAATCTCTATTTTACTTCAGTAAATGCGGGTTCCAAGCTATCAATAACATCGAATTGGAACGATGAGTTTCCATTTGGAAATCTGGTTAAGTTGCAGTGATATTTATATATAATAAAAAATACAAGAAAGGGCGCCAAACTCTAGCATTGAACGCTCACTACTGGAATTAAGTATATATTTTAAGTATATATATATATTGTGTACAAACATCACACACACACACACACACACACACATTTTACTATCGTAATACTTAAAATCAGAATATTATTTTTATTTCTATACAATATGTTCATTTTATTTAAATCAGGGATGGCTAGACTTTTCTGGGTCAAGAGCTGCTTTTCATTTTTATTCATTCCGCGGTTACCTTCAACGATGATCGGGGTTAAACAATTGTGTATTTAGGATATTCTCATTGATTACCTCACCGAAATGTGTTGTCAGTACACCTGTCGATCGCGGTCCTCTTAACGCCCACCCTTGGTATAAATGATTGCGTTATGTTTTGATATTGCTATTAGAGGGACAGGCTTATTTTCAAACAGGTTGATCGATTTTCTTATAATAATCAACAGACGTAAATAATAATTAATTTACTTGTAATATGCTCTACAAACACGTCAATTTCAATATTTCTGCTCTTGTAGAAATTTCATTGTCTTCAGTTTAAAAAACGTAAAAACTGTGTTTATTGTTTTTAGTAACTTTACACTTATATTTCATAGTAATCATGCATATCATAAAAGCTCAAAAGATTTTATCTGAATTGGTAGCTTTTAAATGTAAATAAAAGAAAAAGATATTTTATCATTTTAAAAATCTAGAACGCAATGGAGTGAAAATGAAAAAATTAAATTATATATTAATCTATCTTTATGGCAATTTACATTAATTTTTAATAGTTTTATTACTATAAGAATAAAAAAATTCTACTAAATTTCCAATAACAACTTATTAATGCGAAAAACGAATTATTTATAGTTAAAAAGTCAAAAGTTCAAAAAAATTTTGATTAAAACGTATCTAATACCAATGAAACCCTTTCCTTTTTGATTTTACATGCTTTGCCTTTCATACATTGTTATAAACAAAGCAACAAATGTTAAATGCATGCGTTATCTTGTTTATAAAATATGCATATTTTCTTTTGTATACGAAGTGTTGGTACTTTCAAGGATAAAAAAAATTCAATGATTGCCGTGTTAATTTGTTTTGTTTAGTGGTATTTAAGTGTACAAATGATTAATTAAAAGATTATTACTTATATTGAAGTGCCAAAAACCATGAGATACTTAGAACTTGCTTTAAGAAATGGATAAATAGGGGGGGGGGACTTAAAAAGTTTCTATTTTATTTTGTCTTCAGGCGATTTATGCATAAAGTTTCCTTACGCCTTTTTGTTGTTACTTATGACACTTGGTGAAGCCAAACCCATAAAGTCAGACAAGGGATTGGGCGAATAAAGTCAGAAAGAGCGTCTTCCGTTTTTGAATAGAGCACCCTCTTACGAAGGTGGAAGTACGACTTTGGCTCATAGATGACAGCATCATTTGAATCTTCCAATTTAGAGATTGAAGCCAGAGAAGGCCCACAGCCTGGCTCCAACCACTCTCAGCCTCGTGTCTGGCGCAGCTTGTCCTTTTTGGACCTTGCGCCATAAAACCCAACCAAACAAACAAACAAACCACTCTCAGAAGTATTTATTTGGAATGGGAATATGGAGGGCATTGCGACCCGACTATTTTAATTGCCCCAGTCGCTATTAGTGAACACGACGGATCTTCAGCTAAGCCTGGATTTGAACTCACGACCTTCCGGTAAAAAGAGCGACGCCCTAACCAACCAGGCCACCTCGGTTCGATCGTTACGCCTTATGACCTATAAAAGAAATTGACTGTTTGGAAAGCAAAATACCAATTTAAATTAATCCCGTAATAAATTTTATTTTATTAAAAATGTTTTTAAATTATAAAAAAATCAATATTTTACGGTATACAATGTCAAGAACGAACTGAAAGTATATTATTTCAGACATGCATTACTTCCAAACATGTCTATGCAATAAATGAACGCGTTTACCTGATAATTGTAGTCCTCGGCGTAAAATAGTCAAGATTAGCATATTAGCAATATTGTGTTAAAAAAATTCTCAATAATAAAACTAGAATTAATGTAATTATCTTTGATGAATTAGAGATGCGAAGACTAGTGCTGGAGAATATGATAGCAGAAGACTGACTTCGAATGCCTTAACTACCTACGGCTAAAGCATTCTTGTGGGATTCGTAAACATTTCGAGATTGTGTTATGGATGAGCGAAAAAACATTCCTTCATCAGATCATTATTTTTTAAAAGGGAAGAATTGATTAGATTCTATCAGAGCCACCTAAATTACAAAACCTTGACACACAAGTAAGTGGTGAAACCATCATCACCCAGCGGCGAAATTATAAATGAATTAACATGAAGTAATATGACAAATTAACGAGTTTTAAAACAAAACAAACAAATAATTTAAATTAACCAAAAAAAATGAATAATCTGGCAGTAATTTAAACTTTACGAATTTTTAATTTCTGTAGCTGATAAATTGTAAATTAAACTTGTTTTTTCATAGTGATTCATATTTTGCATTATTTGTACTTAATATTTATATTTCCAAATTCAATTTCTGAAGGTAATACTCTGCATAATCTTGTAACCTAAATAATTTTGATTCGATTGTAATGCGACTATAAAACATCATAGATAAAATTGTCGAATAAGATATTGTGTAAGTTAGTTGCTTCTTTCTCAAAAGTATAAATTATTTTTGAAAGGCATGAATTAAATCTTCATTACAACTTGAATAAATTGTCTGTAAAAGGCTTTGTTCCTCTATTTAAAGATCATTTGCTGTAATTCTTGGATTTCAAGTTCTTTAACGACAATGAAATTTTCAAGATAACAGTGTTATAGTAACTTTTCCAGCATAACTTAGAAAGAAAGATGATAAAGATTCACAAAAAACTGACTATAAGATAAATAAATATCTCCTGATTGTAAAATGAATAAATATCACCAAGTTGAAATATTTCTTTGATTTTTCAAGGAATATTACATTACCTGCGAATAATTTGATTACTAGTAGATTGTCGATATGAATCCCTTCAAACATATATGAGTTATTATCATAAGTTAGCTCAAAATCAGGCCATGGCATTGCTTTCTTACTGTGTTTAATCATTGAGCCTGATATTTCTTTTAGATTTTCAATGACTTATTAAGACAATGTTAAATTGTTGCATTTAACTGCCCAAAAGGAGCGTGTGGGATATCAGAAAATATCCTATAACTTTTGGCAGTCAATGCAGTATTTGAATTTATAAAAACTTATTTTTATCAGAACATTTAGAAATCATCTATAGCATCATCATAGTTGTACAGATCAGGCTCTTAAAATCGTCATAAATTATTAGTTTGGGGAAAAAGAAATCCATTATTTTTACGTGAACTTTTTGTAACTTCTTTCAGATTCGCTTTGTAAAAAGGTTTAAAACAGCTTTCATGTAGATTTTTAGGTCTTGTGCGAAGCTACGAGTGCTGACATGCGGTTAACTTCGATCATTTTTGATATTTTAAAGACATTTTCAACGATGCTGTATCCACATGCGAGGTGCATCTCTAACATCAAAAATACCCAAACGGAATCGATGAAACCAAAATTGTGCGTAACTGGTTGTTACAGTCATATATAGGACGATAAACACCTTTCTTAATTTTAGCCACCTGGTTAGAATTTTCACCATTATAAAAGAAAAACTAAAATCTATCGAATTTTCTGTTTGTTGTGAACTGTTGTGAACTGAATTAATCAAACAAAAAACCGCAAGAGGATATTTTAGTGTCAAATGTCACCTTTTCAATGAGCATAAATTTGAAATTGTTTGATAGATACCTCACGAGATAGCGATCACTACAGACGTCTACCGAAAAAATAATGGATAACTTTTTCCCCAAGCTAATATTAAGTAAATGTTGAAAATACTTATTGCTTTATTATGTTCTGTTTTCAATATTAACTTTTTTAATTTAAGATTTATTTAAATTATTGTTTGCTTAAAATCTTGAAATTTAAAATAAAGTGAAGAGCAATTTGCTGAACTGGCAACCAAATAGCTATCGCTTTGATCTTCAGTTCAACAATTCGTGGGTTTGAATCCCATCTTAGTGGTTTGAAATCTAATTTAAACATATATTAGTTCTTATGACCAAAAAATAACCTTTGAGCGACAAGCAAACAGAGATAGGATACCATTAAAATTACGAATTTGTTTTCGAGGCTTGGTGATTGTTACTAACCTTGGCCCTCTAGTAGAGATACTAGACGAATTCAGCAATTTTTATTTCACACATTATCAACATTCTTTTTAAGATAAATCAAGATTGAATCAATGGTGTTCAAAATTTTTATATATTACTGTTATATACTTTTTATGCCGTTATCATGTTCACTACAAAATTAATTAACTCCGTTTCAGTAAATTTGGTACTTAATTTATTAATATACATTTTTATAAGAATAGGAAAAAATTAACATTTTAAAATGTTTTAACTGTTTACAATTAATTCATCTTATATTGATGTAAAATATAGTTTGATATTTTACCTACCGTGCCGATCCAAAAATCAATAAAATGTTATAATTCGCATAAATTCACAAATTTTTCAAAGTAATCACAGTAAAACAATATAAGTTCCAATTTATTCATGACTGTCTGTCTACTTTCTGTGGAAAAAAATACCAAGAACAGTTTATCTAATTCAACATTCAGAGAAGTTAATAAACCGCAAAAATCAATCATGCCGTCTCACTTCCGGTAACATATATTAGTTAAGAAAGTGGCGCGTAATGCTAGTTAAGCGTGTCCTGTCCTTCGAAGTCACTGAAGGCTGACTTTTCAGAAGAAAAATATTTCGTCGTCATTCACTTGCTATGTGATGTTCTGTATCACATAACTTTTCGACTCATTAAATATATTTGAACTGTAAAAGAATGGTCTTTTTATGGAGAATTTAATGCTATCGTTAATTGATCGCCCTATGTCATATTTTCATATGATATTTAAGTTTAAAAAGTTTTTAAAGTAAACATTTTTATTCTACGTATATTTCATTGTATGAGATTGAATTCATAACCGTCTTACAAATTCTTAGAATGCAACAAATAAACAATTTATTAATTGTACAAGTAAAACCTAATTTTTTATTTATTAAATGAAATGTTTCGCTTATAATGATTAAATAAAAATATTTAATTTCAAGAATCTTTCTCTATTTTTTCATTCTGGTCTAGTTAATTTTTGTCATATCTTGATAACGATGGTTAAAAATAAGTCAATTATTGTTTTATGTAACATACATATTGCAATTTTATATTTTAAGAGGGATAAAAAGAAAGTATCTGAACAGTAGAAAACATTAAATTAAAGCAAATAATAATCATCATAATAACGCCATATTTTTAAAAACGTATAAGCGTAGCTTGAAAAATAATTGATTTATTTCGAAATAGTAAAACAAATTCTGTTTGCAAATTAAATAAAAGGCTCAAGTAAACTCAGTAGCACGACAATCTAAATTGGGACCATGGCTTACAGTACCTATACTGTTTACATGATTTTGGGATGCGAAGCATAAGTTCTGGTTAGATGGTCTATCTATTGCGAAACCCCCAATGTTTAGCTCCGAAGCATGTTTACTATTCTGTTTTATCGACTAACTGAGGGGATGAATGGCTGAATCGGCTTTGCCCAGCCTGAATATCGAACCTCGGACATGCATTGTTTAAGCAAAGCATCACCAGTATGCCACCGGGCTTCACGTATAAGTAAACCTTTTACATAAAGTCTCTTACAAATATGTAAAAAGAAAAAGTTATACACCCGATATTTTATGCAGAAATACCACTTCGATTCTAATTTCTTCAAAGTTGTCGGCATAAAAAGGATTATTCAATATGTTTATCGTTTCCACAAAAGAATGATATGTTTGATAAGTCAAAAGTTGTTTTTCGTCTTGTAAACTAATGAATAGAATTTTACCGCATGTCGGTTTCCTTTCACTGAAGATATTTTTTGATAAGAATTTTAGTCTTAACTCTTTTTTAAATTTAAGACTTCTTTATAGATATCGCAAGACTTGTACTGCTTGGATTGATCTCTCTGTAGCTTTAAACAACCAGATATGGTGTACATCGACGATTAATAGCGATTCTTGAAATAAATTAACTTAACTCCAAAAAATAATACATTTTATAGTTGTGATTATCTATTTACATATTTCTAATACACCATTGTTTTTGAAAATTGGTTTTAAAAAATATGCATTTTTACTTGATATAATTTATTCAAGCTAAAAAATTATATTTCAATGTTAAGTAGAAGTTACTGAAATGTTCCATTTTTTAATAAGTAAAACGTGTTTAATATACATGTTTTTTGTTATTAATATTTTTTATTTTAAGTATAGGTTAATTTTAGTTTAAAATGTTTTTAAGAAGCAGTTCCATATTTATATTCAGTATGAAACATTTTTTCATTGTTTATAAGATACGTTTTTGTTTGAAATAATTAGTATAAATTAAAAAAAAAAAGTTGTACGCAAATTTGTCATTTTATTAAATTCTATTTATCAAAATATTTTTTTTAATTTGATTAATTAGAATATGTGCATGTTTTTTTAGTGAGAGATTTGGGGGTGTATTGTGGGTAATACATGTTGTCTTACCAAAACTTGTATGTGTTAAAAGTATTTTTCATGGCATAATTCTATATAATTTTGTATGGTACATATTATGTAAAAGGAAGCACAATAAAGGAGAATGTTTACCTAGCAAAACTCATATAAATACATAAAATCTAGTATTCCTATTTAGGGAGAAGAAAAAAATAAATAAAACTTTTTGTACTTCTTTCTTACGCTATTTTCTAAATATGGCATGAGTCCTATATTTATGTTTATACAGACATAATTGCTGAAATGAGTCTTAACGATTATTATGTTTAGGTTTCTTCCCTAGTACTACGGGGTTATTGCCATTATAAAAGAATTTCCGGAACGCAATACAGTGGTTTATATCAGTATGGACATCATGTGAAGTTATATATTATCTATCACCCCAACACAATGTATTGCCGTAAAATACCTTTTAACCGTTTTTATTATTTACAATGCTTTCCCTTTATATGCTAACATTAGCTTAAAAAAATTGAGACTTTTTTTAGTGAAATGTTAGATGTTTGATCTGTGGTATTGCTTAATTAATTGGCGATATATAGCATGTATGTTGGGAAATGTATTTCATTTTTTCAATTTTCTTCCTCTTATAAAATCGCTTAAGACTTACTGTATCACAGAAGTCTTAAGATTCTGATATCCACTATGAGGTTCAAAAGTCAATTAACAATACTATGGTTCTAT
Source organism: Latrodectus geometricus (assembly GCA_026290005.1). Lineage (NCBI taxonomy): Eukaryota > Metazoa > Arthropoda > Arachnida > Araneae > Theridiidae > Latrodectus > Latrodectus geometricus. The sequence continues at coordinate 14,955 of JAPDSC010036980.1, forward strand.
TTCAACCAACTCAATTGAATGCTCAAGCAAACCTTGCAACATTTTGAATTTGTTTCTCCAATACACTTTTGTTATTGCCACTATAATATTTAGAACAGTCATATACATTAAAATTTCAAATTGCTGACTAATCCCTATATAGAGCAGCGTCATTTCTGTAATTGAAATTCCAAAGGTCATTAATAACAACCAAATTAACATTTTTAGATTGTTTCTATTGACTATCTCTCGAATCCTTTATACAAAACACTGTTATCTACCTAATCATGAAAACTTCTCTGATAAATTCGATGCGGCGTTTTGAATTGAAGCGCGGCCGAGATGATAGTTACGTCAGACCACGAAAAGCGGAGATCGATTGAATGGTTTGTGACGTTGAAAGGCATTGTTCTTTGGGTGTCATTTTTCCACCAGACTATAGAGGTAATATCCAAAACGAACATGAATCCGTGTAATGTTAAGACCCAATAGAATAGTGTATGTATGCTCGAGCGAGGATGAAACGTTTGCATATTTCGAGGATATTCTTTTCTACTGCCAGTATTTCATAGATTATATAATCTTCTTAGATTATTGTGTACAAGATTTAACTCTTCTGCCATGGGATGTTTTTTTAGGTAATATGAATCACTAACCTTTATTTTTAGCTTCATTAATTGAATGTGCTTGCTTATATCGTTTATAACAAAGCGCTAACAGGTATTTATATTTTTGATTTTAAATAAAATGCTGTGGAGTTACATCTTTTAAGAAAAAATTTAACAGAAGTTTTTGTGTATAACGAAACAGTTTTATAAAAAATTAATTAATTTAGTGTAAATTCTTATTTTATTACAGTTTTTATTACAGCTAATTCTTTTTTTAACTGGCAAGATTAAGGTCTTACAGTAGCTTTATGTTTCTTTAACTGCATAACATTTTCAACTGCCTGTCTATTAATTTCAAATTTACAAACCACCGTTAAACATTTTCCAATTTTAACATTTTAAAGTGACGAAACCATCTTATTTGCTTTCTCTTCGTTAATTTCATACCATAGCTACGGAAGGATATGTTTTATAAGTTGAGGTATACATAAACTTTATCAACATGACTTTTTTTTCCGCGTTCGGTCATAATTTAGCTGCACATAATATAATAATATCTAATCGGTCCTTGCGTGTTGATTTTTTTTTTATTTTACACATATGATGGTCTAATTTCTACTAGTTTGCATCTTATCTTTCTCTCCCAAATTTTTTAAACTATTTATTAAATTGCCTTAATATTCTATAGAAGTAAAAATTATTCGTATATAAAATAAAATACTAATACATAGCTACGAATTTCATATAAAACAAAAAATTAAATCCAATAAGCAAAAATTTTAAATATATTTATTTTATAATCTCTTAATTTAAAATTTTCCTTAATATTTATTTCAATAAAGGTTTAAAGCATTATCACATGTTTTTTTCATGTAAAATTCTTGATATTTAATATTTTTTAAAAATAAAATATACTAAAATTCTTAATAATTCAGGTTTGAATTCGCTAAAATTTAAAGTCCTTTACAGGTATAATTTTTATTTTACATAAGAATATTAAAATTATTCGTGTACTATTTAAAAATTTGTATTTTTCAGTATTGAAAGAAATAAAGGATTTTTTATATAGGATTTTATATATATATATATATATATATATATATAGTCCATTCAGTAGTTGAATAATCCTGGGAATAATTGTGTTGTTTGGAATTGATGTTAGTCAGTTTCGTAACACAACTCCGGAAACTGGATAGTGACCTTCTGCGGCTTTTTTAGTTGACATCTATGTTTTATTTTTCCTTGATTTCTTGTCGACAAGTATTATTCGTCGTTAGTTCTAAACTTATGACAATTTTTCATTAAAATACAAAGGTAAAGGCTTATGAAACTAATATTTCTCAATATTTTATTTCAGAAGTCCTCTAATTTAAAATTATAACTTGTTTCATCTTGTATATATTATTTTGTTATTTTAATTAAAGTATGTCGTTTAATTGTCATTTTTTGAATACTGGGACTAATTAGATCTGGGGCTACAGTTTAAAGTGGATTTTGAACCACTACAAACATCCAAGCCCAGAGCGCTAATCATTCGGGTACCAGTTTCAGAAGTTATGTTAGTGAATAACAATATCACACACACACACAGTATAAATCATTATTTTTATATATATTTTTATTAAACTTCCTTACCATAGGCTTCTAATTCTTCCACCAGGTAAATAATTCATGGAAATTAAATAAAGAACTAAAGAAAATAAAATAAATAAATAAATAAATAAAAATTGTACAATGAAGTATTTGGACTTAAGAAGAAAAGATTTAAGTGATTTTCATAAAAACACAAATTTTTGATTACAGCAAGAAAATTTCCTGGCACAACCTTCTTTTTATCCTTTATTATCGAATTTTAAAAAGATTAAAAATTTATCTCGTAGTAACAATCCTTTGAAAATAAGTATGGAATTTCAAATAGCGCATACAAAGTTACTAGTTACAAAATTTGAAAATAATTGTGGAGATGATTTTTCTTATCCATAGAAATGCTGTTGTGCTAAAAGTTTCGCAGCGGTTGCTATGGTAAATAATAAGGATAGTTTTTATTAATTATTTTATAACATTTATGGTTATTCTGAAATCAATCTCTATTTTTATAGTTATTATTTGTACCATTTATTATTTTTTTAGTGCTGTTATCTCTCAGATTAAAGACCCATATGTGTGCAAAAAATGACCATTCAACGATAAAGAAAACAAACAGATTTCGAAAATTTTTAAATTTTCTGAAATTGCAAATAAGACAAATATTTAAATTTATATGCTTTAGCTACATATAATTATAAAATATACTTAATACATAAAATATACGTAATTATAAAATATAATTTGCCAATTATAATGAAACGTTTATTTAAGTCATATTAATTAGTATCAGAGTCTCTGAATCGATTAATATTTGATACGATTAAGAAAATTTTTAATAGATGCGACTTTTCGCTCCCTGTGTTTCTTCTGATATTATTTTTAATGTCTTTAAAAATAATAAAAAAGGAATAGGAAAAACGTCTTATACATATAGTTTCTCTTTGATAAACTTCGGATCAAATTGTCTATTTATCTTTTTTATGTATATTCATATAAACAAATGCAGTCAAAATGACTTGTCTTCATATTTACATTTAAAAATCACGTGATTAGTACGCATACTTTTAGGGAGAAAAAATTAGTTTTCTAATGTAGATGTCTTTAGAAATAGATCTTTTTAATTAAGGAAAAATTGGGTTTGTAGATTGTGATTGCCCTAGTATTGTATATTAAAGTTTATCTCTTCATATTTTCAAATCATTTAATTAACTTTTAAAATATTTTTAATTAATATAAGAATAGTTTGCGTTATCAAACCAAAATTAATAATACATCATGGTTGTCTTTCAAATTTTTAAACTAGACAAATTAATATGCTCCTCACATAAATGCGCTCGTACAACCAGGAAAATTTTAAATGAAAATAATTAAATTTAGTAAACTCTCGATTTTTGACGATGCCTAGGGAATGATTCCGAAATCAACGTTATTTAAATTCTGTCTGAATATTCTGGCAAATGTGAAAAAAACTTAGAATCTGAAATGAAGTTTTTATTAGTGATTTAGTGAAAGCTGTTGTTTCTGGATAAAATACCAATGAAGATTATATCATTGAGTGGAGTGGAGTGATTATAGCACTAATGAACCAAGCTTCAATCATGTAGGAATTAAGAAACATGAAAGAAGCTTTATGTATATAAACATGTATGAATTTGAAAGAGAGCGATGAAGAGGTGGTAAAGTATAAAAGAAAATGAACCACAACGCAGCTGTAATTACATCAATCTTCATTGGCATAATTATTGTTAAATTACATCAGACTGCATATTCAGGATGATGGATTTCTGTTCAGTTTTTGTGATTTTTTGTAATCGTATTTTATATTTCTGCGAATTACCTCAGAAATTTATATTTAGTATTGTTTTCCAGTCCATATTGCTGTTATTACTTTCTGAAGTCTACAATCCTGAAAAGTAATAGTTGTAGTATGATAACATTTTATTATTATTAACTAATATATTTACTTTGAGTTGAACACGTGTGTAATTAATTACGAATGCTGTAATCAAAATTTTGAAATGATATTTTACCTATGCTTTAATGAGCCCAATATCCTGATATAAGTTTAAATTTATTCATCCTTTCTCAATTCAAACGTGAATGTAAATTTTGCGGACACTTATAGATAGAATTCATACAGATTAGAAGAATTTTATCTGAAATAATAAATGTTTAAGTAATTTCTGTGTTGCTATAAAGGATTAATGTTATATTTATAGGTATAGGGAACAACTTAATTATCTCATATTTGTATTTTCAATGCAAGGAATGGAATGTAAAGTTTGATTCAGTTTACCTAAACAGTTTGTAAATTACTAAGTATATAATGAAAACAAGTCATTTCCTTCTCATTTTTGAAAAGAACCAATTTTTTGGAATGACAAAAAAATACAGAATTAAATTAAGTACTGAAAAATAGACAAGTTTTAAAGTCTAATTGTGAAATCAAAGTATGCAATTTGTAATATCACTTTTCTAGCTCCTCAGTCAAATTTATCAAAGTGCTGTTCTCTACAATAGCCAAACTAATTAGCCCATAAAAAATATATCAACTAATAAATCATGTTCTTTCTTTTATTGTGAATTTTTTAATTTCAATACATTTTGAAATCGATCGCTTCTAAATAAATATTCATCATCAGTCATCACCCGAAATACGTGCTAAATATTTAAATGCTACACTCCCTCTCTGTAGCATTCTGCTATTAGTCTATCGGTTACGCGCGTGTCAATTCTTCATGTGCATTGATATTAATATTGTTGGGGGAAAAAAACGAATTGTTAAATTCGTGGCTCATTACGAGCTTCTGAACAAAACTGCTTAACTATAGGAAATAAATATCAAGATGGATTTCTTGATTTTAACAAATATTTCGTTTCAGGCTGATCTCACTTGTTTAATTTTCAATAATTTTATACTTAGATTTTTCCTTCTACAATGATACGAATTAATCACTTTTATCCTAGTTCTGTTGAGGTATTTTCTTTTTAATATTTTAGAATTAAATTATATTTATTTTTGTTTATTCTGAAATACATTCTGAATTTGAACTGTCAAGCTGTCTTTTAATTTCAAAGTGGGTGTGCCTCTTTTTATACCCGATGAATTGGTGAGCATAGATTTTATAATAGAGTAACTGTTGAAAAGCGGAGTATGCGTGGGCCTGCTTTCTGTATGCCCAAATACTTTGACGCAGTTCACTAGGAATAAAAAGAGTTACTCTTTATGTTTGATTTTAATTTAATTCTGAAATTTATTTTTGATGATATTAGGGATGGATTTTATAGATTCTATTAATAGGATACTTTCAATTAGAAACGATTTGGCTTAAATATTTAACCTAAAGTGACTGATAATTAGTTAATAGAAACCACATATATCTCTATATTATATATAACAAATACTATTAAAATTTCTCGAATATTTTTAGGTATATTATTTTATAAAAGGACTTTCTTAAAAAGTCAAATTTGTAATCATTTCTAAGCGTATAAGGAATAGAAAATATTTACAAAGAATGAGGAGTATAAATTATTTTCCAAAATGTAATATGAAATCCTGTAACCCTATAAATGTTCTTGGAATATTAAGGATTTCTTGAATAACCATATCCGCAATGGATTAGTGATGCGAAGCCTATTTTTTGGCTATTAAATCATCAGATCTAATGTCATTTTAAATTTTTGTTAGTGACTTGTTGAATCAAAAGGTTGCTCTTTGTAACAATTTAAAAAATTGAGAGTGAATTTTCGCTTCGTGGAAATTTCTAAGTAGAGCACTTTGTATGGTGGCTTGATTATTGAGAAAGGAAAAGTGGGTTTTTCTTTTATTCTTATATAAAGGATTAAAAATGTATTACATTTTTCATTTTCTAAGTAAACAAATACTAAGTTTTTTCTTGCTATTAAAATTTTTGTTTTTGCACTCGACAAAAGATGCTGAAAACGGGCAGGAAATTGCATTCAATATGTTATTAAAATCTCATGTCTGTTTTAAGTACAGATTTCAGTTATGTAATTTAAACAAGGCTAAATTTGTAATACATAGTGGAATACTTAAAGAGTTTATTTAAAAAAAAAGTAAGAATGAATATATATTTATCTAATTATATATAGAAGGATGTTATAGTATTGTCGCTTTCAGACTTTATTTTATTTCAATTTTGAAGTTCGCCAAAATTTCAGTACTTTGTAATTTGCTATTAAATCTAAGTATCTTAATGAAAATATTATCTCTACAAAAGATTTTTCCTCTTCTTTTTACAAATATTTACTTGTTTTCTGTATAATTTTTCCAAAACCTTCAAAAATTGGTTATTATTTAAAAATTTAGAATGAAATTACTCATTTTTCATCTAACCGCCATTAGTCAGAAACGGTTTGAGAAATGTACAGGGTTATTGATGTGTTGTCTTTAGAGATGGAACAGGAATATTATGGTATTTTATGCTCTAAATGTCTTTATCCGTCTCTTCCTTGATTTGGATGATAAGATATGTTTCTTCCTGTATGTCAGTTTCAAAGTAAATTCTACATTTGTATTTCATGTTATGCATACCCATTAAATAAAGTGAATAATTTTCAAAATTATTGACATTTCTTGATAAATTTTTCAAAGTTGCCGATTTAAAAAAACACTTTCATTACTTAAATATTTTTAAAGTTGTACGCTGTATAGTGCTGCCATCTATGAAGAGAATATATAATCGTTTGCGTATGTCTTATTTGAAAACTGGAAGTAAGCTTTAAAATTTATTAATGTTAACATATTTAATAGTTTAAAATAATACTTTTACTTTCAAAAGGTGTTTGGATTTTATTTTCTTTTAATTTTTTCCACATTTGTATTTAAAAATCGTTGTCTTGAGAGATATAATTATTTACAATGACTTAAATATTTAATTAATGAAAATATTTCCTTATTATTCATTAGATAATTTTAAGATTTTGCTTCGAAAGAAATCATAAAAAAATTATCAATAATAAATTTTCAACTACTCTATGATAGATTGGAATAAATTATTAAAAATTATTTGTGTAAACTTTAAATATTTATTTAGCTAAATGCATAGTCAAATGTTTATTTTAGAAAAAATATTAATTAATAAACGTGAATTTGCATTATCATTTGTCTCGCTCAGAAATTCATCGCATTTTTTGATAAGTGACTTAGAATTTAAATTTTATTAACTCACTTTTTTAACATGAGAATTAGATTTTGTTTTAACAGTTAAGGCTTTTCGGTAATTTTAATTTTTAAATGTTGTTACATGATTCATAGTATTTTATGGAAATATGTGAAATATTAATTGTAAAATAATGATTTATATGCAAACCATTTCAACTATAAAAACCATCCACTCCAATCAAAAAGTGCAATATCTATGATCAAATACCTTTATTATTTTGCATTTATTTCATTTTAAATATAGTACACACATTCAATTTAAATAACAGCAATTTTAAACGGTGAATTATTGCAAATTTCTGCACTTATTTATTAAGTTCAAGGTATAATAATATGATTGATTTTGGAAACTGACTTTTTCTCTCACATCTCTCTTTAATTTTTTTCTAAATAATATATAAAAATTTTTATAATTTCATAAAATATACAACTTATGTAGAATTCTTTTAAGTACCTTTTAAAAGGATAATTATAACTGAGCATGTGGACTTGAAAATACAAACTACTATTATATTACTCCACTGACTTCAATCAACCATTGATGTATCTGATATAGATCTTATGATGCTCTTAAGTGTTTCATTTCCATTTTTTGATCAACTCTCTTACTTATCAGGTCTAATCCAAATGTTTTGTCTTTTAATTTCTTTGAATAACCAGTTCTACATATTAATAAATTATACCAGTCTATTATTGCAAGCACTGCCAAAGTGCTTTATTGTAAATAAATATAATATGAATTTAGATATTAGGAAATTTAAAAGTATTAAGCGTTGTATGAATTATTCACAGGAATTTTTTTCTGGTATGATTTCTGACTTTAATATGTTTAATGGAAAAATATATGAATTACGTTAGTTTTAGATAATAACCCTTTGCTTGCTTTATATGTGTAGATAGATAGATAAATTCACGAAAACTGTTTGGTTACGAGATTTTATTTCTGTTTTGTGTTTACTTGATTACACTTTTTGGTGTATTTTTATCTACTTCTAATAACTCATTGAATCAATGAAATAATACATAAGAATTTTCCATCATATAATCCCTAACATAAAATTTTACTTTCATTGAGTATAAACATATCAATATAAATATTTCAATTCATCTTATCTTCAATTGTAGCTTTTATCAAGAATTATAATTAAAATAGAAATGAATAAAACTAGAATTGCTATTCTGTAAGCATAAAAAAATTCTGTCAGTTCAAAAGAAAAAAAAATACACATTCAAAATATGTTTTTTATATTGATAGAAATGAAAATTTCTCCATTTCATTAATCACATCACACGTGACTAGGCAATCAATGTTTTCTTTTTCGACCTTGACTGATCTTCCTGTGTTGATAATTAGAACGACCATATTTCACTCCAGGCGATCATATGATGCTTCACCTATGCGAAAAATATTTATAAAATAAGGAAACGGATATAGATACAATGATTGAGAATATTGAAAATAAACTTGTTAGCTGAAAAAAGGTAATGTAAAAAAAAAGTAGATTCGATTTCTTTCTTCCCTGTGAAAGTTAAAGGAGAAAATGATTTTATTCAACTACATTTCCTGTCTCGAAAATAGGAGCAGGAATTTAATGTATGGTAAAAAAAAAATTAACAGATTATCTATATAAAAATATTTTATTGATTTTGTAACTCTCATTATTACTATTTTTTAAACATATTTTAACTAAGCTTTAATTTTATTTCCATAGATGAATTTTAAATCTCTGGAAAAAATATATCGTCCTAAAATTTTATTTAAAAAATTTGCATAATGTATTTTTCCATTGTTTTTCTACCTATAACATTTGTTAATTTTTATTCAATGTATTTTATCACTTCGCAGTCATACATTGTTTCGACTTGTATCGCATATACATTTAAACAATGCTGTGTTATTTATCTGAAAGTCACAGTTACACACAATGTTTATCAAAAGTGAAATTTAGATTTTTCACCTGATATAAATAAATATTTACCTCTGTTTATTTATTTAGCTCTCAAAATTTTGAAAAACTCAAACCAATTTTGAAGTTTTTTCACGGATTTAAAAATTATAATAGCATAAATACTTGCTGTTTTCTAACTTAAATTCGTCTGATTTTTATACATTATAAATATTGATTTTATAGAAATTTTTCTTTTAAACTATTAACTACAATGAGACATTGCCACAAAATAAATTCATGATTGCTTGCAGAATTGAAAATTTAGGGCTCGAAAAATTGATAATTTTTATTAAAACAGGTAATTTTTCTACTTTAAGGTTTTACTATTTATTAAAAAGAATATGGGATTTTAAATATTTAGTTTCCTTTGAAATAAGGTGTTTTTAAAAATTCGAGTATCCCGTCATTAAATTCTGTGTTTGATGATTTAATTTCATTACAAAACTATGTAACAATATAAAAATAATAAAATATATAATACTGCTTTATAATGAATCATCGAATTGTGTACCTTGATGTCTTTCCTTGTTAGTGATTTCACCACATCAAGTCACGAGACATGTTGATTGGTCGAGGAAATGATTAGTAAAATTATGCACATTTATAGATTTTGCAATGTAAAAATATTACCACTAACCCACGCCGAGGATTTTAAAAATTATAATTTCCTTTAGTTGCAAATTTTGAGTTAAGCAAGTACTATCAATATATCTAGCATTATATGCCTTGAAATTATTCATTCGACTATTAAAATAATTTATATTGTGTACTTTTATATTTCATCTTTCCCAATAAATAAATATTTATTAATACATGTACATTCACAATATGCGTATGTATATATATATATATATACATGTAAATTTTTTTAACTGATGGAAAACCAATTTTAAATGAAAATGTTTACATTTTGATGTAGTTCCATTTTATAAAAATTAGTGTTCGTTCATTGTATAAATAGATGGAAAAAAATTGCATTTATTAACATTTTCGAATTTGTTTATATTTTCAGAAATATATGTTAAGCGATTCATCAAAATCTCTTTTTTGCTTTAATGAAACTTTTAGCGCTTGGAATATTGTTGCATGGTTAAATGTAAATATAACAGAACAGAGTTTTCCATATTCAGTTTAAAGACAGTTTTATTCGTCGTTTTCTAACCTTAATCTTCCTCACTTTTTGTCTAATCATTTGTCATTTTTGTGTAATGATTAATCATCGAGCATCGGTGGTTCAGTGGTAGAATGCTCGCCTGCCACGCGGGCGGCCCGGGTTCGATTCCCGGCCGATGCAGTGGAAAGCTATTTTTATTTTTCCTAAAAATAAAAGCCTTCATGAGAACAATTATTTTTCATCATGCCAGAAAAAATATCTATTTTATTTGTGAATTAATAAATTTAAATAATATGTAAGTTTAAAAACTTTTAAGAGAAAGAAAATAAAATGAAAAATATAAATGATATTTTTGCGTTAAAACCAAAAATAAAGTTTAGAAATCTTAGTCGAAATTATTAAAAGGAATACAAATTTTTTTTATTATACAGCGAATATTGTGATTTTATTTTTTACTCTAGTTCAAATCAAAAGGAAATAGAATGATTGCTTTTAAAAAAATTATTTTAATTGTGTATCAGATTAAAATAATTTTTGATGTTGGCAAATTTTAAATTCATATATTAAGGATTTTTGTGTGAAAAGAAAATTAGTATATTCCCTGCCAAACATATTAACAAGACATCCTCACAATAAAACGTAGAATCTATTTTGCAGGTTTTTTGCGCATTTTAATTTTATTTTTTATTCCAATGTAACTGATATGTTTTCGTTCATTATTTTATCACCTACAAGAGGAAAAGTTATTGGAACTCACTGAAGCGTTGAAACCTTGATATCCCATTTTATTCATTTTTTTTTCTTCGTGACTTAACCTTCTTACTGCCTACATAAATATAGTGAGTAGTTACATAAACCTTGAATTACGTATTCATCAATAGTTCCGGGAAAATAGAGGGCCAACAGGAGCACTTTATTCGTGACTTTAGATTTCAGACAGGGGAGAGGGAAACATGTGCAAATCCATCTTCTAAATAGTCATTACTGATCATCTGGGTGGTGTGACAGATGCTATTCAGCTGAGTCCCGGGGTTAAAAGGGCTTCAAATAATCAAAAACCTACGCTGGCACATGAAAACTCTAAATGTTTTATCTGAATTTCGACAATCTTCAAACTAATTCCTGATGTTGGGAGTGCTTAATTTTTTTTTATTTGATTCAGAGAATTTCCGAAGATATTCTCCTAGACTGGATTTTAGGAGAGGAAAAAATCTCAGTTACACATGAGTCTTATTAAAAAATTAAAACGTACATATTATTTATGTTTTCCTCTAGATCTCTTAAGTGAAGGGATTGTCAAGTGCGTAACCACATTCTAAATTTTAAGATAATTCGTTAAATTGATTTACTTTTAATAGAAATTTTTAAGTACTAACTGTCAAGTCCATTTTTGGGTTACGGGGACATGTGGAAATAGCTTGCTTAGTAGAAAAATTAACCATTGCACTGAAGCTAAATAAATTTTCCCGCCGGAAGGAGATGAAGGGGAAATCTGTCTGAAAGATCTTTCATTTAGAAAATGTCATTCATAAGAAATTATTAAAGTAACTGATGTGAATGAAGAAGGGCTGATGCTCTAAAAATGTATCCATAGAAACTCATTTATCTATGAAAATTAAAAGAATTGATATAGATATTATATGATATGTGCATGTGATAAAAGTAACAACATGAAAAAAATATATCAAGGTATAATATCTACAATAATTGTTTTTAAACTTTAAGCAATATTTGTGCCTTGCCTATCCTACTTGGAGAGTTTATATTGTTTATGTTTTCTGCATCTAAATAAAGAGGGAAAATTCTACAAATGCACTCTAACTTTTAAGCTATTCTGTGACGTTATTTGGCAATCCGAAATTGATTCTGTTAAAGGAATGAAAACACGGTTTGTGAATAAACTTACATGTCTTAAAAATTTATTGATTTAAGAAATCATAAAACAGTATCGAAAGACAAAAGTCTGTTGAAATCAATTCAAGAAATGCCATCAATTTTATGTTTATTGTATAGTTTGCAGTGTTGTCCAAAATTTACTCAATCTGTATCCTATTTCCTGCTAAAACATTCATTCTTAATTCAACATTTTTTAAATAAAATTTAAGAACAAAATTCAACAAACTTTAGATGAAGCATAAGTTCTAGTTTATTTATATAATTATAAAGAAGAATTATAAAAAGATTTAAATATATAGTTTCCTAAAAACAGAATTCGAAAATGAAAAATATTTTATTCCAAAATAACAGAAGAAGCAAAACAGAAACCTGGGAGAGAAATTTATATATTATTTTTTTTAATACTATAATTGCAGCAAATAGAAGATAAATTTGACAATAAATCAAATATTTTTTATTCCAAATTATGTGGGAAAAAAATAATGAATCACCGGGAAAACATAAATTTTAAAGTGTTTCAAAATCTGTGTAAAGTTTCATTATACACATGTCGAGGAATACCTAACGCAGGAAATTGTTTTGCAATGGTATTTGACTTTAAATTAAATGGATGTATAAATAGATTAAAAGAGAAAGTATTAGTACTAAATAATAGTTACTATAAGTTATTGCTAAACGTATTAACTGCGTTAAAACTTTGTTACCCGTTACTATGGCAAAAACTCGGTTCTTTATCAGCAAATTGAGATTAATAAAAAATTATCTTCTCAGTCAATCATGCGCAATCATGCATTAAATTTCTATTCATTATTAATATATGCTCCTTATGTAATTTTTTCCCCACAACTTTACAAAAATTTTAGTTCTCCAATGGTTTCTTTGCACCCAGATCCTTTTATAGATAAGATCAGATTTGCAAATAGCTTCCGAATTTCTGATCGCCAATGTTTTTTCTTTATTTATTCTAGCATTTCTTACAGTTTAATACCATTTTATGGATTAAGTAAAATTTTCACAATTATTTTTCAGCAATAGTAAAGGAACTCAAACTAAGTTCATCCGAATTCTTAACATTTAATTATTTTTTTTTTTTAACTGTGTATACTTATAATATAATTTCCTGTATTAAATGTTTTCGTTGTAAAGATTTTTATAAACTATATCGTATTTCAATAATGATTTTATTTTCTATAATTATGGATATAGAATTTGGCAATATTAATTTTAAAAATATATTGTTCTGTCTTCATGTCATCCTTTTTTATGGCAATTGATTGAAGGAACGCCACCTTGATACATGGTGTTCAAAGTAACAGACAGAAAATGTTAACAATCTTTTTTACGTGTCTTTAGGTACTTCCCTTAATTTTACGATAATACAAAACTAAAATTATATGCAATAGCATTCAAAATTTTAAATATATTATGTAAAAGACTATAAAAAATATTGAATGAAAATGAAAAATGTGAAATTCCTATCCATTATAGTCCAAAAAAAGAAGTCATCAGCTCAGATGTCGATTTCGCCATGTAATCTTGGCTATGTTAATACGTGAAGTGCAAGAAATAACAGTTGTTTTTCCGTTCCAGGTAACACACGAAGGTGGCAATAACATTAAGAAAGTATTAAATATTATCAAGTCATAAATTTTGTTATTCGAAAACTAATGAATAGTCTGCTCATGAGATTAAAAAGTTACCATTACTACTGCATTTCATTAATGAAACTGGAATTCATTATTAAAATAATTAGAATAAGGTACTTGTATCACAAATTATAATAAAAATTAAAGTTATTGTATCACAAATAAATAATTAAAAACACTTGTATCACAAAATTCTTTCCATTCGATTATAAACTGAACCAATATGATTTATTAATACTCCATTTAATTGTTTTGTTTCTTTTTAAAGACACTTTGTTTTCGTAAAAATACAAGCCAAGATATTTAATAGAAATTAAGGAACAATTGAAAATGAAAGCTCTTTACATTCTAATCATTTTGAAATAATTTTTTGTAATCTTTTGCTCCATGCGTGATCCAAGTTTTCTTTATTGTTACTGTGGCAGTTAACAATAAAGAAAACTTAATATGAAAATATTGTTGAAAATTTTTTTAATTTATTTAAACTTTCTCAAATGAAATTACAAGTGTAGCACGCTGTTTTTTTAATTGCATATAGTGTTGTTTTAGAAGAAAGGTTTGCTCTGATGAATTTCAACAATTTGTTTCGAATTGAGCAAAATTTGAAATATATATTACTAACACAAACACAATATAAAATTCACTTTCTATATTTTGAGACTACATAGAAAATATTTTTAATATTGCTTATCAACAATTTTACCAATGAACGAGTTACAACTTTACCGCTAAGGCTGTTCAATTTAGAAAAGGTTCATATTTCCTATAAAAAGACATAAGAATTCAAAATACATGAGCATTCCTTTAAGAGTGACATAAATACGCGATAAAAACTATGCTATATCATTCGTTTCATTCGAAAATAAATTAATTTTCATTTTAGTATCTAATACAACTTCTGAAACTGCTACTCAAAATTTCTGGTATGAAATGTTTTATAATATTTAATAATTCTGCACCGTTAAAATTTAAATTTCTACAATGTACGTAAATTCCCATACTTGTTGGGTTGTATTTTTGAATCTAAATACAGTGTGTCAAAATTAAGTGACTGAATTAAAACAAATAAAAATATCTATTAAAAAATTTCTTATAACAATCAAATTTAAAACTTTTCCATCAAAACTAATGTTTAAAGCTATGAAAAAATAATAAAATGTTAAACACTGCTTTTGTATATCTAATTTAGTTGCTTGATAATAATTTAAAATGATTGAAAAGAATATTATTATATTTATTATTTTATTTCTAATAGTTCTATTAACATTTAAAATATTCATCTATCATGTTTATTCAAAGCAAATTAAATACATATTATTGTTTTTGTGCAATTTCTCTTCTAAATCGGAATCAGATGTAAGGGCCCAAACATTTTTATTTGTCTGAGATTCTGCATTGAGATGTAATATACTGCCTGATAATACATTTTAAAAAAAGATAAACTCAAATTGTATTGTTTAATTCGATAGAATGTCAATTATTTCTTTATCATTACCTCTTACAATTTAATTGACTTATTCATAAAGATTTTGTTAAGTTTTTCTATACCATATCACTTGATTTACTATAGTTTTCATAATTCGACACTCATTTAAGAGCATTGAATATAGAATGTATTCTTTATTGTACAATTTCCTAAATTTTTTTGATTTCATAAAATAATGTTATTGTTTTGTCTTGCTAATTAAATTAGAATTCTTAAAACACCATGAGCTGTTGACTGAATAGTTTGCATTTTGGGCCTTAATTCCACAGTTCGTAAATTCGATTCTTACCTTTGTTGTGATTGTTTTAGCATTTTGATGTAACTTAAAACTGTAAGTCCTGGTCAAATTAGGTCTTTTAACTGTTTCAAAGTGGCCGTAAAACTACAAAAAAATAAATAAATAAAATAATAATTAATAATAATAATTAAGAAATAAAAAGAAATATTATGCTTAAAAATATATAAAAAATTATATAGAATTTTGTAATTGATTCCATTTATTTTTTAAGAAATTCATGGAATTTCATGCAAATTTTAAAGCTTAAAATTTGAATATGTATCTTAAAATAACAAGTCTTCTGAATAGGCTTATTTTAAAGTTTCAAGAAAACTTTAGATCTTACATTGATATACAGTTTGAAAAAAAGATTCTTTAGTCTCTATTTACACATTCTAAAAGTTAATTATTGCTGATATACCAAATAAATGTTTTGGGTGATAAAATTTAATTTCATCCGTTTATAGACAATTTTCCGCTTTCAAAACTACGTGTAAGACGGATACCTTTTTATTCACAAGATAATTATTATTTTAAAAATATTGACTTTTTATATGAACAATATTCAAGCAATGCACGCAGCTTTACATTGAAATGAAAATGTTGCCATGTATATCAAGTGTTTTCTTCACTCTATTAAAGAATAAAAAATATACTTTGTTGAATTTTTTTATTTATCATTTTATTCATAAATTTCTGAATTAGCTAAATTTTCAAAATTCAGGCATATTTTTATCTAGTCTGAAAATAGGTCACCATCCTGTAATCTTGTTTATTATTTGTTAGTATTGCGCAACTGATGTAAGCATCGGTGGTTCAGTGGTAGAATGCTCGCCTGCCACGCGGGCGGCCCGGGTTCGATTCCCGGCCGATGCAGTAAATTTTTTTCATCTATTTCATGTTTAAATTTTATTTTAAAAATACAACACATGTTACTTTTAACACAGTGAATAATTTATTTCTATTTAAAAAAAAAAATTCAATTCCAAATATGCTGTATTTGCTCTCAAAATTTCAATAAATGACAATTCAGAATAATAAATATATTTCTAATTGATACAAGTGTTAACATAAAATGTGTTGTGTTTTATTATTTGAAAATAAAAATTTCTCTGAATATCTTAGGTGCATTTAGTTGCTCTTTGTATGAAATTCAATCAAGGAAATAATTTAGTTTAAAAATCTTGCCCTTTGAAATTTTTATTTGCAGTTTAACATTCTGGAAAGAAAGTAATCATTATGAAGTAATTAAATTTTTTTTAATAGAGTATCTTTTTTTAATTCTGTCAAATAGTATACCGATCATCACATATTTCATTGAATTAATATATCGTTTGCATTAATAATTTTTTATTTTGATTCATTTTATATGAGCTAAATTATATATATTCGAAATCAATTTTTTTCCATCAAAACATATACTTCATATCTAATAAAACCATGAATTTTCTTAAAAATTCATCTTCTATATTCTAGTTAATTACGTTTAGGTGGAAAAAAATATTCTGGCTCATATTAAATTTTTATTTTCTGAAACTGAATTTTTGAATTGCAAAATGTAAATTATATAAAAGTTTACAATAGTACATAAAAATATTTATTACAGACTCAGGGCCGGCGCTAGCAGCTTCGCCACCCCGGGCAAACCGGTAAAATGCCGCCCCTTTATAACAAAAATTAAAAGAGATAACCTAAATCCTCTCCACAATTAATGGTAAAATAAAACGAGTAAAAAAATTGCAACCATCAGCAATGTTGAAGTTTTGATTAGCAAAAAAATATTTATTTATTTATGTTTTTGGCACTAAATTAAAATTAGGGTTGCGCAGAAAAAAAGGAAAGAGTCATTTCTGGTGCATACTTATAAAATACAGAACAGATATTTAAAAAAAAAGTAAAACAAATTATAAAACCACTAAATATTAAAACTTCATTACATATTAAAAATACATTTAATCCGAGAGTTGAAATTAAAAGTGTTTTTTTCTCATTTTTAATTCTGAAAATTGTTTTATAATTTCTTTAACATTAATTTTTTCAGCCAGGTCATGTTCGACGGCTATTGTTGTTAAGCCGTTTAGTCGATCCTCGGTAGTTGTGGAGCGTAAAAATTTTTTAATTAATTTTAATTTGGAGAAACTCCTTTCTCCACTTGCCACACTTATTGGGAGAGTCAGCAATATTCTTAAAACTATACCAAGATTGGGAGAAAAATCCAGGTTCGATATGAATTTTAAAATCTCAACTGGACTTTCTTCTTTGTTTAGCAAAGCCGAAACAGCTACTGCTCGTCTGCCAAGTCAAGCGCATTTATATCGGATGAATTCCCATCAGTCAACACTGTTTCTAAATCTTTACAATACTTTATAATGTCGTTTTGAGGAATATCTTTTAAATCAGAAATATTGTATAAAAATTGGAAATAGTTGCTGTGGCTACTAATCAAATCAAACCTGGATTCAAGTGCATTGATAGCTTTATCTAATGTAAAGAAATAAAATTCTGCCTTATATTTCAAAGCAGGATCTTCTATTGTATCATCTTTTGCCTCATAATCGAAATTAACATTCCTTCTTCGAACTCTATGACGTGGCTGGGTAATCAAAATTAGCTAGTATGTCAATTTCGTCTGCGAGTTCTCGAGCATAACAAAGCATTTCATTAAAGGCTCCGTCCGATCTAAGATCCTTGAAAAAATCTTTACAATTTTTCAAGAGCTTCATAGCAGATGGTAAATCATAGTCTTTTGTCTGCAAGAGCTTACTTAAAGGATTGATACAATTTAAGATTTTGTACCAAATTACAATGCAGCATAAGAATTTAAATTGTTTAACACAACTTAATAGTCCAGAAGCCTCAACTCTTATAGAGTTGTCAATCTCCGAGTTATTACCAACAGCAAGTAAAGCATCGTATATCCCTCCTAATTGATACCTTAGTGGTTTTAATGCATCTATTCGGCTTTCTCAACGAGTATCACTTGTTTCAAAATAAGTCCGGAAACATATTTTAATAACATGGTCCATCGAAAAGTTGATGAGGACAAAAACAGATATAGTTTTTGGACTATATTAAAAAAAAAATTGGCGGCTTCGAAAGATGCTTTTACCACGTCATTAACTACCAAGTTTAATGAGTGTCTGCTACATGGAAGTTAAAATGCTCTTGGATTTAACTCATTTATTCTAGATTGTACTCCCGATTTACTGCCTCTCATGTTGGCCCCATTATTGTAAGCCTGTCCCCTCATATCCTGCAAATTCAATCCCAATGTTTCAAGTCTTTTAAGTATTAGAGCTGAAAGTTTATATCCAGTCGATTTTTCAACCGGAAAAAAGCCTAAAAAACTTCCTTGGGATTGGACTTGTCAATGGATACATACCTTACTAAAACTGTCATTTGCTCGATCTTGCTGATATCAGGAGTGCAATCTAGAATTATTGAATAATATTTAGCTTTTTTAATATCAGTAATAATATGAGATGTTATATTTTCAGCTAAAAGAATAATCAATTCATTTTGAATTTCTTTTCCGCGATACTGCACTTTAGCTTCTTCTTTTTTAAGCACTTTGCGGATATGCTCTTCCATTACTGGATCAAACTGAGCAAGTAATTGAATAATTTGTAAAAAGTTACCGTTACCGAAATCGTAAAGTTTGTCACTTGTACCTCTGAGGGCTAAGCAATTTTGAGTAAGCATTTTCATTCTTGAAACAATTCGTAGAAGCACCTCTCCCCAATAATTTATTTCTGCGTTAATAAGTCTTTGTGAATGACTGTCAATTGTTTTAGAGTACTGTAAAATATAACGCATTCTATATTACTAGCAACCAATCTGCAAGGTAATTATTTCATAAATAAAACAATGGGACTACCCTTTTTCATTTTATAGTCACGGTGTAAGGCTTGTTAAAGCTTGTCAGGACTGATTTTTCGCGTTCCCCCGTACATATTTTTCACGTTTTCATACATGTTTCAACAAATTAAGACACACGGTTAAAAATTCTATTACTGTGTCCCTTTGATTAAATTATAATAAAAAAATTATTTCTTTAAGTTTTAAGCCATTTTTAAGAGGGAATTTCTTATGCTTGTAAGTTTTCTTGTATTTGAAATATTTTGACATTTCAAATAGTTAAAAGTTCATACATTATTAATATATACAGGGTGTTTATTAAACATATGCCAAAAATTCAAGGGTTTGTTCCCTGGACTATTCTAAGAATATTTTGTCCTTTGATAGTTTTTGTGAACCCGCATTGTTTCGCAGATACAGGGCAAACATAGCTTTCGTCAAATCCATTTTTATAATTTTTAAAATCATTAAATTTCTTGCATTCTTATTCTAGCTGGAAGTCATTATTTTCAACAGTTCTTGTTGATTAAAAAACTTTATCTGTAATTTTTGGTAATAAAATGTTGTTATATTGTCAAAAATTTTGTTCGCCCTGTATCTTCGAAACAAATTTTTGCTGTATGTTTAAAAAAAAAAACCCTGTATATATACAGGGTGTTAGGGTTTTGATTCCAAATATCTTAATGCATAAAAATATGATTCATTTTAAAGAAAAAAGTTTAGTATATCATGGGTCAAAACTAAATTATTTTAGAAAGAAAAAATGTTCAATAGTTTGAGAAATTTAATTTTAGGGCCAATTTGCCGCTTCCTAAGTTTGCCGCCCCGGGCAGGGGCCCGGCTTGCCCACCCCTAGCGCCGGCCCTGACAGACTGCCTTATAATAATTATATAAATCCTTATAAACTTTTATATTTGATAAATTTTCTACAACCTACAATTAAGCAAATCTTTCTACATCAGGTTTATAAATAGTAAATTACTTTGGTTTTAACATTTTTCTTTCTTGCAGATTGATTTAAAATTTATATATTACTATGACAATATTTTAATGGTGAATTAAACTCTTCTTATTAGTTTGTAATTGAATTATCTTATAATTTAAGTAATCGTTTATATAGACTTGTATACTAATTTATCTGGACTTGTTTTTACATTGTTTACCTATTAGGCAAATTTATACAAACCCTATTTTAACTGATTTCGCGGTAAATGTTTTTAATGTTTAATTTAAGACTACATAAATGTTCGTATTGCTGTTTATGTAAGTCAAATTTTTCTTTGCTACTCACATCCGAATAAACTTTTGTACTTTTCATACGTGCTAATAGCATTTGCCAGTCATTTATGACTTTAATTGATTTTGCAGAATGAAGATTTAGAAACATAATTACTCATTATTTGTCATACATAAATTAACTTTTTTTTAAATATAGATATTTGAAATTCAATTTTATTATTTGACATTGTAAGAGGCCGGTAAACCTTGTAAAAGGCTTTATTTCCTATTTCTTATAAAAATTATTTTTCTCTATTTAAAATTGGTTGTAGATATAAGAACGATCCACAATTTCAAACATTTTTTTATCAAAAGAAATATCAGCAATTAATTATTTAAAAGAAAGTATGATTATTGACTTCGAAAAATATATTCTCAAAATACTGTACTCTTTGTACCTTATCCATACTGTTAATTTATGCTTGATATTTATTTTTCCCTTATTAATTATTTTGCTGTGAATTATTTGTTAATTCACATCAATCATTAATCTAATAAATTGAAAATTAATGCAATGTATTGTAAGGTAGTACATACCGAAAATGTATTTATAATTATTTTGAATATAAAGTTATTTTAAAATTAATTAATTAATTATATATGCTGATATTATATGTGAGGATTATTTCCACTATTTCAAATGTATGTTGCAATAGGAATGGGACAAACTAAAACTATGTAATTTTATTTTAAAATGTTATAGTGGATTATACAAGTCATTTGAAGAATTTATTTTTATTTATTTGTTATTGCTTTTTAATAAAGTATGTTGTAATCATTATTTTAAATGAAGTAGACTTTCATTATCTTTAAAGGCATATATTATAAGATGAGTTTTAATTTTAAGCTCTGTATTCATAGCATGTGTGATTATCTAGAAAAAAGAAAACGTGAAGCTGTTAGTCATTTATTCTCAAGGCTTATCGCCATTTTTTTTCTCTTAATCTTTTGTCGCCAAGACTACGTTTGCCAAGGTTTTTACGGGATGGATTTTTCCTAAAACAGAAGTAGCTTTCAATTTCCTTGTATTTATTCACTATCAATTGATACTTATATTTTTCAAATTAAACAAACTTTTACATATAATCACTGTGGTAGAAAATGTTTGCTTAGCTACTCTTAATTTTTTTTTTAATTTCCATAAATATTTTAATGTTATATGATTTGTTAACTATTATATTAGTAATTAATTCATATTTTTTTATTATTTTAATTATTTATTTACCATTAAAATCTTTTAATTCATAGATTTTAATATAATGATCAATCAGAAAAATCGCTAACTGAGTTCGGACTGTTACAAAATTTCTTAGTTATATAATTCGCATTTAATTTAATTACTTTTATTTTAAATATTGAAAATTTGAATAGAATTAAGTTTCTTGAGTTCGATTCCAACTGTTGTTGAGCAATGGAAAATGAATGTTGTGTTTCCGCTTTCTTTATTGACATTTATCAAAGATTTCGACTCTTAAAAATTTTCCGGGTTTTCTTCGTTGTGATACGTGAATATTTTTCACTGTCTATAAAAAAAAATTTTGGAAAGCACTTCATAATGGAAATTCTAATGCTTTATAATATATTTCAAATGTTGAGTTACCTACAATGGCGGTATCACTATTACTTATGGAAAATGTACAGAAACCTGATGCATTTCAAACTGACAATATTCGTAAATTGTTTTCAAATATTTTAAACCACAAAAATAAATAAATAGTCGTGCTTAAGTAATGAATCTGAAGGCTTTATCAATGAACTAAAAATTCAGTATACGAAATTGACTTAAAGGAATAACCCTATTATGTTTGAAAAGGAATCCAGTTTGAAAGCATCATTCTGCCAAACCATAGAAGTCATATGAAAGAAATGTTTCAGTCACGTTTTCTGTTGCTTGCCAACTAAAATGGAAGAATTCTAAGCACTTGCATACAGAAACTGAGAATAACGTGGGAACTTAATGTCTACAAAATGAATGCTCTTTTCTAATAAAAAATGTAAACTTTTATATTTCCTTATTTCTAATTGAAAGAAGTAAGGAAAAAGAAATGGAAGGACTTAAAAGAAAGTATTTTTAAAATAGACTATTTGCTCGATCACTATACGAAAAAGAAATTTGCTTTTTATATTTTTTCTTCAAATAAAAATATATCTCATGAGATTTTACCACGGAAAATCTTAACTATACAATCGAACAAATGCTTTAAAAAATTTTTTTAATGTAATGTTTTTTCTTAAAAATTTTTACTCATCACTGAAATAAATGTTATTTTAACTTTCTCATGTTTTCTGCATTCATTGTCAAAACATTAACTTCCCATGTTAGTCTCATGTAGTTGTATGCGTTGTGTAAAAGACAAAATTAATTTTATAATAATTTATGGTTTATATTATGAACAACATCCTAATATTATGTAAACACATATTCAAATGTGGAGAGGAAAAATTAGTTTTTGAAATCCTATCTTGAAGAGTTTGCGATTAATCCACATATATATATTTATATATAATGTTATGTAACAGCCAGTTTCATATAAAAAAAATTTTCGAAAGTGGCAGACTCATGAGAAATTATCATTATTGTATTAACTATAGAAGTTGCATGTGAGTTGGATAGCATGAATTTTAAAATTTAGTACGATTTGTTTACTGAATATGTATATCAAAGGTGAGGATACTTAGGATAGAATCTTTATAGATCTAATGGTTAAATTTGAATAAAAGCCACACGTGGATTAACATAAAGTCTCGTGATCCTTAGAAGCCATCGTAATTTTAGTTGTTTTCAGTTCTTAATTTTAAATTTTATCATCTTATTCTAACTGTCAAAATGCCTTGATGACAGCCGAATGGTTAGATCTCTTGCTTTCTGTTCGTGGGTTCGAATTCCACCTTTGCTTTGGTATTTTGTAGTGGTTCACACTCCACTTTAAATCGTAAGTCCCAGTCTAATTAGCCTTCGTGTGCAAAAAATGATCGTTGAGCGACGAACAAACCAAACCTAACTGTTAAAAAGAATTTTTTTCCTGTTGTTCATTTAATTAATATTGCTTATCATAATTTCTTAATGCGGGTTGGCTGATCTTGAATACATTTCTTCCTCTTAATTGAATAAACTTACTACTATAAATCAACGTTTTCAGTTTAAAAACAAATTTTTTTAATTATAATAATTTTTAATGTTTTTTTGTTCTTCACCTGCTTACGTTATTTGAAAGTGGATACTACTTAAAACAATATTAATTCATTAACAAAAATTAA
>JAPDSC010036984.1:0-10769 GCA_026290005.1 Latrodectus geometricus
TATTGTTCCTCTTGGAGAGATGATCTTGTGCAGGGATACTGTGAGTTCAATACAGCCTATTTTTGTTTGATTCCATACTATATGCATTGTATTCATTTTTGTGCAACTATGCTTTCGTCACCCTTTAAGTAAAAAATGGTGTGGCTCATGTCTGAATTTCATGTCCCTCAGTTGATTTCTCGCGGAGTTATGGCAAAAAAACCAAAGCTTAAGTTTTGCACACCAATGTAATTCTTCCTCTTCAAATAAAAACGTTTAATTCATTCGACTCTCCATTTTATTATTTTATTAAAATTTTAGATTTTCAGCACCTGGTAATGCAATTTTTACAGCGAAAAGCGGCTGTCTCGTGGAACGTTGCCAAGTATTTAGAACTTGCTAAAAATACAGAATTATCTCGTGCTCCACCCATTTTTTGACGTAGCCAAGACTTTAATGACGTCATTTGATCTCATATAATTCTCGCGAGACGCTCAGTTTGTCTTGTAATACATGTTTCATGCAATCATCTACGAATTTCTGGCTTTCCTAATTAGCGAATAGTTTCTTCACTTAAGTTTAAAATACGGATGGAAACAAATATATTTGATTAGAATAAGAATTTTCGACCGATATAAAATTATACTAAAGAAATATACTTACACACAATCTATAATCAATACATTAAATTAAAATTGGATTATTATATTAATGAAAATGTTATTACCTTAATTTGGATCACTGAGGAGATATTATTACCTTAATTTCACGCCAAGACCTATCAGTTCTTAAATTTTTCAAAAGTTACAGATATTCTACCGATGCGAGAGTTAGGAATGTGTAAGATTAATATATAGTCACATTTGCGTACTTCGATATGGAGATTAGTTTCATTTGTTCCTTTGAAACCTTTTTTCCCGTGTTAATTTGACTGGAACCATTAGACTAAAGTTTAAAATAAATTCTAAATCACTGCAAGCATCCATGCCTAAGGTATGAAATTGAACCAGGAAATGATAATCTGGAAGCAAGAGCGTAAGCTGTTCAGCTACAAGCTTAACATTTCTATACGAGAAAAATCTGCTTTATAAACTTATCTTTTCAATCGTAATCGACTTTATTTTTAAATTTGGATCAATATGGCTTAGCATCAGGATTGTGTTCTTCAGAATAGAATGTCTTTGATTCGATCGCAGAACATGTCGAACAATTGGAAATGTTTTTTTAAGATTTTTCAATGCATATTTCTCGAATTAAATGGAATGTTTCGAGTTTTCGTACCTTGCTACCCTTGAATACAGTCACCCAAGCACAGTTTTAAAAGCCCAAACATGGACATGTGATCTAGTCGCTCAAACTCCTATTTTGGTCGTAAATAACTATAAATACTAAAGGAGAATTTTGAATTTTGGACGAACATAGCACCCGTATTCAAAAAGTAACTCTAAGGCACCAAAACGTATCCAAAACAAATAATAAATTCTTATGATATAAACAAAAGCTTTTTATTTTCAAACAAATTTTGCATTAATTACATTCATGCTACGAGATTTGTATAACAATGATTAGATGTAATTGAATTGGAAACAAATTTGGTTAAAATTTTCATATTTACTGTAAGCTTTTTATTAGTTACATATTTAATGATGCTCTAAAATAATATAACTGCTTATATTTGCAATATATAAAAGAAAAATATGATTTACAATGTAACTTTCTTATTTTGGTTCTGTAATTTCTACCTATGAGCGATTATTTTTACTACCTTTTTTTATTACAGAAAATATAATTTTTTCAGAAAACATGCTTTTTAGTTTGCTTTTTCTTTAGAAAATGAAGTATTCAGAAAACAAAATATGTTTTTGGAGTGTATATGTTGCAGTTATGTAAATCTTTACGCATTGTGAAATTACTACACAAATAACGGAAAGTTACCAAATTTGTGAAAGGAAATATTTTTTCCTTTATATCCTCTTCCGGGATCGATTTCCGATGAAAAAAATCTGGCTAAAACCGTACGTTGGTGGGGGGGGGGAAGCAGATAAGCACTATTTACTCATATTTATTACTTTAACTTACTCATATTTATTACCACTCAAAATTCGACAAATACAATAAAAAGAAAAATATTTTATTTAACTAATTAATAAATGTAATCATTTAACTATATTTTTTAATTCAATAAATTGCTACAAATATATATGGAATTCAAGTTTTAAGTTATGTCTAAAATTTTTTTCTTTATCTGGGTAGATACCGTAGAAAACAAAGAATATTTTTAGCTTTATTAACATTAATTATAATAAATTAACAAACATCAAAGTTCTTAAACTATAATATAAGTATAAATTTTTTTTAAATTTTATAAAGTTGCAATATTAATTAAATTGAATCAGATAAGGAATATTTTAACAGAAAAGTTAATTGACGAAAAAACTGCAGCAGAATGTATTGGCATTGAATATGATATAATGTGAATAAATCAATTATAATAGAACGTAATATAGAGTTGGGACAGAAGCATTAGCTTTATTATACTTTTCGAATTCTTTAACTTTTTAAATAATTAGAAAACAGTTCTTTTAATTAGAATAAACCTTATTGAACACAATTTCGAGCATTGAACAAAATAACTTTAATTGTGTTAATAACATAGTTAAGATTATTCTTTCTTAACAGCTTTCTTAACTAAGTTCTTTAAACTGTAATTTAGGATATTGAAGTCAATTCTTTTTTATTTCCATAAAAACCAAATGAATTTTGGTAATCAACTTTTATAGGTTTCCAAAAACATGTTATCTCACTGATGTTATCAATTCGGGAAAATATATTATTTTCTTCATATAAATTTAAGTATATAAAACAGTTTCAATTATTTTTTTTATTTGGAATCGCTTGAAAACAATCTGATTCAAAAAGAGAAAAGAATTTTGTTCATCCTGCTTTAATACTGAATTTTGAAAATGACATAAAAAAATATATTACAATAAATTAAAAACCATTTCTTGCTTTTCACTGACATAGAAGTTTTTACTCAGAAAAAAAAAAAAAAAGTTGTAGTTAATTTAATAAGTACTTGAAAAGAATGGTTTTTATTTAGATTTACCTATTACGAAATACTTTAACTTTTTATATTTTTTACAATCAAAGTCAATAATTTCAGAAAACTAAAAATCTCTTATTTTAAAAATAAGAACAGAAAATCTTAAAAATATGAATGAAAGGACAAATTTGAAATTAACATTAATCATAACAACAACAAAAAGAAAAAAAAAATGATTACAAAATCAAAATTAATTTTTTTGTAAAACTCTTTTCTGTATTTTAATTCCTGCATTTCATATTAATAATGCCATTGACAAATAAATAGGAAAATATTTAATTATTATGCAATAGTAATATTTATCAAAATAAAAGTTGGCTCAAGTTTACTGTACCGTCGCTATTGGCGTGATTTTCCAAAGTTGGTGATAAATAACATTTTCTGGCAACCCAACCGATTTTGACTTATCGCAGATGAAGGATTCCGACCGATGAAAAATGGGGCATTCTGATAAAATGGAAACCGACCAATGAAAGATGGAATATTCTGTTTATTCTCCGACCTCGCTTGTGCAGATTGGCGAGATTTTGGGCTATTTTTTGAAAATTTAAAGCTAAATTTTTACCTAAAAGTTCACTTCAATAAAAAAAAATGTACTGGAATAAATACATTATATCCATGATCGATGTCCATTGGCTAATCTTCAATGAATGACCATTTTCCAACAATTAATATCCATTAATTGTTGGAAAACTCATCTTGTTTCGGAAAACATCTATAGCCGACTCCAAGATGTCCATTGGAAGTGATTGAGCTGTTATATTTAATTCGCTATTGCATGCAAACTGATTTAAAAACATAATGATTTTGAAGTATATTGTGTGTTAATATTATAAATTGGCTGCAAATTTTTGAATTTTTTTATATTTGATCACGCATTTAAAATATTTATAGACCAAAATGAAGGTAATTAAGATGATGATAGTTGAAATGATAAATATCAAATGAAAGAAGAACTTTGACAAATCTATTTTTTCCCAAATCCATCGTAATTTTTTGGTGCTTTGTTTAATCTCACATAAAGGATTCTGTTTAGTTATTTTTTCAAATTTTGCTTCTCTTATCTTTTGTGTTGATGTCATCAGATTTAGCTCTTTCAACAAACCTGATAAAAATCAAAAACAAACTACATCACTTGAAATGTATTTAAAACATTTCACCAAAAATGATTTAAAGTTCATTGATAAGTAGTCCCATCTTATTTAATTTTTAATTTGCTGCCACGACAATGCTTAGTAGAAATTTAAAAATGCTATCAAATGGGTTGTTCGGACACGGTATTATGGACACCTATAGGATGTAACTGGATAAGCGGGATGCTGTACATAAAAATTTAATCACAATTTTTCAATACTTTTTCATAGAATATAAAAAAAACTTTTTTCTCAGATATAATTAAATATTTATATAAAATATGAGCGAAATTTTTGGAAAAATATGAGCGAGTATTTTTTCAAAAATTTGTAAAATCAACTATCTTGCAATTTATATGGAAAGTTTGGTTTTCATTAAAATGAACTAATTGAATTGTACAGCAATTTATCCCTTTAAATTAACATTATATAGTTGCAGGTTTTTACCTTTCTATATAAAATGTAGTCACGAAGCCTCAAAAAACAGAACTTAAGTGTTATTGGCCGAAAACAGAAATACAGTCAAATAAAATATGGACACCGACCTTATATCTACGCTATATAAATGAATATATCTTGAGGAAAAAAGAGATTATTTAATTTTTCTCCACGTAAAGAATTCATGTAATAATTAAGCATATGTGTTTTAAGTACCGGCTCCTTTATTGTGAAACTTTCAAACGAAGTGCGCTTATTTAGAAATTCATTCTCACTCAACCAACAGCTTTAACTATCGGAGTACATTTCATTAATACTAGGGATGCATACAGTACACATCTATAAAATAGTAAATTTTGAAGTAACTGTGATATGTGTTCGTAAAACAAAAAATTTGATGGTTATTAAGACTAGTTATTGCAACAGATTTCCAAACTCATATGATCAAAGCCACTAAAAACTTCCTCTTAGTTTTAAATAAAAAATTCTTAGTTTTTAATATTTTTTTGAATATTTTTCTTTTTATCTCAGTTTAAAAAAATGTAAGTGGCTTATCATAGTTATTGTAAAGTTAAAATGCTAATTATATTTCTAAAATTAATCATACTTGGCTACAGCTTCTAAAATACACGTTTACGAAATACTTCATTCTGATTGGTTCAAAACTTTGTAAAATTCCGTTAATAACTTGTTGCACGCGGTAAAATCATTTCTGTGTTCGTGGTGAATCTTGGTACGTCGATTAAATTGAAGTGTTCAGCTTTGAATATCTTTTGTTTCTCAAAAAGTTAGTATACCTTTATATTAAAATGATTTAGTGTAATCAATGATGAAATCGTAAATGATTGTAATTATTTTTTACTAGTTGATAACTCTTGAATATCCACACCCATAATATTTTAACGGGTGTCATTGTAAAAATTTCTTAAAAGTTACAATTTTTTTTTAAGTTCCTAGTTAAAGAAAATTAATAATCTAGAAATTGCATGTGAAAATTGCTGGTCTTTTGTATTGATAAGTACATAAATAATGTCAATTTAAACTGTTTTGTATCTTAAATTTTCATGTTCTTGTAATTTCAGTATTCTGCAAAATTATATAGTATATCTTATAATCACTACAAAGGTATAATGTATTCTGTAGCAATGCTGAATTCAGTTTTTTATGTTTCTAATTTATGTCTTATGGTAACTAATTTGTTTTGTTTGAAAGATAGTTTTCGGTTTTGAAAAAACTTCAAAAGATTCAAAGCTCATCGAGATGGTTATGAAATTTCATTCGCATTTCTTGTTTTAATCTAAATTTGAATATTCTCTTAAGAAAAATCTTAACTTTCGATATTTCGAAAGATTTTGAATTTCGGCTCAATGCTGTTCGGTTTAACATTAGCTAGTCAAATATAAAACTAGAATATTCCAGCAATTTTAATCTGAAATTAATAGAAATAAATTTGCAATCACTGAAGCAGTGATTATAAATTTAGCTTTGCAAAAATAATGCATTTGTTGATAAATTTTTCATTGGTCATTTTGGGGCAAAAATTTCTTTATTTCTACTATAAAGAGTTTAGCTTAAAATTTTAATTTTGCATCTTATTATTTGTAATTTTGACAGTTAATTGGTAATCGATTTCTGTGTAAACATTCACACAGGATTCTATTTTATTGTATTTTTTAAGATTAAAAACAAACAATGGACCTAGTATTAAAAAAAAAAATAAAGTCTTGTTTTCCAATGTATTGTACAAAGAAATCTGAAAACAGATTTTCACTTAGAATATGGTGTTGGGCATGGGAATCTACCACTTTTTTGTTCCATGTTCGATCCATTTGATGACCAACTTATTTAAAGTACATGTTTTGAGGATCATTATTTTGGATATTGAATTTTATATTCATCAATACTTTGAATTCAGATATATTTTCTATTTTTCATGGGGAAACTAATTTTTTTAGTCCTTTTCTTTTAATTTAAAAGTTTTCTAAGTGTGTTATAATAAAGATAATATACTAAATACTTTATCAAATTTTTTCTAGTAACATAACTTAATATACTATTGTTGATTGAAATTTTAAAAATTAATGTATTTTAATCATAGCCCTTTCTAAATATTTATTAAAAACTTTTGCAGTTTTAACACTGATTAAGGCAAAGTCGAACTACAAAGATTTATTTAAGATTTAACTAGTTTCATTTAATAGGTTATCTCAAATCACATTGTTTATATCATAATAGATATCCTTGAGTCTTGCATACCATTTCGATGATTATTTACTATAGTATGATCAAATTATAATTGAATTTATAAATACCTCTTTAAAGATTTTTTTTAAAATGAACTATCTCTTTATATTTTATGAATAATTAGTTGCTAACCCATTATTTGAATGATTAGATTGAATTAAAAATTTTGATTCTCATATTAGAGTTTCTTTAGAGAGGATTCAAAATAACTTCAAATCTTCGACAGATTAAACTTCTGTTCTGAATATTCTATTTAAGTTGAGAAACTTTGACTTGTAGAATTAATATTATATTTATAAGGCAAAACATTATCAGCTAAAATTTCCATACTAATTTTTTCTTTTTATATTGAGATTTTAGTTTTGTTAGTGATAGAAATTTAAAATTATTCTAGAAGTGCAGTTAATAAATTTTAAATTCAATAGTGCTAAATTTATTTTTGTAAACTAAGGGTAAGAAATGAGGAAAGGGGTAATACAACTATTTTATGATCATTGAACATAGCAATGGACTTATTATATTTCTAATATTAATATAGAAGATGATTAATATTAAATTTTTTCCTTTGTAAAAGTCTTTATATTATAAAATTAAAAATAAGAACCAATATTATCTTGGTTTTTTTTTCTTATAAAAGAATAAAGGAAATGAATATTAAATTTTAAACATTCAGATAAGTCTGTATAGAGATGAGTATTATAGAAATACCAAAGACAAGAGAATAGATGTAAATTAAAGTTCTTTCATATAAACTTTTTTTCAAGTTACATCAGTTTAATTTATTTTAATTACTGGCCATAAATGTTCAATTTTAAAATCTTTTAAATAACATTATATGATACAGAAACTAAACTGAAATTTGTAGTTTCAAAATTGTTGAAACTATAAATTTCCAGATCTGTTTTCTGGTAGTAAGATTTTAAGTTTTAAATAATCGTTTAGTTTTTTAAATACTAAATCTAAAGATTTATTTTCTCAGATGTGTTAAAATTTTTAATAAAATATTTATATAGGCAAAATATTTATTAGTGTATAAAGATAATGCTAATTAAAAATGGCTTACAGATCTTTAAATTGTTCAGCATTTTTCTAAATGGTTAACATTATTTTTAGCCATGAAGCTTTTGTGACTGTTTCTTTGAAAAATATTTTTAGTCTCTTTAAGCTAGAATGTTGTATAAATTTTCATTTAATCTTGTTTGAAAAAAAAAAAAGGAGAGATTATTAACAAAATAATCAATTGGGAAGAGAAAACTCAAATTAAATACTCTTAAAATTATTCTATACAGTTTTCTTAGCAATAATTAAGTTCTTAATAAGGTTGTTAAAAATTTATTTTGTGTTACATTTTGTTTTTATACATACTAAATTGCACAATAATAAAAACTAAAAAAATTTTATCATAAGTCTTAAAGATTCAAATATATCGTAATATATTTTTAAGCTTCATAAATTTTGGGTCACATTTAGCTAATTATTTAGTTAATACTTAGTTAGTATAATATTAGAAATTTAGATACTTTCGTTTGCTTATGTTACACTTGTCAAAAAGTTTCCCTTTTGAAATGAACAGTAATTGATTTAAGCAGAACGATTAAAATATATGATAGCTCTCTCTAAGGGCAAAAAGTAGCCAAATAAAATTTAGGGATATTTTACCCTGTTGCCAAATAAATCAAAAGTAATTTCCAAATGCAGGTTGATGTTGACAAGGTAACTTAATGGAGTCATTAGTCACATGGCAAGTGCCATCTAATCATGAATTAAGTGTAGATAGTTTATATGCATCAAATATTTCTAAATTTTCATATGAATTTTATAAATATAATTTTTACTTAATTATTTGATGGCAACTTTTTAATTTCAGAGTTTAAACTGTTAAATGTTTACTTTTTCAATTGCATAAACAAATCAATTACTTAATATGCAACTTTGACTTATTGAGAGTTAACTAAATTTATAACTTCAATTTGTGCTGTTTTATAAAAACTCTTTTGAAAAAGCAAACGGCATTGTTAGATGTACTCTTTTGGAAATATAGTAGAGAAACAAAGTATCCTAAATTAGAAAGTTTTCTTATTTGGGTGGCAAAAATGAGTGGAATAAACATGCCTGTTGATGGTAATGTCTGAAGTTATGTATGGTGATCTTACTGCAATGTTTGTGTAATATTGTAGAGTTCAGAACAATATTTTTTATAATTTAACTGAAATATTTTGGCCAAGACATTTTTATTACAAATATTTGGTTAATCTGTCTAGTATCCCATGGATCGGTATAATCAATGGCTCCAAGAAATAGTGTGTATGTGTATATATATACTTTTGCATAAGGTGATTATGATCTTGGAGTTACGTAAACTTATGAAATTGACTTTCAAGAAACAATGCATTTGTCAATGAATGTAGTGTATTCTAGGAATGATGGTGAAAGAAAGGCAATGCTGAAAGCATTTCAATTTGCAGGCTTTATGAAAAAGGTACCATAACTGAAGGAAGCCAAGGTAATGTTTTCGATGACATAAGTGAAGATGAGTGACATATGCATGAACTTCAACCAAAAAAAAAAAAAAAAAATAAAAAACTTTAGGCGGTAAAGAAATTAAGTATTTTTCTAATGTACTCATATATGTAAAGAAATGTCTGGTGAAAGTGAGACTGTAATGAATAAAAATAAATATCTAGTTAAAAGGAAAATAATGTACTGTAAAAATTATCGGTAAAACAAGCATATGAATGGGTAACTGCACTCGTGTTTTTTGAGGGGGTGGGGGGAAGAAAATGCTATTGTGCATTGAAAAATTGGAGAAATATATTTTGAAATTTAGTTTTTAAGCACAGGAAAATTAAAGGAATTTCTTCCAATAATTCCCATGAATAAAATGAAAGTAAATGTTCTTAAGTATGGATTTTATTTTGCATGTGTATCTTATAGTGCATTCTAATATTATATAACAAAAACAATTTTGAAATTTGGTTGAAAAAAATTTTTATTTTACAAACTGTCTTTACCTTTCTCCAAGATTTCGTAAAAATAAATCTACCAACCAATCTATTATTAATCAACCAAATAAAAATATACATAACCAATTATAAACTATCGGGTTGATTATTTTCATCAAAAGGTGTCTCCTCGTTGTAAGTTAAAAAAATTTTTTTAAATTTACAATGATAATAGGAATAATAAAATTTATTTTTTATTGACTTAAATAGATTTATATATAAAACTTTGGAAGTGTGAAAGATTTTTATATAAAATTTGACTACAGTAAAATATATTATTTTAACATTTGACATCTTTTTCACAGAAATGGTTGGGTAATGCATAAATTTAACGAAATGTATAAAGAATTCTTTATTTTATAAAATAAAATTTTAACTAGATTTTTCTACTTTGATAAAAACTTGTCACTCACCTAGTAGACAATGGTCTATAAATTAACTAGTTACTTAATTGTACTAAAATTGATTCCCCCCCCCTAGCTTTTTCTTTCAGTATCTCATCAAATGCATTTTTTAAAAGGTTGTCCTTAGAATCGATTTTTTTATTTTAATATTTTATCATTTCAGATATACAACCATGCGTGAATGTATCAGTGTTCATGTTGGACAAGCTGGTGTCCAGATGGGCAATGCTTGTTGGGAATTGTATTGTCTTGAACATGGTATTCAACCTGATGGTCAGATGCCAAGTGATAAAACAGTTGGTAATAGGGATGATTCCTTCAATACTTTCTTCAATGAAACTGGAGCTGGAAAGCATGTACCAAGAGCTGTTTACATTGATTTGGAACCTACCGTTGTTGATGAAGTTCGAACTGGCACATACCGTCAACTTTTCCATCCTGAACAATTGATTGCTGGGAAAGAAGA
>JAPDSC010036998.1:469-29482 GCA_026290005.1 Latrodectus geometricus
TATATATATATATATATATATATATATATATATATATAATGCTTTAACACACAAAGTGAATTTTTGCTTATTACTACTAAAAACTAATAAAATTGCCAGTTTGAATCTAAATATCATGTATTGGGTTGTTCTTAAAGTAATTGCGTTTCTTATTGAAATGAAAAACGTGTAACGAAAAAATATTTTATTGAATTGCATAGCGTCAATTCTAGTCCAATGCTTTTACCATCTTTCAAGTAGAAGCATGATTCCACACTGATAAAATGGTTGGTTTTTACTTGAAAAAACTTACGCAGGTGTGAAAAATGAAACAACTTTCCGAATGATCTAACATATGAAGATTTTTTATTAATTTAGAATACTCAGAGATTGTATCCCTATTTTAATCATTTTACTATACTTAACAATAGTGCAACAAACTTTATTACATTAGAGACATTATAGTCATTTTTAACAACTAGAAATTTTAAAGGAACTTAAAAGATTTTGATTTAATTTCTCTTTCAAAAACTTAAAATATTCGCATAAAAAAATTCTTACTTTCAAGATAAACTTCCCAAAAGAGAAATGCGAAGCTCATTTGGTGAGTAAAATTGTCAAAATCGGTAAAACAACATCATAAAACAGAAATTTAAAATTTTGCTATTTTAGGCTATATATATATATGTAATTTTTATTTAAAATGAAATCAAATAATAATTTAAGAATTTTAATATACTGTTTCCTTGAAAAATATTTTTAATTTATATTGTAATTTTCTTTTGAAAAATATATCTGCAGTTATCAAGTTTTTTAAGAAAATGAGTTGTGTCAAAATAATTTTAAAAATACAATATTAATTGAATTTGCTCGTTATCACCAAGGTGAGATTTTCGAAGTCATCAATAGAAATGAATTCGACAACTAGTCTATATTGAAGTTCATTCAAACATATCGATATCATTTATTATTTCCTCAACGATATGCCTCGGATTCTGAGAACACAGATTCGCAATAGCTCTTCGTCCAGAAAAAAACAAGCAGAGGCTTGTGAAAGCCAAGTGAAAATGTTCCATTGTTCTATGTGCGATGACAAAAATCCTGATTGAAATCGGATGACGACGGAAAGCAATTTAGAGCATCTGGAAGAATGATTGATTCTTGGAATGAGGACGCTTACATGCTCAGCGCCCCAGCACCATAGTTTAAGTTAATTGCAAATAAATGGAGGAGGTTCCCTCCCTCTCTAGATACCTTCAAAATAGATTTTCACTAATCTTGAAATGAAGTGAAGAGGCTCATACCCACCTCCACCGCTTGGCTAATTGGGTTTGGCGGAATATTCCGTCTTCCATAATCGGAAGAAAGTCTTTTGACAAGCCTCTTGGGGTGATGAATCTCTGGAAATCGAATGAATAAAAACCATCCCAAGCGAGAGGATCATTCAAAATAGAGAATCACCCAAACGAATACTAATCGGTCTAATAGGAGTGCGAGCATTTCGAATTCATGGGAAGTTCTTCTAGCGGAACGGTGCTAATGAATTTCCACACACCTCACCCCACTAAGCCCTTTTCCATTTCGGGGGGCCCATAGTTCCGAACTTCTCAAGATTCCGGAATTCGGTCCTGCCAGAGAAAAATGTCCGAGATTTTTCCGCTTCCTGAGCCATTTTGCTGAATATGTCCGCCCACCACCCTCGCAAGACCACAGTCCGTGGCTTTTAATATCACTGGTAAAATGCCCCTCATGAATATTCAAGCGAGCCACTTAACTTAAGCGGACCAGAAGTGAAGAGGGGTTTTGTGCTTGTCAGTTATCTCTGCCACCCCACCTCGTGCACTAAAGTTTGAGCCGCCATGTTGGCGTCAATGGCGCTGAAGGTCTTCTTTGCACGAGAGGAGACACACGCACGTGAGATGCCTACTAAGGAGCCCTCAGCGGTTAACTCTCAAGAAAAGTTCACCCACAGCGCTGAGGGCGCAAGTTCTCTTGAGCATTAGAGCACACTGCCGGTGGATACCCCTCCCTGGACAAGACAGCAGTGACGGCGGCTTCGAACCTCCAATAGGCCATGATTGACACTGAAGAATGTCATTTCTCATTAGGAAACGGTCGAGTAGAGTGGAGCTGTCTCTTTTCCGATCTCCCCATCAGAGCGAACGAATGTTTTTGCTTGTTTAAGGAGGGAGAGGTTACTCTTCAAAGATTACATTTGAATGTTAAACAAAAATTCTACTTTTCAGATATGGTATTCCACTTTGTTTTTGAATGTGTTTTCCAGAGTTACATAACAAATGTATTTTTTTCCTTCGATTTTTTCCAATGCTAGTATTTATAAAAAAAAAAAAAAAAAGAACGATTTTTAAGGTGAAAGAACTGAATAAAATATGCATTATAATTAAATTCTTTAACTATGAATCTTTAATATTTTAATAAATTATTTCATTATTAAATCTCTAATCAATCCTTTTTTGTTCTTATAAAAGATTTTATTAAAATCTCTAACAGTTTTATTTAGAGTTTCTACTTTTATGAAAGTTTTTATTTAATAAGCGTTCAAAAAAAAGTTTACTATTCATATTTGAAGATACTAAGGAATTTTTTACATCAAAATTGTAATTAAAATGCAAGTTTATGAATTTGAAATCATTATATTACAAAAAAAGGTAGGCAAATTTAATTTGAGATAATGTTAAGTAGTCCAACATAGTTTATAATAAATTTGATTTCAGTCCTGTAAAATATCATTTATTAATTGATTTTACTTATTTCTATTAACCAAGTCAAAATAAACCTAATTTAATTTACTATTACATTTCAGCGAAATTGTGAGGCAACAACTTATTTATTGGTTTTATATAATTCATGATTTCTAACACTTGTATTTGGATTATATTTTATAACATTTTGGGTATTAACTAACAAACATTAGGTAGTTCAAGTATATTATATAAATATATAAACACTGAAAGGTTTATTAAAATGCACATACATAAGCAAAATCTTATGTTGCACCAGCTTGCTTCCTTGTATCCGAGTTAAGCTCTACCAATTAGATGGAAGCAACCAGGTGGAAGACTTCGTTATTTAGAAGCAGGTACCATTGGAAGACCCCCGGGTACTTGACCTGTCACCTCCAGAAGTATCATTCACATGGAGAATATTGCAACAACAACATAATTAATGTGCCCTACCCGCCATTAACGAATATAATTTTTAATTTGGTCGGGAATCTAACTCACTACCTTTCGATAACGGGAACGAGCACCAGGCCACCATGTCCACAAATCTTTTTCACTAATTCTGTATGGAAAGAATGTTTTTTTTACATTAATTGTATTTTATGTAATTTATAAAACGGTTTGACTTATGTCCTATCACATGCATAATGATATTGCCGCATTACTAATACCAAATAACATAAAAACACTTAAGCTATGAGATATATACCCGAACATATATCATTTATGGAAGAATATACTGAAATGACTAAGATTATAGTACAATAAAAGTTATCTCAGCCCGAATTTTTTCTAACAAATTTTTTTATCCATAAGAATTTTAGTAAGAAAAAAGTCTTTAGATTTCTCATTCGAAAACTACAACAGGTTAAAATTAGTATTTACTAATTAATTCAAAGTGTGAAGAGTTTTGCATTGCAATGAATAAGAAAAAGTAGCAGATTTTTCGAGATTTTAGTCACCATCTAAATGCTCATTCGAATTTATGGTGACTTTATTTACATCACTAAATGTTGCTTATTTTTTGGTATATTGACCGAAACTATAGAACATTCTTTTCCGATGAGATGGTTTAAGAAAATAAGAATACATATGGGTCCACGAATACCTATGAGTATTCTTATTTTTTGGAATTATTTTACTATATCTAGAAAATGTTGCTTATTAAAAATCAAAGATAAGCAGATTGTCACTTAATTCATTCATTCTTTACCGAAAAAAATTTATATGAAAACTGAAATTATTTAAAATTTTAGTTTAAGTAAAGATTATTTTTTCGAATTGATACAGTTTATAGTAATTTCTAATAATAAAATGTTGCATTACTCATCACGAGAAGTACTTAAATCTTTTTATATCTTTAATTCGAATTAATAATTTTATGAATTAACTTGCCGCCCAACCTGTATAGTAGTTGGCTACCTGACTACAGACGGGTGGGACCTGAGTTCGAATCCTGGCTCGGGCATGGATGCACTTTCTCTCTCTCTCTCTTTCTTTGGGTGTGAATGGTTGCCTACCCTATAAACGGGTACGTATGGCATGTATGTACTGAGAAAGTCGGACTCCACACCATATATTGTTCAGTTGGAAAAGTGGATCAGCGCACCCCATATTGCCAGCCTGGCTGGCACACGACGACAACAATAAATGAATATGTCTAGTTTCTGGATTTATTTCTGTTCATAAACTAAATATTTTACACTAATTTAGACAAAAAGGAAATTTTTTACTCTCATCAATAAATTAAAACAGAAGGGATTTTTATAAATCATATAAAGAATCTTTCACTTGCCAGAGAATTCACAGACATCACTCTTATGTGTCAAAATTTCACCATAATAAGTGCTTCGATTCTAGAAATTCTCAGGAGGAACCAAACCAAAACAATTTATTTAAATATTCCTAAATATTTCATCCCACTGGATTCACGTTTGAGCGAGCTTCGTTGCAGAATTGTAAATCAGTTTTAAACCAGCGCGCTTAAAACTCGATTGACCACCGGATAACTGGCATTAACAAACACTGCGAAAGATGAGAATACAGTGGCTTAATCAGTAGGGAGAACTTAATCCGCAGAAGATCTAACTGTAACCGCTGCTCTCATTTACATTCCTTTCACTCTTGGTGCCTACCCCTCCCCCCAATCAATAATATCACTCCGATGTGTTACTTCCGCTTTAAAGAATCTCTCGGTCTAGAAAGGAGGCTAGAACTTCAATAAAACCACCCCCGGAGCTAAAATCCGGGATTCCTCAGTCCGGCCCATATGCTGTTAGTTTCACATCATTGGCCGCCATGTATCTGAGCATCTATCCCAAATGTCAAACATCATTTGCATATCGAAGCAAAAGCCGTCTCGTCGACCCCCCCCCTTACCCAACTGCATTAAAAGACGGCGAAATAAATAGGGGAAAAAAAACTCGAAAAGCTTTCAAAACTTTTCCCTTTTACTCACTCTTAAAATTAAAACTTTTCTAGCCAAGCGCCGCTTTTGACAGGTAGCTCCACTCCCTTTCCAGAAAGCTGTTGTTATACTAATTCTTTTGCCTGGAAGCGGTTTTTAATTAATATTTCGATCTAGGGTATACCTTTTATTTAGCTGCTGGGGGAAAATATGGAGCTCTCTCCTCTGATTTGATAAGAATTTTATACGGAGGGTCTTCACGAGATTTGTTGATCTTTAATTTTCAACAATATACATACATACTTACAAGGGGGTGCTTTTTTCTCCCGTCTTTTCAGTCCGTAACCAGGCGCGTTTAATGATTATAATTTGATCCTTTTCTTTTTACCGCCGCTGTGGTTGGCGTTCGTGGAGTAGGGGCTTGGCGCGGGTGGCGGGAAAATGGGTTTTTGCGCGTGGTTAGGCATCTCATTAAAATTTTAAAATTGGTCTCCGTTCTGCAGCACGCTCTCGCGGTTTCTTCATACCTGAGTTTCCTCGTTTTATGAAGAATTTAATGGATGGAGCCCCGTCTCCTAAGGGATGATGGGAAAACATTTTCCTGGAATTCTTCGTGGGTTATTATCAATAATTGTGTAACTGTTATTAATGAGAGTAATTATTTATTTCTATAGAAATTGCGTGTTTATTATCAACAATAAGTTCATGTTACCGGAAAATGTTAAATAATTATGGTATTATATATCAATATTCTTTGACAAAATAGAATTATAATATTTATCTTTATATATATAAATATAAATTATGATAAAGTTAGTTTTATGGTTTAGTAGTGTATGGGTTTTCATTATCTTAACTATTTAAATATTTAGCAATATTTTTAAATATTTAAGAAGGCTGTGTCTTTAATTTTATTTATATTTATAAAAATATATATGTTCCCAAATAGGTTTATATGGTTAATTTTCAAAGGAAAAGTGAAATATGATATTCAATTTAAGGAGCTATTTATTATGTAAGTTTATTTAAATATTTAATTAATAATTTGAATAAGTAAATAAAAAAATAAAGAACTATTTATTTTTTTATTTATTTATTCAAATTATTAATTAAATATTTAAATAAACTCAGGAGGAATAGATTAAAATTACAGTTTTGGTTATATTTGAGGGCAGTTGATTATTATATATTTTGCTCAAAACAATGCATAGTAGTTTATATAATAAATATTATAAAAAAATAATAATAAATATTATAAAATATAATAAATATTATAAAAAATGTGGTAATATTTACTATTATCATTTATCAAATATCATTTTTTTTTATCCAGTGCCGGTCATATATGTATAAAAGCGGAGCACAGCCCATATATCCAGGCTGGCAAATATAGGCTGTGCGGCTCCACTTTTTCCAACTGAGCCATAATTTGGTGGAGAAACCATCTTCCTCAGTAAACACATACCGTAGGTACCCGTTTATAGGGTAGGCAACCATTCATACAAAGAAAGGACAAAGGCAGAAAAGAAAGAGAAAGTACACCCATGTCCGAACAGGGATTCAAACCCAGAACTTCCCTATCCGCAGTCAGGCACACTAATCACTAGACAGGGTAGGTGACTATTTGGAACATGTAATAACATCCTTCATTAGTTGGAAGGCTTATTGATCTTCTCAATCCATCACCTTCTGAATAATCATTTCAAAAATACATAGACGGCAACGCAAGCTAGACCTTGACTAGTAAGGTTTAGCTTGCGTTGTTTATGGGTTTCGAAGTCTTATGGGTTTCGAATACCTGCCCATGGTCAAACGTCTCCTCATTTTGAACCATGGTCAGATGACAAGGTCATACTTGAACTGGCACCTTCTTCTCCACATCCACACTACCGGAAAGTCTTTGAACGTCACAGATTAACGTAGACACGTCCCCAACCCACGGAGCTCCTGCAAATTCATAAAGGGAGAATGTGGTCACCCTCCCAATTACCACCATTGGCAAATGATGTCTCCCTTTGCTGATATTAAAGGGAAACGACATGAAGCTAACGGACCACTGGAACTATCTTTTCAATGATAGGACGTTGTATCAAAATATATTAAAAGTATAAAACTCTTCGTCTGTCAATTACCAACATACAGATTTGCATGCTGAAAATAGAAATGCATCATCCATTTCCTGCTTCTGATGAGTGTGCAGATTCGAATCTTATCACTGTATAATTCTTAAACCATTAGATTTCTACTAACACACAGAAATAAGTGCTCCGAGTACAATATTTAGTGTTATATATAGTTAAGACTTTGACACAAAACGAAATTTTTTTTATTCTTACATATTATTGAAAAATTCATATTTTGGTCAAATTTTTGTTTTTCTGAATGTTAATAAATTATACTTTACAAAGAAAGGGAAAAAACTTTTCTTTAGATATAAAATTTTTAAAATTGAGATTTTTTAAAACATATCTATCTGTAAAAATCATCCTGGAAGTCATATACTGTAGATATTATG
Source organism: Latrodectus geometricus (assembly GCA_026290005.1). Classification (NCBI taxonomy): domain Eukaryota; kingdom Metazoa; phylum Arthropoda; class Arachnida; order Araneae; family Theridiidae; genus Latrodectus; species Latrodectus geometricus. The sequence goes on from JAPDSC010036998.1 coordinate 8,115, forward strand.
AAAAGAACTTTATGACAATAAGCAGAAAGGATTATCTATTATGTTTTTGAAATGTATATTTATTTTAAGAATGCATTTAAAATCACAAGATATTCTCAAAGGTGATAGTCCTTATTGACATCTTGACCGGGACTCGAATTTAGATTGTATTAAAAGGGAAAATTTTTTTAATTTTCGTATCAAATTACCTTGCTTAACAGTATTTCTAAATATTGACAACTATACAAAAGACAATATTTTTATTATTGTGAATATTTGTTATGATGGAAATATTATTTTTTAAGTTAGCACATTAGACAGTATGATGACATTCTTCGGCTGCTTCAGTATCAAACTTGATACCTTATGATTTCAAGAAACTTAATTTCATAAACATTACATTAATAAAAGTCAGAAAAAATACTTTCATGAAACATTTTTAAAAAGCGATATCACTTAATTAAGTAGCCTGTAAGCTTAAGCAATGTGCAAATTTTGTTTTTTGGTTGATATCTTGAAAAAAAGGATGTTATAATACTTAAGGCAAAATTCTAAAGAATATTTTTGAGCTAATAATAATTTTCAAAAGAGTTTTCAACCTTCTAAACCTCTCATAAAAACATCATTTGTCAAATGGATTCTTAATAATGCACTTCTGTCAAAAATAAATTTTCAATAATTTTATAACTTGAATAAATCGTGTTTTGAACGGAACAAGTCATTTATTTTGCTTAGACGAAGAACATTTTCTTAAAAAACCGCAGGAGAGTTAAACATTCACGATTTAATTAGATTTCAGGGCCTGAACGAGACGAAATTTTCAAGCGCGATGAAAAAAAAAAATAGTAAAAAAAAAATAATAAATAAAATCCAACTATGATGGATGGTTTTAATAGAAAATATAATTTCTTTCTGAGGGACGAAAAAAAAAAAAAGATTACTGGATAGTCAAAGTTTGTTTTTCTTTCGATGTGGTAACTTGTTTCCAAACAATTTGCCGCTTCATTAGAGATCAGCGGTTTCTCTTGAGGTATTAAGCTGGACCATAAATACACCCTACTTAATCTGCGGTGAAATTAAATCCGTATACCTGCTGCTGTGTGAATTAATAAGTGATTTTAAATAATAATAGCTGACGTTTAAAGCATGGAGTGTTTATTTTTTACGAACTAGTTTCTCCTCTTCTAATTAGTGAAGTGGTTTTAAATTTATTTACGCTTGGAAAAAGCCAGTGAAAAATATTTTATTAATGACTCGAAGATTAGTTTGATAATCTACCGCGTAAAATCACAGCTTACTAGTTACTTTAAGTAAATAGAATCAGTTTCTTTTTTTATTTTTTTATAATTTTTTTAAAGATAATATGTTAAGCGTTTTATAATATTTCAGTGATTAGTTATTCAGATAGTATATCACTAAGAACAAATTATTATAAAACTCGATTAATGTTACTGATTTTAATCTCTTTATTGTAAAATCAAAGACTAATGTTTTTATATTTTTGAATTTTATTGCAGTAGAGCTACACAACAGGTTGTGGTACTTTATTGTATTGTTGTTGCTTATCCCCCTGGTGCAGGAAAGCCCACACCAGGTTCAGAAGATCTGGCATAGGGTAGTATGCAGCTTCTTTTTTGGAAGAGGAACCACAAGGGCTGAAGTCTGACTTGACCTCTGAACACACATGCCATAGGTACCCGTTTATAGGTTAGGCAACAATTCATACTCCATTCATATAAGGAAAGGACAAAGACAGGATAGAGAGAGAAAGTAAATCCATACCCGAACCGGGATCCGAACCCAGACCTCCCTATCCGCAGTCAGGCATGCTAACCACTAGACAGAGTAGACGGCGGTAGTGTAGAATCAGTAATAAAGAGACAATATTTAAATTCTCTGAAAATGCATGACATTATCTACTATAATCGAAGAACTTAACTGAAATACTGTACTTCTTTATGGGAGTGGAAAAAATTTCGCAACTGTAATAATTTATTTTAGAAAATCTTTTGTTTTTTTTTCTGAGTGCCAGCGGGGCTGGCAATATGAGGTGCGCTGCTCCATTTTTTGAAGTGAACTGCAACAATTTGGTGTGGATTCCGACTTCTTCAGTACGTACACACAAGCCTTAGGTTCCCGTTTATATGGTAGGCTATTATTCATACAACATTCAAACAAAGAAAGGACGAGAGAGAGAGAAAGAGAAAGTACATTAATCCTAGAACCCAAGACCTCGCTATCCGCAGTCAGGCACGCTGACAGGGTGAGAGGCTACTTTTCTGTTTAAAATGTGAATTGAAGTGAATCTTGTTTCGTACAGATACATCGAATATAGACAGTTTTGATTTTAAATATTTAGTACAAAATCTTAAATTTTTCAACGATCAAAATTTGTTGAAAAGACTAAAATAAAAAATAAAAAAAACAGATTATATGATAGTTATTAATTAAATTTTTGAAAATTCATAATAAACTAACAAAAATAATGGAATTATTTTGTCTTCTTTTCATATGAATAAATTTTCTGAAAAAAAACAAAAAATGGTTGAGTATTTTAGGTGAAAAGTGTTAAAAAAATTATAATATTTGTAAATACATTTTTTTATTCGGGTGCAGATGCAAATTGGGTGCTAAGGAAGCTCAAGATATCAGGTTATGAGATTTTTGGTTTTCAAATCAGAGAAAAGTTGAATATAGATAGGTGGATACGAATTCCTCAGTGAATGAATCTAACAATATTTTATTCGGGTGCAAATGCAGTTTGGGTATTAAGGAAGGACAAGAGATCATGTTATAAGATATTTCGGTTTTAGAATTTGAATATAGACAGCTGGAAAAAATGTTGAATTTAACTATTTTTTCTTCACATTAATTATTACAATCTGTTATAACTAGTTTTAAAAGATCAAAATAATACTGCCTATTTTACGAAATGTATATATTTTAAAATGAGTACTGAAATGCTACAAGAGTTTTCCCTTACAAAATTTCAACAGTTCTCCTCCCTCAATTTAATACCTCTTCTTCCTCCATTTTCGACCTTTCCTACCATTTAAACACAATTTTCACATTTTTTTTAATTTCGGAAAAAGGAGAAAATATATTATTTCTTTCCTCCTTTCTTTACATATCCAGGGCACCCCAGGACCCATTCACATGCACATTACGCTTCACTGATTTTTAAGATTAAAGTCATTCTCTTCTTCGCTCCCCTCTCCGAAAATCCCCGTTTCTCAAACGAAGACCCCCCCCCATTCGTACATATCCCTATTCCTTTTCTCAAACGCACGCCCCCGCGGCTTGATAGTGCTCTATGAAAAATCTAAAACTTGGAAGAATGAAAAGGTGAGGGGGGTTGGATATCATTTACTTTTGCAAAGAAAAATTGAGGAAAAACTGCTCTGTACCACACACAGTCACATATTTTCAGATCCATGTTCTGAACAGGCTTTCATTGTGTTCATTTTTATTTTAGCCTTAGTAACTATGACATTTATTATAAAAGTCTTTTCAAAACTTATCAAAAATTAAAGTAAGGGGTTGACAAGGTGGCAACCGAATGGTATCGCTGTAGCCTTTGGTTCAACCGCTTATGGGTTCGATTCTAGTATTGGATGTGAATGTTTGTAGTGGTTCGAAATTCACTGTAGACTGCAGATTACGGTCTAATTAGCCTACAAAAATAAGCTTTGATTAACAATCAAGTCAAACCAAAGTAAGAAACTAAGGATACTGAAAAATGATAAAATGATATTGAGGTTGGGTTTACTCATTTAACTACTTTCGACAAATTCAATAGACAAATAAAAATTATCTAGGTAGGGGCAGTTTTGCACTAAAATGCTTCTCTGTACCTAGCCTGGATTAAGGCTCTACCACTTAAGTAGAAGGGAGCTGAATGGAAGTTTTCGTAATTTAAAAACAGGAACAATATAGAAGATCTCCGAATAATTGACATGCTTTCTAAAAAAGTATCATTTCACTTGGAGGATATTGCGACTACGACATTTTTAACGTGCCCTAGCCATATTAAGTGAACACAATGGATCTTCGGTTGAACTCACTTCTTTCTGGTAATGTAAGTGAAGTCCTAAAGAAACCAGCACACCACAGCCTCCATGTAGAGGGAATGCATATTAACAGGTATTCCATTTTTAAACACGTTTAAAATAGCTATTAGATCTTTCCCAAGTCACTCTAGGTCATGATTTCCCCAAAACCAAGTTCTTTTATTATATTTTATTGTATTTACTTTTTTTTTCTAACGGCGGGCTCTTGGGTATAAACCCTTTGCCACAATAAGGCCGGAGACTCCTCTCATTTATCTTTACCCTGTGAGCACCTGTGAACCAAGTCACGGAGGTGAGTAGGAGGCACACGTCACACCACCACAAACCCGTTTATAAGGCGCGTCACATTCATCCATTATCTCAGTAAAGGACAAGAAATACGAAGAGAAATAGTATAGCCATGCCCGAGCTGGAATTCGAACCCAGGTACTCCCCATCCGTAGTCAGGTACACTAACCACAGACAGGGTGGGCAGCTCATTGTATTTACAAACATTTAAAAATATTTTAAATTTATATAAGTTAGTCAAGTTTGTCTATTGTTTGTCATCCAGTCAGTTATAAAATTGAAAGTTTTACAAAATTTCCTTCAATTATAGAAAAAACGTGATTTTTAATTTTTTTTTTCCGTTTAAAGTTACAATTTTAAAAATAAATTTTCATTACATATAATTTTATTTCGAAATTTATTGACAGTCATGTCCGATTGGTATTACTAAAATTTTTGTTTATCTATATATTTCCGCTTCGTGGAAAAGCAGTATTTATTATTTCAAGCACTGCACAGTCCACTGAAAAAATTCTGTGATTAGATTTCATCTGCAGCCGCAGTAAAGCCTCCTCAACAACAAGCAGAGCATTGTTTTCTTTCAACGCAAGAAAGAGATTTAAATAATATCCAATATATTGCCACTGGAGATAGCACCGCTTGGTCCCAAGGAACTCTGTCTTGCGGGGTTGGGCTGAGTCGGCTTTGTTCTTCCCAAAACGATTCCTTAGGCAGCGTCTAAGGAAAAGGGGGCTTTAAAAGAAATTAATTACACCGCAGGCATTCCGCTGGGTCGATCTTGGAACACAGAAAACGAACGAAACAAAAGAAAGCGGGGGTAAAAATCCCCGAAACAGCAGGGGCCGCCCCTAGGGAACTCCAGGGGCTGAGAGAGGATATAGATCTCTGCTGCGATGCACAAAGCTCCACGTCTGTGTCGGGCGAGCTTTAGTTGACAGATGGATTTCTCGTGGCACGATGTCTCTGATAAAAAGATAGCAAACGCATCAGATTCCGAGCAACAAATTCTGTCACTGATGAAATTTCTGAAGAAGATATACAAGTGATTCGAGGGGGGATTGGGGAAAGGTTCTCTAACTAAGAAATATTTTTGTAACTTTTTCTACTATGTATTCCCTCCTGAAAGCATGGACTGGCCTTATTAGTTGTCCTGTTTTACTTAGTTTGAAAAATGGGAAAGATATACTTATATGAATGTGTTAGAAGATAGTGTGCATGCACTAGTTTTTATATTTTATTCTAAATTTTAATGTCAAAAATTTTTTAGTTCGTTAATATACTGCATGATTTGGTTTTTAAGCCTAGAAGTTTGTACTAGAATATTCATTTTGATGTACTGTTTAAACTGTAGAATCTGCGGTATACCCTTGGTAAATTATTATATTTTTAATTTATTACAAGTAAAATCAAATATCTAATACATATGTGCGAATGTTAATAGGTGAAATAAATTTGAAAAGCTCTTCCTATTAAATCACTTACATGATTTACGTTTAGACTGTAATATATCAGGGGAGGTAAAAATCTATCTTTGCAGACGGCTAGATAGATAGATAAATAAGTGGAAGAAATATTAGGAGTTACATAAAACTGAAAACCGCAACACTGGTCCATATTTACTATTGTTATGGTATCTCCCAACACATAAGTCCGAGGTTCAATCTTCAGATTGGGAAAGCTCGATTCAGCTTTCCGTTTCTTCAGTGGGTTGATAAAACTGAGTACTAAGTTTGTTGGGTGCTAAACACAGGGGTATGGGTTAGGCTGATCACCTAACACGGATATACATAATTCAACCTCCAGAACCCTCAGTTTAGAAAACAGATTTGGACACTATAGTACTTGACCTCCCCTCTTATACCCAATGGGCCATCGTGCCACAGAGTTTAGTTTAGCTTTTTTTTACCAAAAGGATACGTTAGTCAGTTTACATATATCTTTAGCCAATAAGTGACGTATTTGATAAATGTAATACAATTTTTCACAAAGTATTGCCATATCATTTTTCCACTAATTATTAGACACCATAAGCATGCAATAATAAGACTCCGGGATGACATATTTTTAATTTGCAGCTGACCCCACTTAAATTAGCGAATCCTTGTTGATTGATTTGGTGATCATACTATGTTTAACACATTCATTTCCATATGAATACTTACGTTATTTAATGAGAAGTGTTACATATTGTCTAAAGAGATAGCACCCTAAATTGTCAGTAATACCAAGCACTAATAAAGAGTTCATCATTTGATGAATAAGATTTGTCTAGTTAAAACTAAACTCTGTGACACGACAGCCCATTGAGGGGCCAAAGCCTTTAATACCCATATCTGTTTTCTTGAATGAGGTCTCTAGTAAGCATATGGTTAGGTTGTCAGCCTAACACGGAAGCCCCAGTGTTTAGTTCCCAAGCATGCTTGGTACTCACTTTTATCGACCCACTGAAGGCTGACATTGTAATTTACTTACAATTTTATATAAATCCTTTTAAACAAATAATCATTATTTAAATAATTTTTCATCTCGAACTATAATTTTTAGACCTCGTTTAAATTAATTAATTTATGACGGAAGAGGGTTTTGTTTACAAATTGACATGATTAGTACATTCGTTTTAGGAAACAAATTGATTAACAAAATCAATTTCAAATTAACGTAATCTTAATTATTCTTATTAAATCCTACTTTTGTCAACATCGAATTTTTTTGCATACCATTTTCAAAAGAAACAAATACAAAAACTGTGCTCTCTAACGATTAGCCTCAATCAAGGATGCCATTGAAAAATTAAGTTAACCTTCACATCAAAAGCATACGGACTTAAACAATGCAAAAACAAAGCACGATCCTCAAGGAGTCAGATCATACTCAAGGAATAGAGACGTCCTGCCACACAAGGAGGTTGCTTGAGCAAAAAGTTAACTAATTCGGTCTGCAATGAAGCAAATAAATCACGGGATTCTGATGTCAGAAGAATGAAGACATCAAGCGTCAGGAGACGAGCCGATTGTCGTTTGTCTGCTGCACGTCTGGAGCAGCGTCTAACAGGGTAGGAGGCTGTAGTCACATACCCCCTTAGGTGGGACCTCAAGACCTTGCCATTGGCCTTGATCCATCAGCTTTAGATATATATCGCCGCAGCTTGGGCACACATCGTCGAATGCAAATGTCGACAAGCGAACATTGTTTTAAATAGGCATAAGCTGTGGGATTATTAATAGTTGCAACTGGAGAGAGATTATTTATGTCGGTAGGAGGAGAGAGCTTAATTAAATTACGTCTTCAGCACAAGTTTTGGGGAATAAAGATTGTACTGCATTGCAAACGCTGACATAGATTACTTTTAATTAACTTTACAAAAAAATGTATTTTCGGGATAAAAATTGATACATTTTCATTTATGATTTAAAGAAACAAAAAATACAAATTAAGAACTCTAATTTAGCTATTCCTTTAATATAACTAATTTTAACTTTAATTACAGTTCCTAACTAATTACATAAACTTTAATGACTAAGTATTATAAATTAAAACATGTCTTTATAATGTAATTTTCTGTATAGAATAAAGATATCTTATAGCATGTGGTATTTTTTATTATAAAATAACGCAGTTTTTCAAAAAAAGTAATTTCCATTACTTTATCTGTAATATGTTTACCATTTCATATAGATTCTGTTTGTAATGTTTTTTTAAAAGATTTGCTTAAAAATCTCTCAAAATATTTATTCAAATTAGTTTCTTTTATTCTTTTTATTGATATATTCAATCAACAGATTTCATTAAATAGAAAATAAAAATATTTATGTTTAATAGTAGATTTAGATTTTTATGTTAAATTGATATTATTTAATTATTGGATGTTAAATTCACTATTCGGTACTAGAGTTAGAAATTTAAGAATAATATTTTGATAAATTTAATCACCAACTATTATTATAATAGAAGAAATTATATTATCATTCTTTAGTATTGGGTTTAGATTTTTATGGTGATTTTAGAAATTATATTTAAAGTGCTTTTTAGTTCTATGATTTATGTATTTAAATGGTATATAATCATTATAATTTGAGGGAAAGAAACTCCATTAAGTAAAATAGTTCTTAAAACGTTATCAAAACCAAAAGCTTTTACTGATAAAGGTATTTTCTGGAAGACTACATTTTCTTTATTCCTGGGTGATTAATATCTAAATGTCGAGTAAATATAATAATATTTATTTTAGAAATAAGACAAAACTCATACTGCAAATATTTAACTAAGAAAACTAGATTTAAAATATGTTAGCTGTATAACAATAGTCCTTCTGATAAACTCACCAACTTAATCCTTAAAACTCAAGTTTCGATTGAAATCTTAAAACCAAACGATGCTTTTGAGACTATTTTAGGACACAAATGCCTCGCCTTGACCAGAACGTCCTTAAACTCCACCAAATCAATTCGCTCGAACATCCCAAGCAACTAAAAGTAATTGCATCAGCCCACCCAATGCACCTCGAAGCGCAATTTGGAAAAGCAAACCAAGAAAATCTTAACAAGTCGCCATGGGAGAGTGGACATCTGGTGGCGAAGAAGTCCGGGAAAAGGCGGTAGGGGGGGTCACATTCCACTCCGCAACGATTCCTCCTCCTCTAATTACACGGCCGGACAGTCTCCAAGAAATGGGTGCTAGAAGTAAGTCGAAACCTTCATCTCCATCTAACTGGCCAGCAAATGCTGTGATGCAACTGACCGTACTCAAGACTGTAATATCCAAGAGAGGGTGGAGGGTCCATTTCGAATGCTAATGGTTGCAGCGGCGACAGTCGAGGAAGCCCTGGTCAGTTGGAGAAAAGCACCTGCTACTGTTCCCACGAAACGGCAGGCTTTTAGCCGATATGAATGTAGTGCTGGATTAGTTGGAATTAAATTGCCGGGAATTAATACCGGCTAGACGGCGTCAAGGCAGGGTTTCCTTCCAGAATCTATTACCTTTTTCTTGTTTGAAGAGATAGGTATAAACGGGATTATATATCCTCGCATGGAGCTGCTATTAGAAAATTATACGGTAGGCGTAAATGGTATGAAAAAGCAATGTGCAAATGCTAACGAGTGGTTGGTTAGCAATATGATTAATAAGGTAAAAGTAGTTAGATAGGAGCCAAAATAATAAGAACATAAAGTGGTAAAAATATTATAAATGTTATACCTATTTTTTCTCAGATGATATGTATCGTATCATCATATTGTTTGTATTTTTCAATAATAGGATGATATATTTTGTTATTCTGAATATATATAAATGTGATTATTTTGCTTTATGCATCGCCGTGTTTTGAATGAATTCGTAATTTTAAAAATATATTAATCTGTAAATTGTTTTGAGATAACATGGTAAAATTTCTTTTATTAATCTATATCCTAAATTTCTTCACATACTATTTTATAACATAAACGGAAATATATTCGAAAAATCTGCATAAAATTGTTTTGGAAATCATTACTGACTTTTATAACAAGTTTAGAATTAAATTTTATAAAAAAAAAATTAGAAGAATTAGCTACAGAATGAAATTAAAGGACATTACAGACTGTTATTAATGCTTATATTAATTTTTGTTTAGTTTAAGAGTGCATGGTACATCACGACGGTGTTCGGAAATAAACATTTGTGTTTTTAGTTTATCAGAAGATAAAAAAAAAAGAAATAAATAGTTGAAAACTGCAATATTTATTACTTTATAAAGATTTATATCATGACAGTAACTATTATATTCAAAATGAAATAAATAAAACAAGAAAAAACATAAGACATTCATAAATTTAAAATTCTACTCAACATAAATTCAAATGGAAATAACAACAGTTATAATTACAAACAATTTAAAATAGCAAAAATAGTATTTATTACGAAAACAAGACAAAAGTTGTATAATTTACATAAATTTTAAGATAGGAGCAAAGTCTAAGTTTATTAGTTCAACATTCCAAAATTATTAGTTTATATTTGTTACTACAGTAATAATTATATAGTTCAAAAAGTAATTCTTAGCTATTATTAATCTAATTATCTTTCTTCAGAAAGTTTTTTCTTTATTATTTCTATAGTAGTTGTTAAATTCTTAATAAAAAATACTTCGCTCCATTATTACTTCCTCTACAAATTTCTTTGTTTAGACATTTATGCATAATTACTTTTTTTTTTACTCTATATGATGAAACAATGCTTATCTGAGAGATTACGTAGCTGACAAAAATATTAATTAAAATATTTTATGCATTATTAATTAAGTTTAACAAACACATGAAACTACTTATGTTGCCGAACGATTACGTTTATTGCTGTGAAAAAGATACAATTACAGTGATTATCCTTTCAGATCTGTGTTAACTTTTATCAATTATTCATGAGTACTTATTTTTGTAACAATTGTTCCAAAAAATCAAATTATCAGTAGCAGATCCTGGAAACAATTTAGTTTATGCAAATCAATGCATAAATCATTCACTAATCTTTCACATAGTTAGAATAAATAAAACTCTGCTAGCGTTAAGCCCCATGAAAAATAAAAAATAATTGAATTAACGAGCATCAATATTATGTTGGCAACAAAATAATGTATTTCATCTTCATCACAAGCAGAAAATCGTTTGCAAAACAAAAGTGCAGATAACTATAACCGATGATTTTCTTCAAAAAAATTTCCAACTGTTTTCTTTGCAATGTGTGGATGTAAAAGAAATTAATTCATATAAATCTAAATATTTTTAGAGAAAGGTAAATTTTAATTTAAATAAGCTTTCATTTTCTCTAATTAAAGCTCTTCTTTCTTCCAAAGAAAATTAAACAGTTTATTATATTTTAGAACAAAGCATATTTCAAACAATACTTTAATCTTTAAATTAAACATTTATTTCTATGATTTCTGTTGTACTAAATTCGAGCATAATGCAACAGTTAATTATCTTCTCTCTTAATATTAATTATTTAAAAAGCAAGCTTCTTGCAATATATAATAAGTCTGTATTGGATGTATAGAAATATTTTTTTTTTATTTTTCTCATTAAAAATAATTTATTATTAAAATTAAAAAGAAGATATACTATTATAAACGTTAATAAAATAAAGATCTTAAACGTTTTCTTTATTTTATTCAAATAAAAATAATAAAAATTTGTGTGTGGATGATTTTATTTTAATTTATCATAATTAAAATAACACGTTGAAAATTTAATAACAAAGACAATTAATATAGGATTAATCATTATTTAGCATTTTAAAAAGCCATAAACATAAACTTATTCTATTAATAATTTGTAAAATGTATTCATGTTTATATTATGAATGTATCGATAGTATTTATACATTATTTTAATTCTATAGCATTATAATATACATCGAAATAATATTTTTCATCTTTTTCAAATTTGCTAACATGTTTAACTACAATCTCTGAATGAAAATACAAATTTTTTATTTTAATCAACAGTATTACTGAGTAAGAAACATCGGTAAAACAATACTTTAGGATACCATTTGGTGAATTTGGTGATCTTTTTGGCGCCATTCCTAATCGCGCCGATTACATTGCAAACAGGTAACCAATCAGATAAACCAATCAGTGCCTCGACTGGATCTAAACTAATCAGAACATGAGTCGGTTTTGCCCAGCTTGGCGATCAATCGCGATCACAACTTGACGAGAATCAAAGGGGCACCTTAAAGCATAGTTAACCGAACAAACAGTGATACGAATATTAATAGGAGCTAATCAGTTACTACTCTCACACACACATTGTTAAAAAACAACAGTCAAAAATCTTTTTTTAATTTTTGTTATTCTGTAAATTTCGATTAATATTTACTTGTTTCACATCACAAATTACCATCGCCAAATTAGAAACTAAAACCAAATGAGACTGTTAACATCCAGAGAAGAATCAATGTATTTTTAACTCGGTCGTGAGAATTATTTTGCCATCCGAAACTACATGGATAGATTTGATTTTCACTTGCTCAGATTATAATTTAGCGTTCAAGAACAAAAAGAATTATTTCATTATTTTATGCCTTTACCATGATATTTTCTCGACTCATCCTATAGTCTTAGATATAAAGATAAGTTTTAGTCGAAAGCTCATATTGGATCAAAGCTACAGTTGAAAAACACGCGATTTACATTATTGTTCTACTTTTGGCATGTCAATTCATGCTTTGACTACCCTTAGAGGACAATCTACATGTGATAGCTCTTATAGGAACTTTTAGCATTCTCCTGTATTATGTCTTTTCCTAAATATTTAGCAATGTTCATGTTTCACAAAGGAAATATTCCAAGCACCCACTTCGAGAAATGTTCCAACAAAAGTAGAACCTATTTTTTTAATCATTCATCATTGATTATGCCTAAATCTGATATATAATATTCTGAGAAGTTTGATTCTGTTAAAGAAATATGGGGAAAATAAACGTTTTTGATGTAAGGTCCTTTACCTTAATTTTGGATAAATCGAAAGGTAAATCTAGACAAAATTAAAGATAAAAGGTAATTAAAAAATATCTTTGAAACAATCCCTTTCGAATAGTCAATTTATTGCTTTTTTATTATCATCAGACAGTAAAATAAAGATAATGATAAAAGCACAACGTAAGAATCAGCCACCTAATTTCGTGCAAAAGCTGTAGATTAACTGTAGTCTTTACAAATCAAATATGACACCTCGCTATATATGATATTTTAAGTAACTAATGGCTGTTAAATAGGGGAACACACGCATTTTTAGATGTTAGATGAAGGGAGGAGCAACCAGCCCTCGATATCCTGGCATGACTCACCCTCTTTACACCAAATGGACAAATATACAACCCAGCTTCCATTTAAGGATTTCGGGAACCCAATCCGCTTTTACCTCGGACAAACTGCCGGACCTGCAAAAATGTATTTGCACGCGAGCGGCGGTCCGGACACCATACACACAAGTTGCAAAGTTAATTAATCCCAATGCATCGGCTGGAAGGCAGGGTGGGGTAGGGGGGAATCGGCAAATAGCTTCGCCGGCCCCTTAATAGGTTTCATATTGATGTCTCCTGTTTGTAAAGATGATGTTCTTGTTTGGGTTATGTATGGGCCGCTCGTTTCCCTGCAACGTTCGCAATTATTCAGGGGGATTAGAAAGCTGTTATGAGAAGCTGCGATAACGGTTACAGGCAAGGGAGGTTCTAGTCTGTTACAAATGGCAATATTTTCTATTTCTTTACACCGCTTTATCATCTTTTCACACTTAAAATCTACAGAACAGAAGCGTCTTAGAATTTTCCTCAATATAAAATGCTCTGGATTGAAAAAAAGAAACGGTAATTTTCCAATCGAAATTTCAATTTAAAAATCACTTGTAGAGTTATGTATGGTAATTTTGTGTTTCTGAATCGAATTTTCGAGGATTTGAATTCGTTTAAAGTACTGTATTACATAAAAATACAGCTCTTTTTTTAAAATATTTTTTTAAATATTAAAATGTAATCGTGATGTAATAAAATTTATAATTGCTTTCAGATGACATAATCAAGTTTGTGATAATATTTCATTAGCTAAAATAATTTTATTTAATTTATTTATTTTTAATGGGTAATTGCATAAGTTTTCTTTAAAAAATTCTCAGCAAAATTTCCTTTTAATGAGGAAATTTATTGCTTATTTCATTATATTTTAAAAAATTTAATACTAGATATATAAACTAAATATAATATTATGTAAGCTTATATCATAAAATTTTACAATTTTTTAGTATCAGATAAATTTACAATTTTATATAGTACTTATTTACTGTATTATTTAAATGGGAAACAAAAATTATAATTAAACATCAAAGTTTTTACAAGGTTAGGAAAAGTTTATTTCCAAAGTTAACAATATCTAGCCCAGAATAAGATGTTATAAGTGATTAAATATATTACCTTGATTCTATGAGATAATAACTCAATTGCAATTTGTTAATAGTATAAATGATAATACAGTATTTGTAATCAATATAATGAGTATTTTAACTATTACGGTATTTAATAAATTTTTTATTTTTGGAATTTAACTACTCTAGATTTCTACTTAACTTTCTGGATACTATTCAAAAGAATTAACTACTTCTCCTTTCTGAATTTGTTAGATGTAGCGATACCATTATGCTTTTTGGATACGAATGCTAAATCAAATAGGGATTACAGTGAAAAATGGTTTAATCACGAGTCACAACGTACATCCATTCCTGAACTGAGGATCGAACCTACAAACTGCTGTAGAATTGAAAGCCAGCGGGTAAACCATTTGACTGCAAGTTCGGTGTTATTTTACTAGTTGCTTCATTTAATAAAATAATCGACTATTATGAAATGAATCTATTATTTAACACTTTAGGGTTGAAAAATATTTAAACATAATAACAAGCAACACATTATTTACAAAAAGAGAAAATAATGTGGCAAAACAAACGCTGATTAATAATGAAAAAGAAATAACTTTCATTCTTTTCCACTCTTTTTAAAACTTTTTTTCCTTAAAAACGCCCAGAAAAACTTTCACTCCACTTGTTTTCTAGCCTATGATCAAAAGCCACGTGTTTAAATGGCAACAGACACTTTTAATGAGTGGTTTGAAATTTTTCCACAAAGGCGTTTCATAGGGAGATTAAAAAAATAAATAATAAAAATTTTGGAATCCATTCATTATTAAAGAAGACCCCGGAGATCTCGTGACATCCGTGACCATGACGGGTAGGATGACGTCATAATCACATGAGTAGGGTCTTCGAAAGATGGGACATTTGTGCTCAGGCACCGCCTCTCACGTGGGTCACTTAAGAAGATGAAAGAAATCGTCTGCTTTCGACGCCTCGCACGCAAATTGTATCTTCAGATTCGTCAGAGAAGTACCCTTTGCTTTTTATCTTTTAAGAAGCATAATAATTATTCACGGCTAAAAGATGGGGGGAAAATAATTTTACGTGCTTTGGTGAATAATTAATTTTTGAGGATAAAACGGGGTTAAAATCGTTTGCGAGGCGACAAAAAACTTTTTAATTTTTTCCTTTTTTTCATTTTATGTTTTAGAGAATAGTTTGAAAACTACCAAATGAGCTTTAGTTAGTTTTTCTTCTTTTTTTTGCCCAGTTTCATTATCTCGAACTTTTTTCAAAAGAGCATAGTTAACAAAGATTTGTGAAACTAATTTATTTCTGGATGAGAATATTTTATTTTATGAATGATTGATCACATAGAAAGAGTTCAAAGAAAATACTTAGTACTCGTACTTATCTATACACACATTGATCAATAAATTAGGAATCCAAAATCGATATTTTTATTGGATATCCTTTTGCACTCATAACAGTTCTTATTCGTTAGGGCTTCAAGTTTATTTGTTTCAGGGGTGTATTAATAGAAAGGGAATAGAATACATCTGATATGTTGCTTTTTAGATCTCGTAAGTTAATTGGAAGATGAGAGTTTGTCAGATGAGTTACCTCGCCGTGTCTCACACAGTTTTTATCAGATTAAGAATTTGCTACTCTCTATGGAAAGGGAAGTTGTTGGAAATCAGACTGATGTTGAAGCAAAGCATTTTTGAACACATCTGAAAGGAGGTAGAGTTGCATAATCATCCATGAATTACCACCATCAGAAAAAGTGCACAATTCACTTGATATGCCAGTATACTTAGGTACCTCATGGTTATTAATTTATCCCCAAGGAAAAACACAAGGCACCTCTTATAAGACAGCAAAGAATGCCCAATATTGTGTTACTCCCACCAGATCCTTGACCATTTTGAGTAAAGCAAAATGGTTTCTTGGCTTCGCAACTTTCTCGCCAAACTCGACACCTTCCATTAGTGCAAAATATTGCAACTTGATGGATCAAACCAATTAATCAATCCATTTCTAATACTTAGATGTCTAGTTTTTAAATTCTAGTGACCGACCACTGAAAGAATTTTTGCTTTTGACAACAATCTATGTGTTTCTCACAAGCAGCCGAAGATATATTCTAATCCTCTGCAATTCTCTGCGAATGGTTCGAGTTGAATTCTGTTGCGGAGAGCTATAATTGACGATTTTTTCCATTTGAACCAATTATAGTTCCAGTTCCGTTGTACAATTTGTCGGAGAGAACGCTTATCACGGTCAAGGAAACTGTGCTCGTACAGCAGTTACGCCAACTAGACAAGATCTGCGGATCGATTTCACAGTTAGAAAACTTTAATGTACTGCTATTTAACGTAATGAGAAATGTTGCCTTTTAAATCTGGCTCCCAGTTAAATAGGCGCCAAAAGTTAGCTTTCCTAAAAATAGTGAAAGATTTGACCTTTTCCACGTTTTCTTTCATTCATCGTGAAAATTATCGTTTAAAAATTCTGTAATATAAAATTTTGTACTCCTCATCCTTAGAAAACATTTAAATTAAAATTTCAAAGATTTACGCCAATGTATAAATATATATCAAAAATAAGTCCCGCATTTTACCTATTGTATAGTAGTTAATCAAAAGGAATAATTTAAATAAAACGAATTAAAACATAAAACATAATTTCCGTTTTTTTTAAAGCGAGTTGCTGAAATTTTGAGCTGTACTTAATGATGTAATGTGCTTTGTAATTGATAATGCAAAATGATTATTTAATTGTTATAGATACGCAGTTTTAACTGTAAAAAAATAATTTGTAATCACAGGTTTGACTAATTGAGATGAAATAATTGATTCTTGTAAAAATTACGAATCTAATTTTCATACGAAAGAGTCATAAATTTTACTGTAATATGATAAATATTGCTGCATATATAAATACTTCGAAGTATTTAAGACATATATTATTTTATGCATATTTTATGTTCTTCTACAAAATAAAAATGTTTAATAGCTATAACTCAATCAATATATTTTTGTTCGGCAAGTCCGAACGTATGGAAAAAGATCTTTTACAATCTTGGTTAATCATATAAAAATTTGCTGAAACTGATCATATAATTATTAGAGAAATTTATTTATTAATAGTGAATACTTTCAAAGTACTAATTTACATCATTTTAAAAAATGTTTAACGGTAATAATATGATTTTAAAATTTAAAATAATTGGCAATGTATACTCATCCAGCATAAGAAGAAATTTTGACATATTTTTCAAATCATTTTCTTTCTTATTTCGTTTTCTACTTTGTCTAAATAATAATAAGTTATATAGTATTTCCCACTTTTCTATTATTTTAAGTTTCGAATGCATTATTATCAATATTTATATGTATACATATTGCTTATAAATTAAAAAAATTACGAAAAATTAACGAGCCTTTCATTACTTTTATGAGAATTTGTGTTTGTTTATACATTTATTTACTCAATACGCAAACGATTTTACGAAAAGAAAAAAACCACGTAACCAAATTTTGTTTCAGAATTTCTTATAATCCGGTGGCAGTATCTCTTAGTCGGTTGCCGTTGAGACGGATCATAAAAACAAATAGTAGGAAATGCAAACTGATGTCGTGCCACACTGCAGAGCGAAGGCCGTCGTTTAAAGTGGGAGTGTGCCAGGTAGCCATTAAGCTCGCCAAATATCTCTCACGCGAACTTTACATTTTCGTGTTTGTCTGTTGCACTGTCCACATTCTAATATGCCCGGAAAACCCCCTTCTTTCTAATAAGTGCTTTAACCGACTCCGCCAATATTTAAAACTCGTCGGATTGTGGGAAAATGACATTAAGGGTTGAACTTCATGTGAATGAAGGAGTAAGATGGAAGTATGTCCTCCAATAAGAATGAAGTACTTTTTGATAGTAGAGGATAAGTTAAATACTAACAGTAGTTTATTTAACCATTTTTCCACAGTTAGTAAAATAATATTAAACCACTACACATGATATTGAAAAATATCTCATCTTTGGAAAAATAATTATAATATAAATTTATAATTTAAAAAAGCAAAATTATACTCTAAAATAGAAGCTAATTTTTATATTATAGTATTTATAACAAACAATGCATTCCTTCTATATATTAGTTACTATCAATAGTAATATATTCAATTATCAGTTATTTAAGTTGGCCTTATTATTTACATATCACTTTTTTAATTTTTATAAAGCATGATTTTATATATATATATATATATATATCAATTATCAAATTAAGAAATGTATTTTCCACAAGATAATACTGTGACAAATTTATAAGCCACCAAGATTAAAAATAAATAGTATATTGGAAATTTTAGTAATTATTGGTAATACACTATGAACATTTATCTAGTAGTTTTCATTTAAGTCTGAAGAATGTGTAATTTAAGCGCTTTACATTTTTTTAACATCCATCTGAACGTCAATAGAAAAAATACATATCGCAGAAATAAATTTTGAAATTGTTAAAATAAAATATTTAATTTAGTAGTCACAAAAGCTGTGATTTTAATATTTTGGCTATTATGGCACCCTGAAGTGTAAGTTCAGAAAAGCACTTGCCAAATTTTTACACGATAAATCCACATTTTAAGAGGAATTTAAAGATTATAATAAGAACTGAATTTCATTTTTACTATCATGCGAAAAATCAATCAAGAATATTTTATAAAGTTTTCATTTCACATTTTCGATAACAAACTTTGGTACAGCTCCAGTGAAACATAACTCATAAAGAAAAATGATAAGCGATTATCTTCATTTCACTAAAGATCAACTTCTTACATTATTTCTTATCTCGAAATTAATTCTTTGAAACTATCAGCAATTTTTTTTGCGATAATATGCTTTCTTGAAGACCTATTCTTCTCAAGTCTATTTTCCTCAAACTTTCTCATAAGCAAAAGGTGTCATTTGGGGAGATTAAAATTTATCCCCGAAGGAATCGATAACGATTTTGTCTTTGCAATCAATTAAAATAATGATCTCAAAAAAAAATAATAATAATAAGACCAGGAGAGTCACCACAACAAATGAACAGATAAAAAGCAGAGTGTCAAAATGAAGCCAATTGATATGCATCTTTTCAGGGCACTTTCGTTGGAGACGCAAAGTATAATTATTCTGATTAGTTCTTGATTGATGACACCCTGAGAGCGTCACTGGAAGTATCTGAGCGCGATACCAGTTTGTGCGTGTAGTACATCGGGTATAATATCGAGCCTCCAAGTAGTTGAAACAATAAAAATCGAAATGCAACATGATTTATAAGCTGTCGGAAACACGCCGTACGCTGGACACCTTGGTGTCGCACGCGAGGAAATAATTTATCAAGGTTTCTACTTCTGCCACTATCTGTAAAACTGTAACCGAGTGTCTGTGTTATTACTTCTCTTATTCTTATCGATAAATCTTTATTTTGCTTTCTTCCTTCAGCGGATTAATTACCGAAAATGGATGCGTCTTATCATCCATTTATGATTTTTATCTATTCACAACAGTTTGTAATGTCTAACCGAAAGATGATTAGGCTAATCAGGTTGAGATGAAACATTTTAAAATATTTAATGGATTAAATGACGTAAAATATGATTAATAAATAAATATATTTATATTCATTCAACTTAATACAATTAACATATAACATATTATTTACTACAGCTATTATAAATATTGTGCATAAATCCTAAATTATTTCATTTGCATTTATATTTAGTGTTAATTATAAATAAATTCGAAGAAGCCTACAGAAAAATTATTTCTAAATATCTAATACCAAATAATCACGCTTATACATATAATGGATACATGATTTTAAAAACATAAACTTAACTAATGTTTAATATGATTCTGTCTCTCGTATAGTTCTATATTTTCTCTTATATTTAACAGTTCAAAAGTTCAGTACAGAAAAATTTCCAACAAATATTTTAAATTGCTTGATATGAAATATTATTTGCTTCATCACTTAAATGAACGAAAAATTTATGATTTTTTTTATTTTTAATTAAAAATATTGCTAAAATTAATAATTAAAATAAATTATTTTCAATCCAGATAAGTTTTTCTATAGATGGAAAATATTTTCAATATTAGTTGCATGTATTATTGCGAACAATATACAAAAGTTGTGCATATGTGATAATTTTAACTTCTTTAACTAAATTTTTACGTGGTATAAAAAGTTGTTAAACCAAGAAGCATCATAGAAACAGTAAGAATTTCCTGAATTATGTAACGTGGTTTTCTATTTGAAGACGAATTTAATATTTCCATTTAATATATAAAAGAGTTAAATATCCTCTACTTCATTGTATGATCAGTTTCAAATAAAAAAGTATAAGCCAATATTTACGTTTAAACATGATTTTATAAAAATAGCCCTCAACACACATTTGACTACAAAAATTTGCATGTTTAAATTGAAAAAATCAAATAAATTTTACATTTATAACAATGTAATACATATGTTTGAAACATATTTTAAATTTGTTAAAAATATAATACTTGTAAATTAATATTCTACCCAAATTTAAATTTTCAAACAATAAATATGCATATTTTTATTGATATAAAATTTAATATAAATTTTCAGGAATATAAATGAAATTTATTATAAAATACACACTTATAATTTAAACTAATAAAATTAAGGATTATCGTTATTCATTTTGTATGATGATATTTTAACGGGAAAATATATTCACACCCTGAAAATGCATTGTTGTAAAACTAATTAAAATAGCACCATTTTTATAAGTAAAAAAGGAGCATAATTATAAATAAATAAAATAAAACAAGAATTTGTAATGAAGTCTACGCGAATACTTCGAAACAATTTTAAAAACTCACGTAGCAAACCTTTGTTTAGTATTATTCTGCTACAAAATTCATTTCAAAGCTTTGCAGTAAAATCATTAGGAACAAATTCACTTGAAGAATTTTTCAGTGACACGCGACTGCAAATTTATTATTCACGTCTAAATTCCTCAGTGCGATACGCATGGCAATTTTTTTTTTCGCTACTACTAAACAACGAAGAGCGTTATTGTCACCAGCCAATTCCTTTATTTGTTTCTTTTTTCCTTTTTACAACAGCATGCGA
>JAPDSC010037000.1:0-45669 GCA_026290005.1 Latrodectus geometricus
CAAGCATATAGCTCCCAAAATTTTGTTTAATTTCTCAATTAATTAAATTAAATTTTATGCAGTGCAATTTGATAATAATTAAGCTGAATTTATGTGTCTATTTTTGCTATGTTAAAGTAAATAATAATTGAAAACTTAGATTATGGGGTTCACATATTTACTTCTCATATAATAGTTTCTAATAAATAGCATTCATAAATATGTTCCTTTATTTGCAAAAGATAATGACACAATGAAAAGTTGTTAAAGATTTAAAATTTGGAGGTAACAATTTGTGTCATTTAAAATATTTAAGTACTTTGTACGAAAAAAAAACTATTGTCTTTAAAATTGTTTTCAACTTTAATCCTTTATATAGCTAAAAATAATGTTCAGATTCAATTTTCACAATACTTACTGATCAAGAGAAATTTCACAGATTTAAAAATGTTTAATAAATCTACACAAAAACTTTTACGATATTTCAAAAGCATTCATAAAATGTTAATAAACTATTGTTGATAATTTCTTATAATATTTCTTTTTTGTTCCTTAGAATTGTTAATATATAAGATATGTCTTCTACTTCTCTAACATTTATTTCATATAACTGTTATTTTGTGGTTATTTATGTCGATTGTATTATTTTATAAATTATTAAAGTAACTTAAATATTGAGGGAAATAAAGTTTTGTAAAATTTAGCATTAAATATCGAATCAATAGCAACAGCATCATAGTAATAAACTAGTTTTCTAATAAAGGTGTTCTATTTTTAAAATTAAGGCACCCATGTTCGAGTAAAATGCGTTGTGATTTAGAACTTTCAATTCAGAATCTATTTTATATCTTTTGTGATCATGAATGCCGATAAATAACCATTTTGAAGAACTTAAAAACTTGGGAAATAAATTTAAATTAAAAAAAATTATATTTTTTTATTTCTAATTAAATACAGTTAATATAATTTTTTTATTTCTAATTAAATACATTAATTTGAAAGAAATTTTGTGAAAAAATGTTCCTTTTTTTCTACCATGCCCAAAGAAATAAGTACGGTGGAATAAATATTATTACAACTCTGATTGGAAAGACTTTCTTTACATAATGTGTATTCGAATCAGAACTAAATAAAAAATAATTAAGATATGGGTACTGTAAATTAATTAAAAGATGTGAAAACAGATTAGCGAATGACCATGAAAAGTTGCAGTAATTATTTACTTATGGATTTTGAGACAGTGAAGTATTTTGATAATGTAACATAAGAATTAATTGCAAAACAAATATTACACAATGTACTTTTCATTTCTATTTGTCTTAACTAAAAATTGATTTTAAAGGAAGTGTGAAAAGTTTTAATATTTTCTTTTTAAATTTGAAATTAATTCATTGATTAAAATTATAACTAATTTAATTAGATTTTATTTGTATTAAATTATTGAGGAACAAAATATTTATGTCATCAGAATTATAAAATCGACTTGCTTGATTCTTGTTTATAATGAATATATGACAATGAAATAACTTCAGATGTTTTAATAGGACATGAAAACTCTCTTAGATGTAAACGATATGCAATAAAGCTCAGAAATATGCATACAAGACATTTTGCATGTTTCAGAAATTTATTAACTGATATATTTCCCGGAATATTCATAAAAGTGTTACAAAAATGCATCAATAAAAAGTCTTCCTTATTTTCACGAATATGTTGTGGAAATATGTATGCCGACAAAACCCTCCTTATATGGACGGGAATGTGAAAAAATATCATACGGCTTATTTTTTCTTATCCTTAGAAATATATTTTATTAACTCCATTATTATTTCTAAATGTCTCTTTAATAGTACTACAGTACCACATTTTTAGGTGACATTCTCCTTTGGAAAGATAAAACCCATAATTAATAATTACTGGCATCAGAAACATATCCCATAATCGTTCTGTGAATGTTCCCATATCCTGACACGTAATAGTATGCCTTGCTTGTAGAAAGCACATTATATTCAGAGGTTATTTCGCAACCATTTATTAAATTGTTTGCATTAATTTTAGTTTGTTTATTTAAACTAATTTTAGTTTGTTTAAAATATTTAAGATATTGTGAATAATTCAATGAATGTAAAATAGGAACATTTCAAAACTGTTGTAGAAAATTCGTAATAGTTATGTGCTTTTTGGACAAAAAATAATGAGAGGCTTAATTTATTACAGATCAAGTATTCAGATTTATATTTTTGAATAGATCTTAGAACTATTATTATGTTTAAGTATAGAAGCAAGAGAAAAGTTTTGGAAAATAATTTGTAAAATTGATTGAAATATTTGAAAATGCTTTTCCTAATAAATAATTTTGAAATTATCCGTTTAAAATAACAACAAAATCTCTAGAATCAAAGGTACATTTTAGAACTTGAATACAAATAAATATACTAAGAATACATAATGTCAGCCACTTCTTTTGATGCTATTTATTCCTAGTACACAGCATGCTGAAGCTTTTCTTATCATTTTTTAAAAATATTTCGTTGGAGGTAAAGAAATAAGGTTTTAAAAAATGAAAATGGTAGGTAGAAACATCAACAGATGGCAGCACATTAATGTTTCGTTTTTCTAAGTAAAAAGTACGTTAATTCAAAAATATATATATATATATATATATATATATATATATATATATATATATATATATATATATATATAAAATACTTTACTTTTAAAATTAAGATGATCAAGGTAACATATAAATGTGTTTTATATTTAGTGAAAACAAAGTTCAAGAAAAAATGACACATAATAACTTTCCTTTCTAAAAAATACTTTTATACAAATAATTGTTGGTTAACAGCGTTTATTCTAAAAAGCACTAGGATATGTGTGAAATATTTTATGCTTAAACTCCAAATTATGCATAGAAGAAAAAAATGAATGTTTTAAATGGTTTTTTAGTATTATTCATTCAAATATTTTAGAAAAAATGATTTATATTTATATTGAAAATAATGTTTCATTTCTCATTATGAACAAAAAAATATTACTATAGTTTTTGCTTATTTAACCAAAAAAAAAACCTATAGCAATTATTCTAATTTTTGCTATAGAGGCTTATTAATAAGCGATATACAGATGATAAATTTTTCTTTATCGTTTTCTTTCAGAAGATAATAATATTGAAAGAATGCTGTAAAATAATTAAAAGATTAGATTTTGAAAAAAATTCACTTTTGTTGCAGGTGAATAATGTTGGGTAAAATTTCTGAAGTGAAAGAAATTAAACTTGAAGACAAAGAATAGTCAATAATAAAATAGGTAAATTGTTTCAGAATATTAAAATGAAAGTTGAATGTCATAATCGAGAGATTGACGCAGAAAACATTATTGATTGAATTACATATGCAAAATAATTAAAAATGGCTTTAAGCAAATTCAGTTTGCTTATTAAATATTAAATGATTGATGAAAGATCTTTTCATAAGTAACTCTTAAAAATAAATTAAGGATTAGTTTTATACTAATGATTTTTTATCACCTGAAAGAGAAATATTCGATTCACAAAATGTTAATCATATAATTAGCTGAATCATAAAGATTTGATTTCTTCTGCCATTAAATTGGTGCCAATCTAAATTTTTACTCTGTTTAATAAACACTATAAAAATTTAGAAATGTTCAATTAATATTAAAAAATATTTAAAGTGTAATCTATAAATCAATACATATATATTTTCATTGAATGCATTTACGTATTCTTTCACTGCAAAGTTTTTAAATATTTCGTAATTGATAAGAAAATCATTTCATCAGTTTCAAAGGAATTAATG
Organism: Latrodectus geometricus; assembly: GCA_026290005.1. NCBI lineage: Eukaryota > Metazoa > Arthropoda > Arachnida > Araneae > Theridiidae > Latrodectus > Latrodectus geometricus. The sequence goes on from JAPDSC010037000.1 coordinate 3,804, forward strand.
TAAATTTAGAAAGGCTAAAAATTCAAAGATATTACTTTAAATTTTAAGAAATAACTAATTAGGAAAAGAGGTATTAATACCAGATTAAAAAAAAAATTGAAAAACATATTTATTCTTATTTTCGAACCTAATGTATAGGAAGGATAAAATACGTTTATTTTTAATCATTCAGATTAAAAAATGCTAGGAAATAAACTCTTGATTGGTGACTTGCAGTCTTAATGTTAAGAAAACTTAAAATTCCGAATATGAAGTTTCATTGATTTTATGATTATTTTAAGAATAAAATATGTAAAAAAAAACTGTTTAAAACTACAAGTCATAAACTGAAATGACATAAAATATTTATTAAGATAATACATAAAATAAGGTGAAGTACTTAAGATTAAGTAATAAGTTTTAAACATATTTACTTTTATTTATATTCTCCTCAGTAGTGATTTTATGTTTTTAATTACAATAACTTTGATGAAAAATTAAAATATATTAAAATTCATATACTTGAAACTGACAAATAAAATGCTGTTCTGAAATTTGAATGTAATAATTTATTATTTATCGTTACTAATAATCCGCTGTATGTTTGATGGACCACAAAGGCGAGAAGTTATAAATACCATTACTTAATTGCTCAGATTTATATCTGCGTAGATGCTTAAGAATCAATGATTACAGAAAATACATGAAAACTAATAAGAAAAATTGCAATGACTACAAGATTTTATACGAATTAGAGAGAAGAAGTTAAAATATTGGATAAATGACTATATTAGATATTTTAGATTTGAAATGAATTCAACTGATGTGATTCTTTTAGTTTAGTCTTAACCTCATTACATTTAACATCAATTTCACAAACCAAAATGATTAGATAATAAAAATAATAGACAAATCTCACTTGAAATGAATACTTATTCTTTCTTTTGCGTTCATTTTTTTAAAGACTTTAAAAAATAAATGACTTATTTATTTTGAAAAAATTACTACATATTAAATAGCTCATTAGAGAAAGGAATATATGATACAAATTAAGTCAAACTTTAAGAGATTCTGAAATTAAAATAAAATTGAATTTACACCGTTGATGCATAATTTCCCAATCTTTTAATTATCAGCCTGAAGCCCCGACTTTAAAAAAATCAGTTTATATATATCAGAGAGTAATAGTTTCATATAACGCTATTCTTATTTTTCGAAACTACATTCATTACTTTCACATTCTTACCACATTATTTTAATAACCACATTCGTTCGAAACCTCATCGTTGAATAATAATTTTCATTTTTTTCTTAAAACTACATTTCCCTCATTAATATATTTTTATTTTACAATTTAAGCTTTTCACTAATGTTATTATTGTCCTGTGAAATTTACTTTTGAAAGCTTCTAAATTAATGATTATATGAAAAACAATAAAAAATTGTGACACATTTTTAGTCCGAATAAGCATAAAATAATTTCTAGAATCAAAGATATGTTCAAAGACATGTATTCCCAATCTTTCAAACATAAAAAAACTCTTCTCTTTACTTCTTCCTAAAATCTTACCAATATGCAAACAGATAAGAATTAGAATGATTTAACTTAGCATAAAAATGTTTTAATTGAATATAAAGTACAGAACTTAATTAGTTTCTATACTTGTAAACAAGACCCTATTTTATTTAAGCGAATCTAAGGGAATTCCGTAATTACGCAACTATTCTTCTGAATAAGAATTTCCGAAACTTTGAGGAACTGGCTTTAAAAAAGTCGCATTCATCATAGCTAATTGATGAGTAATTGCAGCCTAATCAAGAATGTCATGATAATTTGATCCATATAATATGTACTTACAGGCCAGAAGAGAAGTCATGAGGGAATAGAATGTCATGGTGCTCATTAAAGCATTCTGGCTTACTAGAAGGGAACTTTTTGTTCTCTGAGTTATTAAGGATTCATATTGAGTTACAAGACAATGTTGTTCATTCTATATTTAAGATAAATTTAATTTAAAACTACAATAACCTTTATACATTATAAAAACTAAATATTTAACTGTAAGCAATCATCTTACTAGAACAGTTAATTTTCAAGTTATATTTACATTCTATATCAAAACTGAATTTTAATTTCTTAATTTAATTCTTAAATAAATTAAAAATGTATCTTAATTTCTATAATTTAATGGCAGGCACTATACCGAAAAATTTTCCCTTCTTTTAAATCTGCTTTGATATAGGAGTTGAATGATATTATAATAGATAATTTTTTCATTCCATATAATTAGTTTAATTTATAAGAAAGTAAATTATTTCATTATAAAATTATTTAAATCATGTAACTTGCCAAATTAATTTGAAAGTTTTAATAAAATAATCTGATTAATTAAACTGTTATGCTTTTTATATGTCGGAATTAATTTTGATTAAATGATGGATTTAACTAACCCAACTTTTTAATGTAATTAATAAGTTGGATTTAAACATATATTTTTGATGATTTACTATTCAAAAGATATAGGATATATATATATATATCAGATATATATATAGATATATATATATATCAGATATATATATCAGATATATTTATATCAGATATATATATATCAAAAGAAATTTCCTCAAATAAAATTTAAAATAATTAAATTTCATTTGAGGAAAAACAAATATTTTAATATCTATAGAGCTATCACAAGATTAAATAAAGATATTATCCTCTTTATCTTCAAACTTTTCTTAAAAAAATTAAGACAAATTCCTAAAACTACGGTTTTAAATTAATAATATTTTTCATTTGATTATTAGTTTGCATTTTTTACGATAAAACATTTAAAAAAATTTTTTAACTATATTTTCAATAAATTTCAATAATTGTATATAGTTTATATTTTAAAAATAATAAACTCTGAGGTACAAGTGTGAAAAAATAAAAAAATGACGTAAAAAAATACTCGTAAAACATGCGAATAATACTAACTATAACTTATCACATAAAACTTTTCCCTCTTTTTCTAATATGAAAATCGATTGTTTCATCTTGAGTGAATAATTTTTCTTACCAACGTTGCTGATTTATGCTGCGTAAAAAATGTATTTGTAAAAATGCAAATAAATAATTCCATCCCAAATGTATAAAGTTACGAGATCTTACGTTTGTAAAGTGTGAATTCATTGATACACACGGAGAAAGTTTAAATATAGAATAGTTAAAAGTTAAAAAAAACTGAAAATCTTAATAAAATTTTCTGTATAAACCATCCATCAGAATAAAAAAGTAAAGTTAAGGGTGAATTATTAAAATTTGTGTGTGTATGTCATTTCATTGAACAATACATAATACTATTTAATGCAATTCCTTGCACTTTATTTCTATTCAATTGCAACTAAAGAGGGAAATTGTGATTCTACTTAACTTAGATGAAAATAATATACACTAATAGTATAATTTTCATCTTATTTAAGTAATATGTTTTAAGTTATGGTTAAAGAAAACTGTCAAATTAAGTACTATTCAACAACTTAAAATAGGAGCTATTATGGCTACATACTATTGCTCTCTTATTTACTACCCAACTCTTAAGACTTAAAGGACTGTCAAAAAGCTCATTCCACAGTTTTTGTTTGATCACGTTTATCGATTACTCAAACTATTATCAACAGTCACTGTAGACAATTCATCTTCTGAAAGTCTCCCTCCACGTCCACCTTCTTAGTTTTCCAAGTTCGTTTGCTCGCGATAACTCTATCTAGGTTAGGTTTATGCTCAATTTGTCAAAACTCATTTTGACCTACTAGATGAAGAAATGAGTTGATCATTACTTTTGTCACGTTACCAACCACTTCTATTATTTTTGGAAATAAAATTGTTTGAAGAGATTGAGTAGTGTACCTAGGTGTTCGTAGTGTTTTAATCCAGATTTATCTAGATATTTATATAATCTCTAGCAAAAATACATATATGTATTAAAGTAATTTAATGTTAATTCTGAGAAAATTCATAGATAATACCGAGCACTTTTTACAGCATATGAGGTATATATATTTTTCATTAAACAAAAAATAAAAATACTCTCGGTATCCAACTACATGTAACTCAAAAGGCATTTCAAGATATTGATATGTAAATCTAATATATATATATATATATATATATATATATATATATATATATAAAGACTCAGTTTATCTTATAAATTTATTCAATATATTTATAAAAAAAACTTTACTTACTTAAAGGAGATGGTTCTATAATATATATTTATAAATGCATGTTTTTAAACATATTTATTAATTTACCTTCATAAATACATATTTGTTTTAAAGAAAATATCCATGATTCTGAAATTTCATTTAAGAAAATTTCAGAGAGAATCATAAGCGTTTATATTTACTTTTATATTATGATTATGGGAATAGGATGAATTAGTGTAGATGAATTATAAATGTACAAAATTAGCCAACCTTTTTTCAAAAATATGGATGGATGAATGCTTTTATTTATAAACGTGTCATGTCAAATCTTTTTCTTATAAATATGACAACACAATAAAAGGTAATTTTTAATACATAAAAGTAATTGAAATATATGCGAATGTAATTTTTCTACCTTATTCTAATTATAAGAAATATATAATGTTTTAAAGATATTTATAATGATTAGTTGAATTTAAAGCGAACTTAAAGTTAAACTTAAAGTTTCAGTGGGAGTTGTAAGCGTTTATATTTATTTTTATATTACGATTTTGGGAATAAGGCAAATTAGTGTGGATGAATTGTAAATGTGCCAAATTGGCCTATCTAATTAGTTTATTTTGCTATATTTTTATTATTGCTCTTACGTACTTAATGCAATTACACAAATAAAATTTCTAACATTATAATGTTAGTTTTCTTCAATTTATGTGAAAATATGTATTATCTGCTAAATGATTAAAGCAAAGCAAAATGATGCAATTTTTCCTCGTTTGTGATTTCCTTAGGAAGTAAATTCACTTAATTAAATTATTTAATTTTTGAAGATCTTTTCATAAATTGAATTTAGATTTTTACTATTGCAAAATTTAAATACCATTTACATTTTATACAATTACTTTTAACACTTTATCAAAGATGATGGCTAAATTTATTTTGTAAGAAATGGTTATCCTATTTATTGCAATAATTCTCTTGTGCCTCTATTTTTACAAAATAAACTTGCTAAATACAGTTCATTACCTCATAATTTTGAACCACGCTCAAATGACAAGGATGGCACTTGAGTTAACAAAAGCTTTTCCGTGCCCCAATAGAATAGCAAAGGGTGATTGACAAAACGGAAATGCTTGTATATATTTATGTGTTCTCAGCATGACAGTCTGGTAACGTATAGAATTTATTATCCCTTGGTCACAAGAAAGTCACCTTTCCTCATCAAGATACCGTGACAGCAGTAAGAAATACTTAAATATGAACTGAAACGCTTACTAATGTTCATCTGAATGCGTCTTATATTTTTTGATTTCAATTTCTACTTGAACGTACCACGTTTATAGGAGAATAATTGTATTTAACTGATTATTAATTTATATAAGTTAGTCTGTTTGTATGATGAGGTTAAATCATCATACAAACAGGATAACTGAAATAATATAATTTATATTATTTTTTTTCAATGATTTCCATGAAAGATAACGCAGAATATAGAAAATTATAGAACTCTAATGTAACATAAGTCATAAAGCAGTTGTTGAAGATTTTGCTTTTAAACTTTGTATTTTGTGTTATATTTACATTATAGTAATGGGTGACAGTTTTGCTTAATGATCACACTTTGTGAAGTCAAATTTTTTGAACTTTTAACTTTCATCTATAAACATTTGGATTAAAATAGTCTCGCAATTTTTTACATTTATAATGAATATATTACAAAAATGAAGACGGTATACAATCACAGAATCCTTAAGATAATATTGCATAAAAATCTAAATTTTACGAGAATTTTAAATATATGATATTAGAAAAAAGTAATGCATTTTATACACAGTTTTATGTTTTATAAACAGCATTATTTTCCCAAAAATACAATAAAAATATTTCAGGCACCAGAAAAAATCCAATATTACTAAATTATTATATTGAGGCAATTTTAAATTATATTTTAGTCTATGCAAACTGAAACTGATTTGTATAAATTATTCAAATAATCTGATTTAAATTTTAATGCAATACAGTAATTTTATTAATAGTCTTATAATTAAAATTAAATTTTATAATTAAGAAATCTATTAAAAAATTATTGTTAAAACAAGCTAAAATGAAAACAGTATCCAAATATATTTAAAGTAAATACGATTAGAGACTAAAAAAATAAGTAAACTGAGCAAGCGATTCGAAACTGAACACTTCCAATTTTGGGATAAAAATCACTTTCCGAAAATCAATTGACTTTAAAAAAAATTTGACATCACAAAGAAGTCAAATTTTTCGAACTGGTAATTACAACTTGAAAAAGACTAGAGAAATAATAAATAATGAGAGTTAAACAGATATATTCAATGAGTTTAAAATTTTTGTGTTGTATTAAATTCTTTTTAAGCCGCTCAAATGTTTAAATTTGACATAATAAAATATGTTTTAAGAAAATAAGTGCAGCAAAATAAATCTTATTTTAATGAAATATTAATTTGCTTAGTAAATTTTCTTCCACTGACTATGCTAAGTATCAGTATAATACTTAATTTCATTTCATTTTCTTTTAAATGATTATCTTGCAGCACATTTCGCTTTAAATATACATCTATTATAAATTTACTATTTAACTTTTAAAAAGAACATTAAAAAAAACAGTTTTTGAATTATACCACCCATTGTAAATAATTTTTTATATTCATGGCATATAATTTAAAAAAATTGCAGTGTAAGTCTCCGAATTTCGATGAGAAAGCAGGATATTTCTGAAAATAAAATAAAATTTTAACCAATATATGATTTTTTTAAAAGTCGTATACATAATTACTGTTGTACGTTCTTTTAAGTAATATAAGTTGCATGGCTTATTACTTGTGTAAGTACGCATTTAATATTCTATTAATTGTTTTTGCTTAGTAAAATTAGATAAATCTTCATTTTACAGTTAAATATGTCTTAAATTTAAATTATTGGTAACATTATATATAATAGTTGTCCTTCCTCATAGCTTCTTTTATTTAAAATTAAAATATTAAATAAAAATTGATATTGTGGAAATTTCAGTTTATTGTAATTTAATAAAAACTTTAAACAATAACCTAAGAAAAGAAATAATTTTTTAACTAAAAATGCGTCGTCTAACCACAAAAGTTTTATTAGTAAAAATTTTATACGCAAAAGTACTGAATGAGTGCAAAAGTTTCGGATACACCAGGAAACCCATTCTTTATGTAGACAGCATATCAATTTGCCTTTATGAAAAATAGAGTAAGTAATTTTATTTTTAATTAATTATCTGATTTTTTAATAACAACTATTTGGTTGAATTAATAAATAATATCATTTTAATAAATCTACATTTTTACAGCAAAATTCATTCTAATTTGTTGCAAATGAAGGAATATTTTAATATTTAGTTTAAATACAAATTGGATAAATTCTCAGTTGTGCATACAACTATATTTTATTACAAAAGATATTACAAATATATTACAACTATATTTCATTACAAAATAAAAATGTACTTTAAGTAAACTTACTTTAAGATAATTTCTGATATTCACAAAAACAGAGTAGATTCAAAACAGGACTTAAAAGTATCTGTTTTATGAAGAGAAACACTACAAGCTAGACTTATAGAATCATAAGAATCGTAATACCGAGAAAGTTAAAAATACACATTTTACACTGAAATATTAATTTTATGATTATTTATTAAACTCTATTTTAATTCTTTAAATTCTTGCTTCATTTTATTTCTTTTCATTAAAGAAAAGAAATGGGTTTCCAAGAAAAGAATTGACACTTACATCTCTTTCTTATAAGAATATCGAAGCAAGTTCATATTTACCACATTAATTATTCATAGTGCAAAGTATAAAAACACATATTGATGTTTAGATAATTTGAATTCAATGAGAAGAAAATCTAGAATTTCAATTTTTAATAAAAATTTGTATAGCTTAATGATCACTTGATTTTAGATTTTATACACTTATTTAATCAATCACTGTCTATCACTCTAAATAAAAAAAAATAAAAAAAAATCGCGTATTTCCTTGGTTTTTGAAAACAGAAAAAAGCACATTCTTATACATTATTTATTTAAAGCATTTATTATGAAAGGTAAATATTTTAACTAATAAAAATCCAATTCTATGAGAAAAATTTCCATTTAAAAATTTAAATTTTAAAAGGGAAACAAATATTATGTTACTTGACAAGTCTTTCATTTTAAAAATACAATTAAGGCCAATGGAAATCAAAACAAATAGTTTACTATGCCATACTGAATATTGTATTTATTTTACAAGATAACGACTACTATCTTTCGAATAACATCCTTAAAATTTTTATTTCTTTAAACTTTTGGAAAGTAAAATACAAATCCACGTTTCTTCAAACACAAATCAAATCTAAATCCCCGATGTTTAGTTTTCGTAGTGTCTTTTCTGGCATAAATCCTTCTTATTTTTGTATCCTGCAAACTGATAAATTCTAGATTTATTCACATAAAAATTCGAGAATTGGAAGTACATTGAAAGTTGAAGGAAAAATCTCTCCTATTTGTGTGTCATTTATATTAGGTTGAAGGAAGGCGATGTGTGAAATAAATTTTGGGAAAAATCACTTAAGAAGTTTATAAATATATTTGAAATAAATTAAAACACATTATAAATGGCATGATTATTTTAGGAAATTGAGAAATATGAAAGTTTAATGTATAACTCGTGTCGATAAGAAGACAAATTTATTGAGCTACTTTAAATTACATCATGACATACGTGTACGAAAGAGTAAATTAAAAATAATATAAAGAGCGAGAATATGCTGTATAGTATACAAAATAATAGTACAATTCTATCTCCAAATAAAATATTTCTTTAACATAAGAACAATGAAAAATTATTACATTTATACTTAATATTTTCCAAAATGGTATGATATACTTTTCAATAAATAGTAGAAAAATTTGAATAATAGTATAATTTTTTTCTTATCTTTGCTCATGTAGATGCAACGAGATAAACGTGCTGAGCATAAGATGCATAACATTTATCTTAAGCAAAAAACATTGAAATTTTTAATAAATCAGGAAAAATTAAATTTAATTTAAATGTGAAGAATTTGAAAACTAATTAAATTTTTTTACAATATTGGTGCATTACGTAAAAAAATCTTGGTTGATTATTAAATATTTGGGCGTTTTTAAATTGACTACTTAGTATCAAATGCTAAAAATACTTAGTATCAAATGCTAATAATGGTAAAGAGAAATTAAAGTTCATTCAACAACAATTCTTACAACTTATTCTAATATTTAAAACTTTTACTTATATTACGTAAATAATTATTGAATAAACAATTATTTAAAAAATTTGAACACTTAATGAAAATAATTTTAAAACGTATGAAAGAAAGCATAGTATTTGTATGAAAAAAATATGACAAAATAAGGAAAATCTAAAGATTTCATGTTTTAAATTTTGATTGACTAGTTCACAACTGTGATTCTGATAATTGAAATTTCTTTACTAAAACAATATATTTAAAATAAATTTCAATAATAAAATATAATATTTACTGATTTTTTTATTTAATGTTAATATATAAGGGAAAGAAAAATGCTGAAGTTTACCATAAGTTATAACAATTTAATATTTATTAACATTTTATTTAAAATTTGATTTATAAGTTACATTCAGATCTAACTTTATAAAAATAAATTATTTAAGGATTGGCTCATCACTTTAAAAAGGTAATAAGATATTTCAATATATATATATATATATATATATATCCTAGGAAAGGATTGTATTTATAATTATAGAAAAACATTTAAATTATGATATTTAAAATTTATTACTGAAAAAAATCATGCACATTTTAAAAGTATTTACCATCATAACTACATTTAATAAGTATAACTGAATGCCACATTTCCTTAATTGACTACAATTTATACCAATAATTTTCGTATTTAGAGTGGACATTGGCTGTTTCAAGATCGTGATTTTAAATTTGCTTTCTTACTAAAAAAGTAAAAGCAAAGTGTGTTTCTTCTAAATAAGTAGAATAAACATTCTGAAATTCAGAATGAAATGAATAATTAACAGAATTTGGAACCTCCATGTATAATTTTTTTAGAAAAAAATAGTACATTTAGAATTCTAGAAAGCATGATTTTTCTTTTTTAATTTATTGAATAATATTTTGGCCTAATGATAATTAATATTAGTTTTTTAAATATATTATTTTTGATATCACAAATTCAAAACATAGAATATATTTTATATTTTTGCAAATGGAAAAGGACATAACACATAAAAACGATGCCATCATATTTCCACAAATTATAGGAAACAAGTATTTAAACTTAATAGTATTTAGTATGAATTAATTACTGTTTTTAAAATTAGATTATATGAGCGTTTAAGTTCATTAGACCTAGAAATCGTATAGACATAGAAGACATAGCTTTATGTTATTTTAAAAATAGAAATTTCTTTTAATTTTTTTTAAAACATCATAATTAGAACGGTGATACAAAATCAGCTATTTCTTATCAAATATTAAATGTTACGAAAAATTAATGATTAATCCTCAACAAAATTATATAAAAAAATAATTTTAACGTAAAAAATTTTTTAATTTATTATTCTATAAATAGAAGAAAATGATATTAACAATACCGATTTTATATTATTTATACTAATAATTTAGAAGTGAAGCTGTGTACTTAAAGTGTAAGGCATTCTAAAGCAAAATTATTTGTTGTAGTAATTTTTATGAATAACATGTTTTTTTCAAAGGAATAGTATATATATTTCATTGATAATTTGATATTTAATGACATAAACTAATTAATTCATAAATTCAATAAAAATGAATAAACTATGTAATAATTAATATAATATGACATTAGTCCCAATTCTGTTACAATGAATAATAAACAAAACGAGCAAGTATATCTAACTGAAAATTTTAAAAGTTTGAGTTAATTTCAGAAGGGTGTCATTTCTAAATACTTGAAAAACAAAGCATTTAAAGAATCTATTCCAGAATAAATTTACTTATAAACTAATGTTAGAAAATTGATGAATTATCTTCATGACTTCTCCAATTGTTGAAATTTCTAAACAACAGAAATTTGGAAGTTTTAAATCGTACATGTATTCTTACAAATGAAAAAAGTTTCTAATTCCAAAAACTATTTTATTAAAAATTGATTGAATATTCAAAACATATTATTGAAACTTTATAAGTTTTTCTTCATTTAGCTACACTTTAGACGAATTCTATGGTTGAATAATGCAATATTATAATTTTTAGTATTTTTTATAATTTAATTTCTCATGAAATTCCAAGCTTTTTTTTTATGTTCTTGATGAATAAACTTCTAATACCAATATATAGGATTTTAAAATTTCGCAGATAGCGATGATATCACATTACATTTTGTGATCCAAGTCCTTTCAATATGTTTTCAATAATTATTTAAAGACACGCATGTATAACTTATAATGATTGATGATGAGCATTTCCTGATTATTCATTAAATTCATTTTCCATTATTTGTTATAATATGATTTAAAGTTTTATCGTTTTCTTTTTGTTTATTTAGAGGATTGTTTAAAAATGGGAATTCAATGTAACAACTTATAATTTTACACAAAGTTTATTAATCAATTTTAATGACAATAACCATTTTAAAATTAAAAAAAAATAGTTTTAATAATGTAATAATATGATAAGCTTAATTATAGGATTAATTTTTCTCAATACTAAAAAAAAAAAAAAAAACAGGTTAAAATATCCTTGATTAACGAAATTATTATAATCTTCTTGAGACTTTTTTTCAATTAAATCTTTTGTCTATAAAACAATCAATATGTATTTTGTTATAAAAATATGACTTACCAAAGAGATAGACTTTACTGATTTTTTCAGATTAGTTAAAATGTAAATCAAAGTGTAATTTATATGATAAATAAGATTGAAATATCAGAATGATAACTTATTATAGCTTATGTTTCCACATTTCCTATTATACAAGCAAAAAATGTTTTAAACATTAAGATTCATGAAGTCGTATCTCAGAAATAATCTACAATGCTATACAATTATACATGTATTTTTAAGAAAATTTTCGTGTTTAATACATTATTTTACCTAATTTTAGCAATCTACATTTTTGTAAAGCACTCGTAATTATTTTCATCCTGTAATAACACTTCATCAAATATTTTAAAAATAAATGAACAATATTCATAGCTAAAAAGGAAGTTTGACTATTACAATTGTGACCAACAAAACATGAAAATTTCATTTCATATTTCTTACCAACATCTCTATTTCTTTATTTATAGGTATTCTCAGATAAAAATATTCTTAATTTAAATAATTGTTTAATAAAAAATAAATAGGTGTGATATTTCTTTGCTCTTTACATGGTAGTATACTTCGATTATAATTAACAGTATTAATTAAAATAAAATAGTGAGTTAATTGCAACACATGCGACGTTTTTTTCATAGGATTTTACAGTCAAAATTTAATAATAAATGTCTAGAAAGTAAATTAAAAAATAAACTTAGCCAAATGTTTGATAGAATTAAATCAAAATTTCAATTTCTTAACATCAAAATCAGATTAATCTCTATGAACAAAGAAAAAAAATAAAGTAATAGATGCATTGTTACAGGTTAGTATAATCTTTAATATTTCATAAATCAGAAAATCTTAAGGGATATTGATAATAAATGTTTTGAAGATAAACCTTCCAAATCTTTCAGCTTCAAAATTGTTCCTTGGGTATAAATAAGATAATTTAGATAGAAAAATGTTCCGATTTTTTTTTTACTATGACTTTTATAACATTAGTTTTTTTTCAAAAGAAATTTTAATATATTTGAAAAAAATATAATTTTTGATATTTATTGCAATGCAATCCAAAAAATGGTATTTATTAAAATCTATACAGACTTAAATCTAACATTTAATTATCTAAATAATCCAAAACTTCTCAGAAATAATCATAACTATTTGCATTCAGTATTTAAGAATAAGAATGATATTATAAAATGCATTGAATAACTTATTTCTTCCTTACTAGATATAAATGTTCACAATCTAATTATCTTAATTTAGCAGGAAAAATTTGAAAATTTAAATATGATTTTTATTTAGTCAATATTATTTTTTTTATAAGAAAATCGAAAACAATCCTAATGAATGACGTATAACAATTTAACCATTTTTAATTATATTGAAAAAATTCTGTTTTTAAAATTTTAACTGATGCAGTTTTTTAAATATATTCTTTTTTACAAAACTTTTATAATAAAGATATACATGAGTGGTTCGTATGAAAAGTATGTAAAGAAATATACACATAATAAAAATTTTTGATACATAAAAAATGCAAGATTTATTTGCTTTTCTCGTCTACATATTATAAATAATTCTCTAAGGTTAAATTTTTCTGGAACTAATTTTGAAGAGGATAACTTTTTCTTTTATTATTTTCATATTTATATGAAATTGAATTTTAAATAAATTAAAATGTGTAATTCATAGCAATAATTAAAAATAATTGATGTTTGTACTTTTTGAGCATTCATATTACACGTAAGCTAAGAAATAAAAGTTTGATAACAGCCTAAGATTTATCATATGACAGAACTTGATAAGTGACCAAGTTGGCGTCTGAGCTCAAGTACTCCTGTTTAGGGATTTACATCACAACAGAGGATAAACACTAGTCAAGACATATTTATTTATATGTGGGGCAATTCAATCTCTCTTAAATTAAGAAAAGTGTAAAAAATCATAACATTTATCTCTCAAGAGGAAGTTTACTAAATTAGCTATCATATACTGTACATTTTTCCCTTATTTAAAATAATTTCACAAAAATTAGTTTTAAACAAAATTTATAATTTTCTCATTTTATGCTATAAAAGTTATTTTTAAAGCTTATGTTAAGAAAGAAAACAAAAAAACTCACACAGTGTTATATGGTGTTGCCAAACATAAATAAGAAATAATTTGCTATACCTTTTTTTTTTTAATGACACAAATAGAAATTTCACTATCCTTATTAGATATATCAATATCATTTTTTTAAAATATTATTAATATATTTAATTTAATTTCATTTCAGCTTTCTTTCCATAGAGAAGATAAAAACTATTTTAATAATTGAAGCAACTCTGGTTTCTCTTTTATCAGTCATTTATATGCTAATGTGTTTCATTTCTTATTATAAAAAAACTTTATGAAATTTCCATCATATTATAAGTAATCAGTTAATATTATTAATACTGTACAGTGTTTTTATGTTAAAAAGCTACAAAATTAAATTATTTTAGGATAAGTTCAATTGTATCATCTCAAGGAAGAATGGATCAGTTTAAATTTCATGCGGCTTTCTTGATTACTCCCTCTTTTAAATTCAATTTCTTAAAATTGTTGTATTGATTTGAATAAAAACTCACACAATTCAAATTATTAATCAAGCCATATTAAACAATTTATAACGTAAAACATTTTACTAAAAAAATTATTGGAAATCTTTCATAAGTTATTAGCTATTAAATATATAAAATGTTTTAGCTAAATTAATCTATAAAAGATCAGAAAAATATATTAAGTTCTATGGAAGTCTTTCTTGAAAAGTGTATTTCCTACCTTTAATCCCTTTTATCTATGGAACTGAAGAATTCAGTAAAGGTAGAAAGAAAAACAAAATAAAACGTAAAGAAGTAAATAAAAAGTTAAACTTAACAACATAAAACACTCTTTCGTCTTACCATCCTGGAGATAAAAAAAATTACAGTAAAGTATTTGAAAGGAAAGGAAAATGTTTACAGTTGAGTGTGGTAAATGATACAAATAATGCCTTTTTAATGTACTCAGATTTTATTTTCTAAGAATAGAATGTGTTTTATGACTTATTATGGTCATCAATTATTAGTTTTGCGAATGAAATGAACAAATAATGTTTGTACTTGAAAAACAATAAATGTTTTAAAAATTTCAAGGTTTATTCACTTAAGGGAAACATTATTTCAAGAAATTAATGCGTTCCTAATGTAACATAATGTATCTCTTTAAATAAGAATAATTTTAGTGAAACTGACTAACATTCTGTAGTTCATAAATAATTTTAAGTGTTAATTGAAAAGAATGTATGCATTCTTCAACTATAAGTAATTAAGGAGTTAAATTGTAAAAGACTTTCTTATACCAAGCTAATATACGCAAATTATAGGGTTTTCAATAATTATTTTTATATTTGATTTATGCAATTTAAAGCATATCAATATTTCCATATTTGATTTATTCAATAATTTTTGGCTCAATAAATGAATTGAATATTTTTTGGTCATGAAACTAGGTGTCTCTTAAAATAAAAAAAAATATATATATATATTTTGTACAAAAATAAATACATTATTTTATTACTTGCAAAAGACAGGGAATTTCTATATTTTTTAACACCAATTATATTTAAGACCTAAAAGATATTGTTTAGATGAATATTTGTATTTAAAAATATGAAAATAAGAATTGAAGATTTAGGAAAAATATAATAAAAAACATTTATGTAATTATATCACTTTATTAAAATTTGTTGCAATTTGAATATTTAGTAATAAGTTAATAACACAATATCTACTAATATGTTAGTATATTAAAGGATATGAAATTAATATTCCAAATAAAATTTTAGATGGTGTCATAAAATGCATCAAGATGTAGAAATAAATCCATAATAAATTTAAAATAAATAAATTACAAGCTATATTAAAATATTTCTAAAACGGTATAAAAAATATAAAAAAATAAATATGTAAGCATTATACCCACAAATGTATGCAGCCATCATATTCTTGCAAAAAACAGTTTCAATTATGTTGGAAAAACTGACTTGATTTAGTTTAAATAGTGTGTCAGTGAAGAGGATACTTAGGGTTACCAAATGGAAAACTATTATAGAACCAATCATATCCTCTGGATTGGTCAAGAGCACGGAATAAAAATTGAGTCAGGTTGCCATAAGCGAAAAACTCCTGAAACAGTCCAGAGAGTAGCGAAAAGAGAAAAGTCGCCAATAACGAGTATGTTAAGAATGAGTTGAAGCAATCTTTTCCAACAAGTATTTTGTGTCCTTAAAAATTTAGTTTTAGCTCTATAAAGTAACTAGTTTTTTTTATTCAAAAAATTTATTTTGAATGTTCTGAATATAAATTTTACATTTCATAAGGTATATAAAGTAAGAGAAGAAAAACATAAATATATTAATTAAATTATATTTCTTAATGTTTAAAAATTCAATGATTAGAAAAATACAATACTAATATCACAAGTGTATTAAAGAGAGCTAGAAATGAGATATTTCTAGCACAGCAAACCATGATTCAAATAATGTAGTTTGTATAGTGTCTGCTTTTGTAAGATAATTGTACAAATAAACGTAGCATACGTATTCACATTTCAAAGGATGTTACTAATTATTTTTCAAAAGACTTTAAAAAATAAATATGGATAAATTTACTAATAGACTTTAGTATTAATTTTTATTTTTGATTGATTACTTAATTGGAAATTGTTATTTGATTTTTATTATTGAATAGCAAGTTGTTCTTATTTTTATTGTTGCTTAACTTTCACAGTGTTCAAGAAATAGATAAAATAATTAATTCACATTAATTTCATATTGTCATTTGCCTAATTAATATTTATAATATAATAAATTATTAGAATTTTACTCAATTTTTTGTTAAAATTATTTGTTTCATACACAGATTTTGATTAAGATTTGCAATGAAAAATTTGAGGTTTTGAAAAATTTAAGTAAGTTTATTATTTTTAACATTTTCTTTTGTAAAATAATTGAACAAAAAATCATATTATTATGATTTCCAGCAGACATGTTTAGCGATTTTATTATTCTTGATTTTGTTTCAACATATTTTTATTGGCTTCTGTTATATTATAATTATTTCAATTGCGTCAACATGATAGAAATCGTTTTTTGTTATTGATAAATTTGAAAATTTATAACCGTATAACCAACGTTAATATTGTGTATTTGTTCAAAATTCTGAAGTAAGAACTAAATTTAGTAATTATACTATTACTTGAAAGCAAATGCTTTTATTTTTGAGATAAAGCAAGTGTTGCATTGAATTTCATGCATCAGTTAATAAATTATATTTAAATAAATATTTTATTTAAAGCAATTATGTAATGTTTTTTATCTATATAAAATAATTTCAATAATTAATTTTTGGGATGTATTGAAATATTCTTAAATAGATAAAACTAGGAAAGATACATATTTATCTTATTTTAAAAGTTGCCATCATATTCTCATATATACATTCGCGAAAAAAATATCCAAAGCAGTAGTTGGATCACTGCGAAACTTGTAAGATTTGTTTGATATATAAACAATTATTTTGGTGAATAAATTAAGTAATTAGCCACCATAAAATATGAAAATGAAACCACTATTTCAATATAATTGAGATTGAGTTTTGAGAATTTACTTAATTAAATGATGAAATGGTTTCCGGTATTTCATAAATTTAAATTAAATGTAAAAATTTTAAAATGTGAAACAAATACTTTTACTAGTAACAAAAATAATAAAAATATCTTGCTCTTAGTGAAACAACCTTCTTGTTATACTGTAGGGAATAAAATTTCTTAATTTTTTTCCAAACCAATTTATCAGATTTTCTTAAAAACAATCCATTATAAATTAAATAGGAGCCGTGGCAATAGTAACAAAAGGATTAATGGTTTTGAAAATACTCAATGAACAATAAGGGAAACTACAATTAAAGCTAATAATGAAAAATGGGAGTAATAATATAGTATAATATAAAGGGAGCATAATTGATAATAAGAGCATCTATTTTGCAGGGGTACAATAAGCTGTTGTTAAAACAGAACAAGAATTACTAATGTATTTTTGGAGAGTGATTAGACAGATTTCCTTTTAAGTAATGTTTTAAAATTGATTGATATTATTGTCAGATATGAAATTTTTAAAATATTGCTACGTAGAAAATTTTTAGCAGTGAAATTGTAAATTTTGTAATAAAATATTTTATTTTTAAATAATAAATTTCATTTGACTTGTTTTTAAACCATTTGGGGCTCAAATTAAGAAATCTATTTAAATGATCTACTTCTTGTTCATTTTATATAAATTCAACACTTTGAAATAAGAAATTAAAATAACTCGGTAAAAAGAGAAACATTTTGTAACATAATATGCTTCTGTTGAAAGAAAAGAGATAAAAAATATATTACTTGTGTAGTTACAGATTACTTAACTTAAGATAAATAATAATCAATGAAAATTTATTTGTAAATGCTTTGTACGCATATAGCAAATCATAAACACTTTTTACATTTTTATGACTTTAAATTTTCAAAAAGATAAATTAAATATGGATGTTTACTTTGTGATTGTTGTATCATGATTATGTAATTGTTTCACAGTTAAAAAATAAGGGATTACATAAATGTTATTTGAAAACATGTAATTACTAAATTACTTGATTTCTTAAAATATTTATGTAAAATATTTAACAAGGGAATTAAAAATAGAGGTAACTTATATTCCGCATGGTGAAAATGCATAGCTTGTTTATTAATTATGATCTTATAAAAGAATACATATGATATAAAGAGAAAATATTCAATTCTTATTTTGAACGTCAAGAAAAATTAAAAATATTTTAAATATAAACTAATTAATTTTAAAATTCTTCAATTTTCACGTTGTTCTTGTATAAAATAACAACAAATTGCAGTTATTTGAAAAATTAAACAAATGAGCATATTTAACTAAAGATAAATTGATTAAGAGCAACTGATATTTACTTAAATGTAAATAATTTTGACAAAATTTAAAGATTTATTGCTGTATGATAAATTTACTACTTATAATCGAAATTTACATTAATAAATATAAATGATGAATCCATGTCATTGATTTTGTTGAACTCTTGCTTAAATTTGTTGTTTCTTTATTAAGAAATTATGAAAAGAATCTTTCCATTGATTTATATATTTTAAAAAATAATGGGACTCTCTCTTATGAAATTTCGTAATTTTATATTCAGTGTCGTTCAAATATAAACTTTTATAAACTCTTTATAATTAGTTATACTATTTTATTAAATTCTTCTTAAATTAGTTGACATAAATCAATGCTGTCTTTAAAACAATGTGTCATTATTATTATAATATTTATTAATATATAGAGCTATACCTAAAATGACTCTCATTTTTCCTTCCTATCACTAACAAAACGTTATTTTATTCAAAAAATGTTCTTATTTTTTACGGAAGTAGTAACATAATATATTAATGATACATTTTTTAAGAGTACAGTTTTCATTATTTATCACAAATTTAAATATATTAAAGTTAATATATTCTATTAATTAATAAAACTATTTGTTGATTCTATAGTTTATCTGATTAAACATAGCATACATATCAGAATCCTAGTTTTTGGAAGATTTTTAAGAAAAATGGAGTCTTTGCGTGTATTTATAAAGCTAATAACAAAAAGAAGGTACCCTCTCAAATAAAATAACAAATATTTTAGTTCACATTTTAGAACAAAAGTTTAAATAATTTATAATAAATTGCTATTAATTTAGTATTTCTTATAAGAATCAGCAGAATTCTAGTTTAATTGATTATACAAAAAAGAAAATTATAGTAATTTCATATCAAAATGAGAGATATGAATAGTGAAAATAGGAATAAGTAATTTGACTATTAATATAGACCCCATGAAGAATTAGCTATATGTATTAAATATGTTGCTATCTAATTATTGTTAATATGGAAAACAGTTTTATAAAAAGTTGATGGGCTCTTCGACTATTATGTCAAGAAAATATTTTTCTTCAGGCTGTTATAAGCACTCACTGGAAACTTAGGATTTATGGAATCTATAGAGTCTTAGCATAAGACTCAGTACTTTAAGAGTGCTTTGTTTACAGCTTTGTGAGACAGACCTGACCCTGACAATCCAGCTGTTCAGTAAGGCAGATTAAAACCACTTTTTGTAATGCTTACGAGTAACACTATGGGGTACAGTAAACCATATTATGTTCAAAAGATGGAAGTGACGTAGAAAAACACGTCACTCATGTTTTTGCTTTTCTTCGATACCTCCCCTTGTTGAATAATATTATTGTAAGCTGTGAAAAAATAAAGAGCTTAGGATAGATGTTTTGCGAAAAGTAAAATAACATTCAGATAAGGGAGTTTCTTCTCTATTTTTTATATAAAAAATCACAGAACAACTAATGTAATATGTATAAAAACTACAAATTAGATAAAATATTTAAACATATTATTTTCTAGAACAGTAGATTATGAACTTCTAATTATTTAATTTATTCGTGAAAATTTTCTACCGAAATGGTTATTTTTAAAAATTGTAGAATGAAACAATAAACAAAAGTATAAATAAAGATACATTAAAAAATGATTGAAATCGTGATAAGTAATATAATAAATTATGCAACTACTGTAACACGCACGGAATTTCGGAATAATGTAAAAATGACGAATGAAAGATTTACGCTTTTTTATGAAGAAAATCAAATAATCCAACAAAAATCCAAACAGTCAAATACTGATTTGAGAAAATAATATTATTTAGAGATATAAAGTAGATATGAACCTATACAAATTTTTTATCTAAAAGTATGATACAAGAGGAGATATATACGCCAAAAGGGAATCCATGAATATTTCGGATAATGTTGGTATACTCTATGGATTTCTCAGCAACAAATGTAAAAGATTCGTATAATGTAGTGAATTTAAAATCAGAAGGTAAATCAAGTTTAGAATTTGCAATCACATTGAATCAGTCTTGTTTAAGTTTGAGTTGATAAGCTTAAGCTGAAAATTTACAGTGGAAGATAGTGATTTTTTTGTAGATTTTCGAATCAACATCATATTGTAAATAAAATAAATATTTTGTTATTCATTTGTGATTTGAGAATTTTAGTATAAATTATTCACTGAAAAGTTAAAAAACAGAGAAATTTTTGTATACTGAATGGAGTCCTTTGAAATTTATTTGAAATCGCTTGAGAAATGACAGTAAAAGAAGTTTCATAATATACATTATAACAAGATAAGAGCAGTCCTAAATTTTGAAATTGGTCACATAGAAGAATAATTTCTTACTTATTGATTTGATAAAAGTTTATTTAATAGGTTAGAGATGATTAATTACAATTTAATCATTATTTAGATTCATTATTTAAAATTCTTTAGATTGTATAAATGACATCAGTGAGTCACGAGTAAAGCTATTGAAATACAAAAAATGCTCATTGAGAAATAACAAAAATATAAAATGAAGATTTATATCTATATACTGAAAAATAAATAATAAATGAAAATGTACTCATACATAGTTACTTTTTCAATTCTAAATAAGTAAGAATTTTAATTCTGGTGGGAAAATTTGTGATTAAAGTTTTACAATAAATCTCTATAGAACTTTTGATTTTTATTATAAAAATACAATACTTTACAATGTTAGAAAAAAAGGAGGATTTATTTAATAAAATATATTATTTCATTTCATACCTGATATCTATAAAAATTTAATAAGATGGTTATCATAATTTATCAGACTTATTTATTTCATCCTGTGGAATAAAAGTAAATATGTTCTGTAAAAACATGCGTTTTATTAATAAAGTTTTAAAAGCTTTTAAAAAAGTTTTAAAAGCTTGTTTATGTATGAAAATAAATATTCTCTATTCACATATTTAAAATAGAAGCCTTTCTTAATCATTAAATACATATTTTACAAGTCAAATTTATATTTATTTTAGAGTTTTTTTGAGCATTTTAGCTTTAGTAATAGCATTAAAAATTTGTGACATACTCTCATTCAATTTATGCAAAACATTTTCATATGGGTAATCATCTTTCACTTCTTTAATATTTACACATAATTTTTCAAGCACATTTTATATATCCTGTAAATAGGAACACTAAATAAAATAATGAAAACCAGTTTTGCGGTTATTTAGAGTATAATATTATGTTCCAACAAATTTAATTTAATCTGCAGTTTCTAAACATAAAATTATATGTAAATCTTTTTTCTTAGAAATACTTAAGCAAATTTTCCTAACAAACATATTTTTTTCATTTTAATTTATAAAATATTCACTATCTTCCATGAAAACAAAAAAATTCTGTTTATAATTGATATAATTTTAAATATTTGTTTATTAAAATAAAAATTTTAATATTTATTTTTGAGTCTTAAATATGTATCTTCTGCGTATGTTTTTCCGTTTTTTTTTTCAAGCCTCTCAATTTTGTTAGGAAATTTAATTTACTATCTCATAAAGCGTTATGTAAACAATTTAAAACATACTTTTTTTCAAATTATTTCAAAGAAAAAGCAAAGAAAAAGGTAACAATCATCATATTTTTACTCAATCAAAAAAGTAATT
This sequence comes from Latrodectus geometricus, assembly GCA_026290005.1. Classification (NCBI taxonomy): domain Eukaryota; kingdom Metazoa; phylum Arthropoda; class Arachnida; order Araneae; family Theridiidae; genus Latrodectus; species Latrodectus geometricus. Next base: position 26,495 of record JAPDSC010037000.1, read on the forward strand.
ATATTTTTCAAAACTATACATAATATTCGATATTATGTAGAATTTTGAAATGCATCAAAATTTTGGTAAAAAATATTTTATATTTCGGTAAATTTATTTTTTGTTTAATATTCAATATTTTACTTTTGTTAAATATTGTTCATAATTTTTTCATGGCAATTTTTCTTTTACATTTAGGTACATTAAGTAAATCTGTCTTCTTTAAAATTTCTTTCTTTAAATATTATTTCAAATAAAATTGAGCAAAACATTTTCTCATTTTTTTGTCTCTTAACATTTGTTATATTGTAGAAAAGTGGTCAAATTAAATTACAAAAGCAAATGTTTTTAACGTAATTATTACTTATAAATATACCTATCAATTTTGAACAATTATGTAACTAACGAGAAACAGAACGTTCGTCCTTGAAAACATAATAAAATAAAAGAAGAGAAACAAATGACTTACATACATTTCTTGATGTCAAAAATCAGAAAAAAGTTACAAATTCAAAAATCATGATCAATCCCATACTTTTTTTTTCACGGCCTAAGTTGAAAATATTAACTGTTTATCTTTTATTTTCAGGAAAAAATTACTTGAAAATTCATCGACTTCGTTACATAAGTACTGGAATCTATTACTCTGCATGTTTTGAAACAAATTGTGAAATTCAGATAATAAAAAAGAAATTCCTCAGATGCAGATGTCGAAATGCCTAGAATTTCTAAATAGTGAAATCATTTTCACGAATCATAAAATATAAGGTGTAGATACTATAAGGAGATTTTCTTTGTGTTATCATTTAAAATTAGGATCAATAAAAATTGTTAATGGCACATCTGCACAGAACAGCAAGCTGTTAAAAACAGAAATTCTTTTGGCAAATGGACTAAGCCTTTCATAACGAAGAAACCAAAAAAGACTATAAGCTGAGCTCTATGCTAATAAATAAAAAGTAGATACTTTATTACAATACGGGATCATGCGTACAGAAGAAGGTGTATTTTAAACATTGATATTGAGTTGATAGCAGACGACTGCTGTTTATTTGTTCTTGTCAGATCTCATACAGTTAACAGGATTGGGAACATATCTGAAACAGAAACAATGCATACGTAAAAGAAAGCATACTCCTTTAACTCAATCCAATTAAGAATGTATGGGGCACTTTGATGTATAGAAATGTATAGGAGATAACACAAATTTCTGATGATCTCTTTTTACAGTCAGATTTTGGTTTTGTAGTTCTCCAGATAAGAACAGTTTTCCCTGATATAATGTAGACATCCATATGGTGAGCCAGTGAGCAGCCAGGCTGGTATATAATCTTCATTAATTTTGTATTTAAGTTTAGTTACCCTATTTTGCGGCAACAAGGATTGCTTAAATAATTGATAAACTATAATAGTATATAAATGTTTTGCAAAACCGAAATCGGTAGGCAGATTGCTAACTGTCAATTTAATTTAATTTAATTTAAATAATATTATATTATATACACTGATTCACCATAACCGGTCGAATCAGACGAAACCAAAAGTGGACACATCGGACGTGATGCACTTGTTGAAGTTCAAAGCATGATGTCAACTGGTATTTAGTAAGTTTATCTGGTTACTAAATTACTGCTTACTTACACAAACACACACACACTATGGGTTATAGAAGAGATAATTTTTAGTATTCTCAAGTATTTACATAAGATTTTAATAATATATTATACTTCACTATGAACTTTCTTCTAATTTAACTACAAATTTTCGATTTATCTTTCCTTAGTGTTTTAAAATTTGTGTATGCCTTTTCATTTTTTTCCTTCCCAACTAGCTCATAAAAAATTCTATTTAAAGCACTGAGGTAGCTCTCGTAGCATTTAAAGCACCTCCCTTTTGGCATGTTAATCCGGAAGTACGGTTCATTCAGTTAGAATCGTTGTAGTATCTGGAATGAGTACTAACGAAACTAAATATTACTGCGTTGTGCCAGCGCTGGAGGGAGATGCTTTACCTCCGATATTATTCGACAGCCGCCTGCTATCAATAAATAAGAAATTATTATTAGGTAAATAATTACGAAGATTCCAAAACTGCTCGTTTAAAAATGCTTCTAAAAGATTTAGAGCTTGGAGATAAGAGACCTTTACATTTATTACGCTCCATGTAGGATCTCGCTGGTAATTCCTTTAGCCTTGAAATAGTAAGATCACTTATCCTACGAAGTTTGCCAGTGTCAGTTAAGCAAATCCTTACCGTTTGCAATGACAGACAAAGCAAATCTATCCCTTTTGTCTGAAAGTTGATAAACTTTTAGCAGTAACTCAAAATTTTCCTTCAATATATACGATCGGTGTAACAAATGATATCACACATTTTGAAAAATTAGAACCTGATGTTAGTAAACATTCTGAGTCTATTTAACGTTTATTCTAATCACGATTTCCAAACAAGTGTAATTTTAAACGTCGATCAATTTCTCGTTCAACTTCGAGAAACCTGTTCCGAAATCTCAGTGCTGGTATCATAAATTCAGAGTTAAAGCTAAGCGATATCGTTCACCTTGCCGATATGCAAAAAATTCAAAAAAGCTCTATTCAAATGACTGCAGATGTAAGGTATAAGCAGAATCGTTTATTTATATACGACAGACTTACCAAACGTCAATATCTAGTCGACACGGATGCTGCAGTTTCGGTGATCCTAAAATCGCTTTCTATGGAGAAAAATTTTATTTAAGGCAAAATTACCGATGTTTATGCAGCAAATGTCTCAAAAATCAACGTTTTAGATTTTAGCATTTCTAGGCTATTTCAATGAAAACTTCTCGTTGCTGACGTAACTCAACCAACTTTAGGTACTGACTTTCTTACCCACTTTAAGTTGTTAGCAGTTTAAAAAAAATAAGAATTTAAAAGAATCCTTAACCTTCATTAGTATAAAAGGGGAATGTCTTCCAACTTTTTATTTTGGTTTCAGAACTGCTACAAAGGAAGCGGTTTATCGAAAACTCTTGCCGCAATGCCGTAGAATATGTGCTAATAACTTGAATTTCTCCTCGAAAACTCTCGATATTAAGCACCACATTGAAACTACACACCCACCGGTTTTTGCTTAAAAGCAAGACGTTTACCACCAGACAAGCTCATAACCACTGGAAAGTAATTTGATTATATATTAGAGATATGCTTGTGTAGACCTTCAAAACTTGCCCATGGGGGAATTCCAATTTATATGGTGCGTAAATCAAACGGTACGCGGTGAATTTGTGGTGACTATAGGAGATTAAACACCATCACAATTCCAGACCATTATCCTGTACCACATATTAATGACTTTGCTTACAATCTAAATGGCTTAAATTTTTACCAAATTAGATTTCATTCAAGCTTATCAGATTGTAGTCACTAAATATGATATTTAAAAAAAAAAAAGAAACCCCGTCATAACCCCGTTAGGTTTTAAATGATTTTACGAAAATTATGTTCAGTCTGTGAAATGTAAGACTTACTTTACAACGCTTCATGCATGTAGTAATAAGAGGTTTAAAATTTAGTTTTGTGTAATTGCATACAAAATTGTGTAATTGCATACATGCTTAAAAATTATATCCCAATGAATTATGTGCTGGGAAGAGCACATAATTCATTGGGATATAATTTTTAAGCGATTCGATGAATACTGTACTGTCTTAATTACTGAAAAAAGTTTTTTGGAAAATTCACATACTTGGGTTTTGAGATATCCACCAATGGAATTGCTCCGTCACTTACTAAAGTGTCCTCAATTATTAATTTTTCCCGACTTAAAACTGTATCTGGGATACACAGATTTTTTAGCGATGTTTAATTTCAATCACAGACTTGTCAATCACGCTTCCGAGAAACAATATCATCTTATTTACTAAGAAAATAAGATCCTAAGCCAATTATTTGGTCATCTGAGGCTATATACGCTTTCGACACTTGCATACCTCATACATGATGCAAAATATTAGGACACTGGCACTTCCGGCATCGATGCAGTCCTCCAATTAATAAACTTTTCACTTGAACCTCTGGCAATCTTTACCCGAAAACGTATATCATTGAAAGAAAATACAGTACATACATTAGATAACTAATCACAGTCTACTGTGCCATACGGTGCTTCGCTCATATGCTAGAAAGAGGAGAATTTGTAGTGCTTTTGGATCATAAACTGTTAACGTTTGTTTTCTTCGTCTCTTAAAAATCGACATTTATAATATAAGTCAGTTTACAGCTTCTATTTGTTAAAAACCCGGCAAAGAAAATCTTGCCGCAGTTTCTCGAGTTGATGAAATTGGTCTAAGTAGCTCAATTAATTCTTTAGAACTTGTAGCTGATCAACTGTCCGATCCCGAGCTCAACAATTTAAAGTCTTCAAATGTAGTCTTTAAAAATATTACATTCCCCGAAGGTATAATACTTTGCGATACTTCTTTTGTCACACGCCCATTCATATCACAAGTTTATAGATGAATAGGTTTTTTAAAATTGCATAATTTATCGCATCCAGGTATCCACGCAACAATTCGTCTAATTAAACAAAGATGTATTTAGCCTATCTTGAATAAAGTCTAAACTCTGTGGTGTCGTGCTTATGTATCAGAGAGCTAAAATCCAAAGGCATACGAAATTCCTTTTAGGTAATTTTCCTTTAGATTTGAATAGGTTCACGCATATACACATTGGTATTGTTGGACCACTTCCAAAATCACGATGTTTTAAGTACTGCCTTATGGCAGTTGACCGTTTTACACGCTGACTTGAAGCAATTGTTGATACCACACTGCAGAAACTGTCGCATCTGCCCTCTTGCATTGCAGGATATCACTCTTTGGAGTTCCAGAGACTGACTACTGATAGAGGAGCACAATTTGAAGGTTCACTATTTTCTTCTATATCCAAAGTTTTCGGAATGCACAGAACTCGCACAACCACTTATCCACAGACCAATTCCATGGTCGAAAGCTGTCACAGGCACTTAATACCATCTATCATACATCACGCCACTGAAAGATGGATCGAAGTTATCCCGCTAATTCCTCTCGGTATGAGAACAACCAATAAAGATCTCTCGTATAAAAGTAAAGAAATGCTCTAAGGCACAACTTTCAGATTACCTGGTGATTTTTTTTTTCATTTTGACAGTTCTTGTAATAAATCATGGAGCATCCCAGTTTTTTTCAAAGATTTCGTGATTTCATGGCTACTTCACATGCTACTCCAGTTTGAAGCCGCGGACATCGAGACATGTACTCACGTATTTGTGAGAACTTACAGTGGTCACACCGAAGTCTACAGCCTTCTTTTCACGCTCCTTAGCCTATCATAAAACGAAATGACAAAATTTTCACGGTAAGAATAAAAAAAAAATTCAATTTTATCATTTGATTAACTTAAGCTTTGTTTCACTGAATATCACCAAAGAATCTTTAATAAGCAAACCTCTAGATTAATTCTCAACATAAGTCCATTCTGAAAAATAAAACAGAATTTTCAAGAGAATTGCATCGACAAGTAATTTCAAGCATATTAATGTTTAAAACATAAAAAGGTCAGGTTTTCAATTAATCGTTCTGTAATACAAAGTACGAGAAGTGGACGTGAAGTTTGTTCACCTGATCGTTACGAGTCAGCAATTTGTTCTATTTTATTTTAACGTTCGCGAACCTCAGTGGAGGGGAAGTAATATGGTGAGCCATCAAGCAGCCAGGTTGGTCTTCATTAAATTTGTATTTAAGTTTAGTTACAATATTTTATGGCAACAAGGATTGCTTAAATAATTAACTATAATTATATATTAATGTTGTGCAAATCTAAAATCGGTAGGCAGATTGTGTGTAAAATTAGAGGGAGTCAGAAAGGAAGAACAAAATAACTTAGAAAGCTTGGTGAAGTAGTTTTGATTTCATAAAAGTGATATTTTATGTTTGAAACCATAAATATTTAATGCCATTTTATATTATCAGATGTTTAGGAAATATTTTTGTCATTATATTAATAAGATATAAATATGAGAAAAAATTAGTAAAACTTACCATAGGAAAACATTTTGACAAATATCTAATTCATGAATACATCTGAAATTAATAAAATATGAAATGAGTATGCTAATAAACTCAAAATGAAGGAGTTATTAATATAGGTAAAAACATAAAATGTGAATATAAATTTTCATGTCATTTAAAAGAACCAAATGCAGTTATGCATTTTTTAAAACAAAAAATTAAGATATTTAATACATCAAAGGAGTTATCAAAAATTTCTTTAATAGATATATTATCCGTTAATTTACGCTAAAAATAATAAAAATGAGTATTAATCAAATAAAAGTTTTATACTAAATGATTCAAACACGAATATATCAATTAGTTTGTCAATAACCAAATTCAAAAATATTTGGAAAAATCACCATGTTTGGAAAAGTTTTTTAAAATAATTTAAACATAAATACATGTTTTAATTATGGAACATTTTAAAAATATTTATAAATTAAAAAAAAACTACTTAAACCATTGAACATGGGATACATAAACGAAATTTTTACGAATGAATTGAACAAACATAAGCACAACTACGAAAAAAAGGTGCTTTACCTCGTAATTTGCTAGTATAGGAAAAAAAAAACTTTCTAAAATAAGATTTCTTTGATTTGTTTGATTACGTACTTGTTATCTATTAGAATTCAAGTTTTATTAGAATTGAATAGCAAAAAGTCTTTACAGTAAAGTTTATTAATAAAAATACTTGTTAGTGGTAAAACTCATTTCATAGATACGCAAATTTCTTTTCAAAAACAATTGGTTCTTGTTTTTTAATAAGCATAAGTTATTTTAAATTTTTCTCTACAAGTTTTAGAAATAAAACTTTAATAAAATATAAAAAAATCCAAATTTTAATTAAAATTTGCATTTTCTAGATATCCTTTTGTTTAAGCAATAAAAGAAATTGCAAATTGTTAAGGTAAACTTAAGTATCAATTTTTTATAAATATCGTACTTATTATTTCATTTTAAAATATTTTCAGCGTAGCTTTAATATATCGGTATATGTGATTAAACAAAACAAAACAAATAATGTCAATTTATTTAAAGATGTGCTTTAAATAAAATTGAAAATTAATTAAATTGTAATTACATTTATAATCAATCATGGAAATTATCAATTATTCAAAAGTGTTATATCATACTATACAGGAACAGAAACTTTTGAGAAATAAAAATTTTAAAAACAATTGTTACATAAATATATGGAAATAAGTACTGCAATAAAAATATTGTAATACAACTCGTATCATAATTATTACGTATTGTAATCTATTTCATAATTATATGGTAACACTTCAATAAAATGCTCATCTACCCACAATGTTTTCTACACCCGCCATATATGTTGAGTTGTTCATGCAACTAAAAGCAAAATAACTGCCATGGGTATTAGTTAAAATTCACTTTCAAGATTATCGCAATAATAGTAATAGTGTTAATGAATTAAATTCATGAAATTGTTTACTCAACAAAGAAAAGACATGTTTAGAAATATTTACAAAAATTATTTGTATGTAATTAGTTAATCGTAGTATTTGATAAATTATTTATTATTTGAATTGCAGAATTTATATAAATTGTTGACAAGGCTTGTATAAATTTATTAATGAAATATTTAGCAAATATTTCATTAAATTTACCGGGAATAATTTATACCATAGGATAATATTTTCACTATTTATCAAAATTTTAAAAGAAATATTGTATCAAGAAGATCTTTCTATCAATCTCGTTAGACCTTATTTCTAGTCTCGCATTCTCAAAATAATTTCCATAACCATTTTTAATTTTGAGAAAATATATCCTTTTATATTAATTACTAATATAAAAATGGAGGACAGAATTGATTAATGCAACAATTTTTCTTAATACATGCGTTTGGAACCAAAAGTTATTTAAATATTACAATTTTTTAAAACAAGTTTAATTTCAGAAGCAAATGAATGATTGTGAATGTTTCTATTATACTTTTTAAAAACCTTATTAGTTCAAGTTTAAATATTCATTCATCCTAATTTTAGTTAAAATAAAATTAAATTAATCTGAATAATAAGATTTACTAAAACTGTAGTATATAAACAATTAGAACTAAATGTCGTGCATGATTGCTACATATATTCTGCTCAAAAACATATTATATTAAAATTACCTGTTTGTATTATGAAATAGTTGATATAAATCTGACGAGAGATAAAACTAATGAAGCATTTTGAAACTTCATAACTGCAGTTAAGTTGATGTTTTTAGAAATTTTGAGTTTAAAAAAATATTGTTAATAAATAAAAATAGTAAAAATTTACGGAATATAATTTTCTACTTACATATAAAAAAACATTGCTTTGTAAAAAATTTTTTTATTTGAATCAAAAATTATATTATAGTATAAATTGCATTCTTGTAGAGAAACAATAGAAAAATTGAGTATTCAAATTGTTAATAGGAATTGGTACATAAAACTTCTGATTAGAATTATCATAAGCCACTTCAGAACATGAAAAGGGTTCTAGTTAAAATACACTTTTATTCTCCAAAATTTGAAAAATTGTCGAACTTGGGTGAAAGGAAATGATTGTCTTGATCCCAACTGTCTCTATTTTTTTTTGATAAATTTCTAGAAACATTTGTCAAAAGACAATATCTTTCTTGACATAGAACACCTAAGCTTTTCAAGTATCATTATTTTTCCCTTTTGCCTTCTAGATAACTTCCAGAACACACTGTTGGAATGTAGAAACAAGAAAAAATTTTACTCTAAGGACAGTCATAAATTTTAATTTCTGGCGAAAATGTTTCAGATATCGCTTGACAAAATTTTTAGGAAGCTCTTTTAAACAACTTTGTGTTATATTACATAAATTTTATTTTAACTAATACACATCTTTTTAAATATAATTTATTAAGACTTACTTAAATATAAATGGTAATAAGTTTATTTGAATACTTTTATTACATGCTTGTCATTCCTGTTTCTTATTACAGTTAACATTTTAAAATTTATATTATAACGTCCAATATTATTCACGTAATTACGAGACGCAGCTTGTCCTTTTTGGACCTTGCGCCACAAAACCCAACCAACCAATCACGTAATTACGAATTTGTTAAAGCGTACAATTAAATAAAATACTAAATGAAGTGAAATATTAAAATATATGATTGCTCATGTAAACTATTTTAAATTAATCATATTTTTCCGAGTTCCTTTTTTCTTGAAACCCATGTTTTTACTTTTAATTTTATTTGGATGTCAAATTCATAATATTCACAACTCTTTCATACTATTGGCATTTGAAAATATAAGACTTTTATGAAAATATTATGACATAATTGTTTCAGAAAAAGAACACGTGTTTACACATATATCACACATGGATCTCTAGAACTTATTTGTGAGATGTGCTTTTCATCCTTAAAGAAGTGTAATCAATAATCACAATAAACAAATTAGGCAAAGTAAATAATCCATAAAGCTGATATTCTTAAAATACAAAATGTTTATTCATAATATAATTAATTATTATTATTTCAAATGATGTTGCAGTCAGACTCTTTCATAGTTATACTTCAGTTACTCGTATAAAGAATATACTTACTACTACTCAAAAAACATCTACGCATAAAGGAAAAGTACTGCATAATATTTTGCTACAAAAAAAACCATCTATCGTAAACTTTTCAGACTTGTAAATGACTGTTTTCATATATATTTGTAGAGTTGCTGCATCAGCAAGTAAATATATGCAGGGCATATTTTTTTTCTCTAGGCAACTCATCAAAAAATGTAATGCATTTAACAAAACAAAGCTGTATATTTGTTATTAATATTAGTAAGTAATGCATATTAAGATATTAGTTTCCTCTGTAATGTAAGCTCTCTCATATTTCTTTCTTAAGTGTTCATGAACAAAGTACAAAATGAAGTTTTTCTTCAAACTTTTATTTTTTTAAGAAGGAACCAATTTTTTTTACGTACTCGTCATAAAAAAAATTTAAAGACAAACTTCATACAAAACAATTATTCATTAAGTTTTCTGTAAAAGAAAAATATACATATTTTTTTAAAATTCAATTGATTTACTAAAAGATAGACAACTTCAAATACATTTTATTTTGCTTACTTTTACTAAATAATAATTTAAAAATAAAATCACGAGACCAAACAATTTTAAATAATTTATAAATCTTCAACACATAATATAAATGAAATATAAATCTTACATTTTATAAGAAAGATGACTAAAATAAATAAAAATATGTGACAAAGTCCCTTTGAAAATATTTTATAATTTTTAACTTAAATAAATCTTAATTTCTGAATTTAATTGAATATTTAATTATTAATATGAAGATTTCTTTAATGAATAAACGTATAGAATTAAAATCAGTTTCAACAAAACCTAGATTAAAAAATTTAAAAACTAACAAAGAGAAATCTCTCTTTATTTATCTATCTATCTATCTATCTAGAATTGAATATACATACTAAATAAATCAACAAACGTGAATATAATTTCAGATATATAAAATATTAATTTACGAGGAACCAATCTTGCAGTTGAAACGTAAACATTTTGGTTTAGATTTACTGTGTCTGATTCTTACCTCAGGTGTGGGCTTTTGCAATGCTTTGGAATCTACTAGTTCATTGATAAATTATAAACTTAACAAAATTAAATTTGTTATCAAAATTATCGTTTTATTACTCATTACTTTTTTAAGTATTTTACAGTTTATAGCGAATAAGCCTTTGCAACCTTTGTTGAGCACCTGTAACACAATTTGAAATTTAAAATTTCATGATGACATAAACATTATATGAAAAGTATAACAGTATTGCAAATATAAAAATTTAAGTAATCAATGAATGAACATGAATAAATTTGAATATGAAGCGATAAGAAAAGAAAGGACACTTGCAATGTTGTTTTCACTTACGAAAAATAAACAGTAAATACTAGCCACGCTCAAAACGCAGCGATTCTTTCGCTAGCAAATTTGAGATTTATATATTCCACAGGATTATACATTTGCTATTTCCTAGCGATTAGCTTAAGATTCCTCTGGAAATTTAGGTTTCTGGTAGACACTAAAATGTGTTAATATTTCTTATACTATAAGGGATCACAATGATCATTTCATAGAAAGCAAAAATTTATGACCAAATCATTGCATTTCCATAACATTGCTAAATATATATATATATATATATATTTCTTAATATTTAAATTTACATAACATTTTTTCAAAAATTTGCTTGGGAATTTTTTGTAATATATTTCAATCCTGAAGAATGCATTATTAATTTGTCTTTGATCAAACAAATGTTTGTTAACTTACTCATCCAGATTTAAGAATGGTTATTTAATCTTTACTTTGCAAGAATAATCTGATAGTCGTCTTACCTGAGGCATGTAATGATGATTAATTTTCACGCTTTCTTCACACGATGATTAAGTCTAGTGAATACATATTAATTAAAGTTTTGTCCCAGACACACATTTGGGTTATATTAAATTTTTGATTTTTAAAGCATAAAAAGTTTTAATTGATGTTTTATATTTCAAATTGCTTTGTGCTTTTTTTCATTAATAGAAAATTTTTTCTTTTATAATGCTTTTATAATTTCATGATATTTCAAACAAAGATAGTTTACAAAAACATAGATGACTAAGTATAAAATTAAGTTAGAATGTATTTATGAAAATTCAATAAATGAGTATTTTCATTTGCATTTCTTAACAATTGATTAATTTCAAACTAATTGATAAGAAATACAAATCATATAATTGGATAGTAAATATAAGTGAAATAAATATTAAATTGGCAAACGTGAAACATAAGTAAATATCCGATGTAACAGCAGTACTAAATATATTTTCAAAACCATAATTGAATGTTTTTTAAATTTATGTTGAACGCTTACCCTTGAAAGAGATTTAAGTTTTCAATTTTGATTAAAAAGTTAAAGCATAAAAACTTGAAAAAAAGAAATAAATATTTTATGCATATTTAAAAACAATTAAAATGTACGCATTTTTATAGTGAAGCAAATGCTTATGAAATATTATACAAGAATCATATGATATGCAAAAACTTATTTATGGACCTGTAAGCATCTCATCTGGCAAATTTTAAATAATTTAAAATTCTTATACAATACATGTATAATTAATGTCAATTGTTATATAAAATGTAAATTATTAAATAGAAAAATTGACTTAAAAAGCTTTAAAGAAGTAATCATTTTTATTAATAAAAAATGTGTTTATCAATGAAATATGTCTTTACTTAATGCATTTTTTGCATTTACATAATCAAAATGTTTATCAATGAAATATGTCTTTACATAATGCATTTTTAGGAATTTACAATGCCGTTTAATTAATTACGAAACACTACACAAAAGACTTGTGATTTGATTTAATACTAGGCAAAATGGTATCAATAAATTTAGCATTTTTTAAGAAATTAGATATAATAATTTCAAATACTTGCTTTTACAAACAAAAATTAAATGATAAAGACACCTTACAAAATATAAATGTAATAAAATGTAAACTTTAGAAAAAGTTGAAATTTTGGTGTACAATTATATAATTAGTTTTAATTTTGGATCTATTAAAATTTAAACTAATTTTAAATTCAGTAAAAAATAAGCGTTAATTTAAATTTGAAATTGATGTAGAGAAATATTCCATAGCCTTTCTATTTCTGTTTATTTTTAAATTAAATTGTTGCATATGGTTAAACATTTTTCAGTTAACAATTTTAGCACGAAGTATATTTACATTTGTATTATATATCGCTTATATAAACATATAACTAAATAAAAACATTCTAACAATAAATAATAATTTTATTTAAATAGAGTACTAATAATTTACTTTCGTTACCAAATGCTAAGAATTATTTTTATTATAGAGAATTTCATGAAAACCTCATAAAATGTTTCAAACTGAAATTCTGGAGCAGTATAAATTTAATTAATGATGAATGATATATTTATGAATCTGATACTTAATTTTATTATTAATTATTTCATTTAAGATTTCTTCTATTGATAAATTAATTAGATATACAAAATAAGTTTCAATTATTCTACTCTTTTTCAAAAAAAAATTATTTCAAGAATTAATTTATCGATTTTATAAAAAATGATACAGAATCAAACAAGAGTAACTCCATTTTATGTGTTAGAGGAATTTAAATTTAGATTATATTTTCAAAGCAATTGTAAACTAATTTAGTAATCAGTGCATTTGTTAAATATTGACATAAAATTAAATGCAATAATGATGAAATCTGATTTGTTTGAATTTACTAAGTGCTAATGAAGGATTGTAAGAAAGTTGAAAAATAATTTGATCCGTTTCATGTATGAGTTAAAATATTAAAACACTTATACTACATTTATTTACAGAAAAGTAAATGAGTTTTTTTTGTGCTTCGGTAGGCAAACCTTTGATGTAAAATTAAGAGTAAAAATGTACTCTACGTAATATATCTCAATGATATAAAGCAAGTTTAGAATAACTTATTGACTTTGATTTTACATATAAATGTACAGGAAATGAATATAGTTATTATTTTTTTTTTGACATTTCGTTCACTTAAAGATTTATTACAAAATTTATAAAATCTCATTCTGCTTATTTATAAGTTTAGATAAAAATTTGTAAAGAGAATTATGTTATTTGTTTGCTATTACTTGTAAATGAAATATTATATAATAATGTAATTCTGCTGAATTTAGCTAAAGTTATATCAAATTTATTATGTGCCTTTAATTACACTTAATTTCTTTTAAAGAATAGTTACCAGGATATTTGTTTAAAAATTTTATTGTTTGTATGAAATGTTTTATAAAAGTGTAAAGTTTAAAGAACTATGTTTCATATATTTTATAACTTAAATTATTCTTAAAGTTCATAAAATTGGTATTTTACTCATGATGTAAGAAATGTTTATAAAAAAAGACAAAATCATTGAAAGGTACTTAATTTTTATTGAAATCTATGTTTTACTATTCAATTTCTGAATAGTAAAATAAAATGAATAGTATTTATGAAATAAGAATTTTTTAAATGCAAGAGTAAAAAAATATGATATTTCATAAAAATATTACGAATAGTATTTAAAAATCGGATTTCACTTTTTCTTCAGCAAATTATAAATTAATGTCATATTTCCTTCTTAGCGTTAAACGCAGCGATAGATTTTTTAAAAAAAAATCTGGATTGAAAGTATTTTAAATGAAATATATTTCATAAAAATTTTTTCCAAATTTGGTCATTGTCAATTACTTAATTTATTTGTAAGAACAGAAGAAAGTTTTAACATTACAAAGATGAAAACAGCATTTAATTTATTTATTTTAAAATCTAGATTTTAAACTTTACATAAAAATAAATTTATTTGTATCTGTTTACACAAAAATAAGCTGTATTTTATTTTGAATATAATGAAAATAAATGTTAAGAAAAAAGTAATACATTCATCAAAAAATAATGAAATGTTTTTGTCTTTTTACTTCATTCTTATTTGTCTTCAAATGGATTTTATGAAGAACTTAATTTTTGGTGTATCACCTAAAAGTGAATAACACGTATGAATACTTTAATTGTAAAATATTACCAAATCTATTTTAAAACATGATACACAGTTATGAAGTGACTAAAATATTTTCATCTACTTTACATGATTTGCCTTTTATATGCGAGAAATATAACTCGTTTATCAGTCAAAAATAAATGTTTTAGTTTTTCAACTAAATAATTTTATCTAATTTTAATCTAATAAATTATACTTGAAACAAAACAAATACGAAAGCAATTTATTATTCAAGATAATAATGAATGATATAATTTTTCTTTCAACATAAATGAGCAGAGATGTTAGGCATTTACAAAACTTAAAGGGGAATCATTAAAGGCCTCACATGATAGAAGATTAATTTTCTTCATTTATTTCTTTAAATTTAATCTTTAACTTACATTTCTCTATTTATGTTATTTAATCCATTCATTTATAAATTAATAAAATATTAGTTTTCGAATAATTGTTAATCAATTGAAACTCTGATAAATTTATCACTTATACTCAACTCTCAAGTCAATTTCTAAATATGGTAGAATGTTCTTTCTTTGATCTTTATAAGAAATGTATTTTGTTTAATATTTTTAAATATATTAATAAAACTAGAATTTCTGCTTAAATTTAGTATAGTTCAAGTATTAAGTATTATATAAATTGTAACCATTTAAACATTCCTGATAAAGTTTAATCATGTTGATCTAAAGAAAATATTGCATGCTTTAAACGCATATATTGTTTATCTATTCCTCACTATTTATCATTTACTCAAAAAATGAATTAAATCATGTGAAAAGTCATTGAAACAATTATTCTCATTTGAATTTTCATTTTGAATTCTCAATTGAATTCTCATTTGAATTCTCATTTGAACTAAATAATAGAGAACATATAGCTTCAAAAATAGTGTGTTAACTCATATTTTAAATTCGTTTTCTATTAAATGAATGATATATAGCATAAGTATGATGAAATAACCATTAAACACTGATAGCACTGAACGCCCAAAATAATGTTTACACGAAAAAAATAATACTTCTCTGTTTATGATTGGAATTTATCAAAGGTTTCCGTTTATGATATATTTCATTTAATGGTCATAGTGTTTTACTGGCAGAACAAGTATTTGGTGATCTTCCGCATGGTTCCTGCTTTTAAATTACGAAGATATCCCCCTGGATTCTTCCATCTAATTGGCAGATCAGATACAGGCTAGATACAGGTAAGCATGCTGGTGCAACAACATCGTGTTTTAGTTAAAACAGTTTACATAATTGAAACCAAATTTGAATAAATTTTTTCTACAAAATCATTATTAATTTACATTAATAAATATTAATGAAGTGTTCTATAATTAAATTTAATGGATTATACGTATTTTATTTGTTAAGAGTATAATGTAATGAAATATATTCGTATTAGAGTCAATTTTGCAAATATTTCTGCGCAAACAAATTAGAATTATTTGCATAAATTTAATTTATGCTACAAATTTTTAAATATTGAAAATGCTTTAATTATAACTTAATATTTAACCTATTAATTAATATATATTGTATGTGTTAAATAAACATTGAATTAATATTGATTGTAGCTTCTTTATATTATGAATTTGTAATGATATTTTTCTTTAATTTCATGGTAAAACAGCATCCAATTCAGAATCTATTGTCATTGGTTTGATTTTTCACAAACAGAAGATTACGTGACTAAGAGCTTCTTAGCGTGTGAAGTGAGTTTATTTACAACTTTAAGAAAAGACAAATTGCATATTCTCATGGCTATATTGCTGATAGTACAAACTGTCGATAATTTTAGGACTCTTTAAAAATTCAAAAGAGGCAAAGTTAAATAAATCTAGTTCCTGCAGTTGGAAGCTTTCACAGGTCAATCAATAAAAATATACAACAAAAGTGATCAACAATAAATTAGCTAATCTCTAGTAAGTCCTAGAACTTAAATTATTATTCATTTATAATAATGAAGCTTTTATCGAAATTCAATAGTTTTGCCAATTTATTAATATCTAATGATAAATATTTTTTTTTATCTTATCTCTTTGAATGCAAAATTAATATAAGCAATTTCGCCTTTAATAATTATAAAACAAGCATTTCTCTGTAAATGAATCACTTTAGTAAGTAGAACTTTGTATAAAATATGATTACACACTTTCTTAAATAATAGCTTTTCATTAAAAACTCAGAAGTGGTATTTTGAAAGACATTTAAATAATAAAATATTGCTTTAAAAAGGAAAAAGAAAAATCTGTGAATAAATTGAATTTCTGAATTAGTATTACGTGATTAATTTACTCCAATGCAGAATTATATGAACTGATGAAAATAAAAAAAAATAAACATTTGAATTTTTTCCAGTTTTTAATTATTTACCACAAGTTTTGCAAGGGAATTCTGCTGTAATACATTAGGAATTAGAATAACCTTACCAATTTATAAAAGTCACAGATAAGTTGGTATTTACTTTTTAGGTTTTTTCCTATTAATCATATAAATACGAAAAGTATATAAAATTCTTACATGTTGTCACATAACCTTTACATTGCTTACAGTCCTGGACTTAGTATTTTGTAGGTGACACTCATGTTTATGTAAATAATTTTATAAAACTGTCATTTAGATTTTAAAAAAATCTAAGGTTCTGAAAGTCTTGAAATTTCAAAATTCTTAGTACATCTATTAGATAGTACTAAAGAATTAAGTTTCAAATTGTTTAAAATTCTCCGATTTTTTTAGTTTATTTTTAAGCTTAAATTATGGAGTTAATTTACATATAATGTAAATATATTGATGAATGAAGAAACATAGACGCCAAATATATTTGAAATAAACAAAAAAAGAAAATTAGTTGGATTTTATAGTTATTTCTCTAATTATATGAAACGAGAAATGATAACACTTTCAGAAAGCTGTCTTCATTTAATCAACAGATTGAAAAATATAAGTGAACGCAAAACATGAACAGTTTTCAACAGTTCAGTTAGAAAAAAAAATTATAGAATACACCACCAAAAATATACTTTTATTTGTTTAAATGTTTAAGAAAACAAATTTATAAACTGTGAATGTGATAATTTCAAATTTAATCATTTTAAAAAAACTAAATTCACTAATAACTATTTAGATTAGTAGAGTCTCGCTATAACAACTTTCGAAGACAATGATTTTTTATGTCTTCCTTAATGTTTAAATTCCAATTTGTTTCCAAAATCAATGGTGATACTTTGATTTGATAAAATTGTCTTTTTCTGTTACTCCTCAATATTTATTCAAAATCACAGAATGTGCAGAAATTTGCAATTTAGGAAATAGATTCGGACAGTTTCAAACAGAAAGTTTTCGCTATGGCTTATCTGGTATGGAAGAAAGAAGAGAAAGGAACCCCGGATGATTTTAGACAAAAGAGAGATGACCACCCAATCACCTACTGGGACGTAAACTTGGAGTGGGGGCTGCACAGTAGATAACATTGACGTTCGCAATTTATCCTCACCCTGTTTTTCTTTTTGTACTTATTTATTTGGTTAACATGGTTGCATCAAAACGTAAATGTTTTTATTCAAAAAAATACAAAACAATTTTCACCTTCCACTAATGAGTAAGGTTCACCAAAATTAAAAATTATAAAGTTTAAAAATTCGTGTTTAACTGTGTTTAATGTAAAATTAAGTGTTCTTTTTGAAATATTTAAAAACTAAAATTCCACTTTTAAGCTTAATGTCGCTAATGTTTCTCTGAATATAATTTAATCATGTAAAAGAAAGTTTTTATGGTGAGTTTCAATTAAAGAACTTCAGTTCAAGCAATCGCAAATCTCTTCAACTTGAAAAAATAATTTCAAGTGTGAAAACACAAATGTTTACAAGAAAAGGGTGCATTAGCAATTAAATAATTCAATTAGCATTTTTAATAAAAATATTTAAAAAAAATAAGCATTCTCGTTAAATTTGGGTAAAAACAATCTGTGACAAAGGTGATTCAATGAATTCAGAAACAGTGACCAATTTGAAATGTGAAGAGATCAAGCTTTTTGTAATTGATTCCAATAAAAATATTTTCAATTATAATCAAACAGGAGTTTAATTCAAACTTCTGCATAATTAATATTTTGCATTAAATTTTAAATATGAGAGATAAGGATACAAATAAAAATGAAGAACTCCATGAATTGCAAATACGATCGGGAGAGAAAGATTTCTTATGGATATCATCTTGAGGTCAAGTCAATTAAAAGGATTTATAGGAATACAAAATTTGATTATATAAAAGTATGTTAGAGCGCTTAAGAAATTTTTACAAGATCTAGACAATAAAGCTACTATAAATGATAGAAAAAAATAATCGTTTATAATTTTACATTTACATTTCATCATCTTGCTAATAGCACTTAAGTAATGAAAATTAAATATTTTATTCGTTAAATTAGTCTCTATATTGTAACTTTTTCATTTAAGGTTCACAAAAGTTTTCATTATATATATATATATATATATATATATATATATATATATATA
>JAPDSC010037000.1:45769-56646 GCA_026290005.1 Latrodectus geometricus
TTTTCATAATCATTTCTACAGCAAGGTGCAGAATGATCACATTTAAAGAGAAATCTAATTATTTAGAGTGACAAAATTTAAATACTTTTAAATTTGATAATATCTTCTGTAATAATAATTATACTTATGTCGTTTGACAGTGGATAAAAAAAATATTTTCATGTACTGTCAGAAAAGGAATAGATAGAAAACGTGACTTTGGAGGAATAATAAAGTGATGGCTACTACATGGGTTAATCAAGAAGTCACCAGCTGTTGTTTTATTATGAGTTTCAGGAAAGATTCAAAGAAAGTAAATATTTGTAATCAATAATAAAGCTTTAAAAATGCTAGTATAATTTAAAATATATTCATAAATAAAAACAACTAGGTCATGGTTAGTTTTTCTAAGGAAAATACGTCAACTTATTAATATATTCATAATGTATTTATGTATTTCATCATTTTTTAAATCTTTTTCATTTTAAAATTGAGTGCAATGTTCTTGAAATCGTTATATATATATATATATATATATATATTTATATATATATATATATAAAGTGTGCTTTGACAAAGAAAAAATTTGAGTATCAATGATCTAACCAGTGGTTGCATAGTGATTGGCTTATCTCTATACTACAGTTTGCAGAGTCGTTGAAATGTTTCTTCTCTTTGAAGCTATATGAACATACATCTATACTGTTCATACCATACAATCTCAATACTGGGTTGTAGATGCTGTGGTGGTTCTACTTAGATTTTTGTTCTTCCAAATTTTTTGAAAATTTAATTATATTTTATTGCCAATATGATATATTTGTCTAATAAATATCACTGTGCTTATTGTATTTACTTTCAGTGTAACAATTTTAATGGTAAGTAGTACATCTAGACAGTATATAGAATATAATGCAGTTGAAGTTAAAATAAGTTTCGTATTTAAAACAAAGCTTATATCCTGTAATTTCAAATAAAATGTGAGAAAAATCTTCTATTTTAAGAAAGTAAAAAATGCAAGCAAAAAATGCATTTCGTTTTATATTTATAAAAGGAATTCCTTCATTATTGAAATCTTTTGAAGAAGAGAAACGTTTCTATCGCATTGATTTTTCTAGTTTTTGTTTGTTTGAAAACGACTAAAACTTTTTTAATGACTTCAAATTTAAGAGCCATTCCCCATTTAATTGCAGATGAATAGTCATATAACTTTCATTTTCGAGATTCCTAAAAAATCACAGCATCAATTACTACAGATGGAGAAAAATATGAAAGCTAAGCATAATGTTCTTGCCTCAGTACTTTTCAATAAGTTTGGAAATTTTTCAGGTTGATGACATACAGGTAAAAAAGAAAAAGCAACTAAGAAAGAAAAAATAGTTGGGGGATTTCAAGAAATAATCGATTTAACGTACTTTTCTTTAATACATAAGAAACCAGTATTGTGTTTCGGTTATTTTAATCATAAGATGACTGGACGTCTTTCAAAAACATATAATTGAAGTAGCATTTTTGAAAAACATTTTTAGTGAATTTTAAAAATGTTTAGATGATATTTAAATTAATAGAGAAAAAAATCATTTATTAAATGTTTTTATTTCTTAAAATTTTTTATTAATTAATAATATATTAATTGAAAATTTTATTGCTCATTTTAATTACTTTCTATTATCTATTGTTATGAAAAGATGAACTAAGATTATATTAATTTTAAAACCATTTTGAAATTTTGATTTATATAACAGTTTAAATTGTTTTCAACCAAATATTTTAATTAAAAGAGCAAATATTTATTTAATTTTTTTGTATTACTTGATAATTAAATTATAATTCGGTATGAAAAATAAAAGTATGATACACTGTGGATTTTAATTGTTTTGCAGCATTTTTTCAATTAGATTTTGGCACATTTCTAAACATAATTTTTTTAAAAAATATTTAACATTTATTACCACTTTAGTTAAATTTCCTCAAAATATATTTTACTTTTTGGACTACTGTAATTTTAGTTGCATCATTATCTTATTGTATTATGTCTTAAAAAGTATATATTTAGTGATATTTATATTTAAAGTTCAATATAAAATGGTAAAAATTATTAAAACTTGATTTTCATTTCATGAAATATGTAAGAAAAACGAAGTTAAGTAGTGATTAAAATATTGAATATAAAAATACTTTTTGCATATTTCATTCTTGTTATTGTAAAATATGGAAAATATTCCAATTTATGTGAAAAAAAATGTGGAAAAGTTACAGTATAATTGTTAAAGAATATACTGAATCGAAGATAAATTACATATAGTACATAGAGAAAAATTCTACTACAAAAAAAAAAATTTCACAATTTAATGGCGTTTCGTTATTAATATGATTAACTCAGATAAACTTCATAACTATCAATGATTTCCATGTCTTTTTTGGTTTAATGCATTTAAGTATGCCATGTTAAGTTTATCAGAATTGTACAGGCAAACTTACATTATTGTTATTAATGGAATATTTTCTTTAAATGAAGAGAAATTGATTCATTAATCATTGTTTGATGAAGACATTCATCAAGAGAAATTGTTTATTTATAAGAATTTACTGCTTCATTTTTTTAATCATAAAGAATTCGTATGTTTTTAACTATAATTCATTTAAAAGATATTTTTAAATAATATAGTTTAATAAAAGTATATGTTCTTAGATTTTTTTGAAAGATATATAAATAAGTTTTATATAAATGATATGTGTATAAATAAGCTTTCAAGGTTCAGAGTTAAATTATTTTGCAGGTTTTTCAGAAATTTTAATATATCTTTTAAGTTTCCAAATTAAAAAATATTTTCTGTACAGACTCACCCATTACTTTCTTTGTGATTCTTAATTTCTTTATTAATTTATTTCAACCATTAATTTTAATTAAGCGCATATCTAAATACAGTAAAATTCATCGAAGTTTCTAAATTTAACATTAATAACTTCATCTCCATTTTGTAGGAATAATCACGTTCTTAATCAATATCTTATCATTGCTTTAACACAATCGTACATTTTTAATACTTATAAGTGTTTAAACTATTAATGACAATCACTGTGTTATATGTGTATTCATTATTATCCAATTAAAACTATAAGAATTAATTGCATGCGATAATATTCAAAACATGAATTAAAAGCAAATTAAAGGAAATTCTCGTTAAGACAAATTTCATTTGCAGTTCATAATTTTCATATTTAGAGCATTTATTTGAGAATTGCGTGGATATGACTTTTAGAATAATTAATATCCTTTTCAATAATTAATGCCATTTTCAATATAAGATAAGAAATCATTTGAATACAAATTACACATTATTTAAATGAATTTAATTTTAATAACCTCTTACATTCTAAAGAGAAGATTCATGAAAACCGATGACTGATGTGCATTATTAATCAAACAATGATCAATTTACTTATTTATCATTGCAGTGTGAACACTTTCTAATTTATATAAAGTGTTAAGCTAATAATATTTTTCCAAATATATGACTGTAGTAGAATATATTTTACTAGAATAATAATTTTCGAATATGTATTTAATCAGGCAAAGTTTTGTTCGAGATAATTTTTTAGCTAAAAATAAATTTTTTAAAAAGATAAATTAAGATGTATCAAATAAATTATTTTAAAATAAATAAAATTACTTTTCAACTAAGCAGTTTATTAGATTAATAAATCTTTCAATATGGAAGCTAAAGTCCAAATTTTCGATAAAATTTAATATTATAATTGTTTATAAGCTTATTTATAAGCTTCTGTCAAGTATTACATAACACTGTGAAATATAATAGACGTACAGCTATAGCTATCAGAAAATACAAGATAAAACCATAAATTTTTGAAAATCATTCTTTAACATCAACATTATTGCAAATCATTTAAAATTAGAATGTTTTCTTTCTAATTATTTAATTTGCACCATATTTTTACGAAATAATATATTATATAAACAAATCATTCATTCATAAATGTTTCTTTATGTGAGTGAATGTTTTTCTTACATAATGATATGTATTAGTTTTTCGAAAAAAATTTGGAATTACAATATTGGAAGTAGTATAGTTACTCTGGGCAGGAAAAAATTAAGTAATAAATCGCAAGTTAAATTTATTGAAACAATCATATTGAAAAATATTTTATTGCTGAAATATGCTTTTTACAGAAAATTCTTTTCATGAAAAAATATTATTTAATTAGGCTTTTTAACACTTTACAATGTCGTTATTTTTATTTGTCGGATGAAAAAAACAAGCATGAAAAGAAAACTTACTACTTATGTCAGCTAATTTTTTCAGTTAAAACATGGAGTGTAATTTGGTAGCTTTTGTGTATACACTCCTTCTGACAAGCCCAGAGATGGACTCTGCTTTGAATGAACTCTGGTTTAGAAATCAAAAGAAAAGTAACTTTGTGAAATATTGAATCATAGTTACCATAAAAATATCTGTTGTCTAAATTATAACACAAAATGTTGGAATTGAACTTACTATCTGGGAATAGCTAATACATATTTTTAAAGAAGAAAAAAATATCCATGTCAAATATCCATTTTTGATTCGATAGCCTTGTTTTTAATTTTGTCATATTCCCATTTTTGAGGATAAAAAGGAATTGCATTAAATTTCTTAAGGTCTTTCTTACCATTAATATTTCACTATTATCTAAAGCCCGAAAATAATTATGGATTTAAGCTCAGAAAATTCTTTTATTAATAAGCCAATGATCCAATAATCAATGAAAGGAATATCTGGGAGCTTTGAAAGAATAAACTTAAGAGGTATATTTATAAAACCTGTGACAGTTTTCATTTTTTTCAAAGATGTAGTACTATTTTATTAAGCCTGACTCATACGTCTTCTTGATAGAGTATAACTCTGAAAAACACTTTTCGGTAAAGAAGAATTTAATTTTCCATACAAATTATCAATGTAAGGCATTCCTCATATTATATGGTTAATTTTAATATGTTTTATTCATTTTACCCCTCAGGGGTTTAATTTCTGTAAGATTATATAATGCTAGACCATCCAGCATTCAACCTTTTCTCACTCGTATTAAATCCTATCTTTTGCTGTCTGACCTATTTGATATCCGGATTGAGTCTACAGACTTTTACACAACTCTTGCTATTACAAATCCTCGGACACAACTCCTGCTATTTTACAACAGCTTTATGCATTTCATCGCTGTCAATATGCTATGTACACTCCCGTCTACACAGATGGATCCAAGACTGATAAAGTGATAACAATATAATTTGTAATATTATGAATTATATTTTTCATTTAAGCCATAAGATGAAGAATTAAGAAGAAATATAGCTTGCTTCATGTTTAGGATTACATAATGAATTTTCCTAGAGGTGGAATATGATTTTGATAAAGATTCTCTCTCAGTCAAGTATCTTTGCCATGAATTTTGTTTTTTTTCTTAGACTAGAAATTTTCTCTTAGAAATAATATGGAGTTTTAATTTTTAAGTTAGCAATAATACAAATTATACTAGGATATCATATGTAATCTACACTGATGATAATGAATCAAGGGAATAAAATGGGATGTAAGACATCTAGTTATTGTGCTATTTAATCTGAAATAGAAGATTTCATGTTATAAGCTTATTCCTTGTCTTTTAAATACCAATTTTCAACAGCAAGTGCTATCCCAGTCAATGTGTGTTTCCGCAATAATAAAAGTGAAAAGCTTTCATAATAAAATTTCGTAACAATTTTATTCGTAACTTTTATTCCATTATTTGTTATTTTTATGAGCTGAAATTGCATTAAAAAGCTAGTTAAGAATCTAAATTAACTGTAAATAGATAATAATTTCCCTAAATGAATAAATTTTATTTACGATATATTTTATCCTATAGATCATTTATATAGAAATTTTATTTTGATGAAAAATGAAATACTCACAGAAGTTATAGAAATTAAGTGCTTACAAGTATACAAATTCAAGTTTATGTATGATTAACTAGAATTTTTTTTGCATATTCATATGAAAGTAAAACTGCTAAATTTGTTACTGATGATAACTAGAAATATTTTTTAGTTTTTAATTAAATTTCTTTCAGAGATATAATTTTGTTTATCCGAACCATAATTTTGATCTTAGTTAATAAAGCAACAAACTAAAATACTTAAGTTGACCCTTTCTTCAGAAACATTTCAGGTCTTCCGCAGAAAATATGATCTATTTAATTACGCAAACGAAATCATTCAACTCAGTGTCTATAGTAAAGTTTTATGACTTTAAATTTTGTTAGCTGTTTGTCAAACAAAGACTTGATATATAAAATTCTGACTGTGTCAACGATACCTAGGGGCTATCTTTTCACTTATCTATTTCCCTAGTCTAAAGAAATTTAAAAATGTTAGAAATTTGATAGCTAACACACTTGTGGTTTGATTATGTGTAAAACTTTATTTAATGAGAATTTGTGTTGTGATTTTTGCTTATAATACATTCACACATCACACGAAATTAGTTTCTTTTCAACATCAGTGGGATGCAAATACATAAAACAATATTGTAGCTTTTTGGAATCTTTGTATAAGCGAAGAATACCGAATAAAATCAAACTAATTTTAATATAATTTTTTTTATTAAGTGTTGAGATTATTAAATACATCCATTTTCAATTTATTTGGTGCAATTATAAGCAAATGTAATCTCTGTTGTATGTTTTCTGTGTATTTATTCATTATTAATGTTATTTATTTAAGACTTTGGAAAAGGCAAAATGAGAAGTTTCGAGTTTTGATTAAGATTTCATGTCACAGAATGTTTTATTTTAGAGCCTCGTTGAGATTTTATATTGCGGGAAAAAAGACTTCATAAGTTAAAGAATATAAATCATGATTTTTATTGCCTTTGATTTAAATAAAAACCTAGCTAAATTAGAAGATCAACGAAAATAATTATACTTGAAAATAAAAATCAAATAAATATTGGGAGTCAATTACGTAAATGAAAAAAGAAATAAAAGACTTTCTGTAAAATGCATTAAGATTAAAACAGATAAGACATCTTACCAAAGTAAATGGAAACTGTACAAAGTATAATAGTTATGAATAAAATTAAAATTTATCATTATCTGTCATACTCTAGAAATAACTCAGAAGGAAATCGAATACACTGATATATTCTACAGACTGTAAGCAAAAATTGCTTTTTTGAAACAAATATTTTCGTTCATAAAACATTTTGACATTTTTTCTGATATTAAAATATTTATATATTCGAAAATAAGGATATTATTTGCTTATAAAAAAAGTAATTTTTCTCCTTATTTTTATTAATAAAATATGAATTTCAATTTTCCAAAAAGCGTCTTCAAATATGACAGACCTGTTCATGACAGCTTCATATTATAAAAAATTAATATTTTTATGAAAATTATGGATTCTTATTTAGGATTTCACATTAAAACTAGGCGGTAAGTTTTTAAATAAAATTTTAGCTATGAATTTTTATTAAATATTGTTCACTACTCTTTTGTATTGCATTAATAATATTTCACTTGAAATTAGGGCAGTTTAATAAGCTTATGCTATGCATATTTGATGAAAAAGTTATTTTAATTCGAAGAATAAGAGTTTAAAATATTATATATATTAGATCAAATATTTAACAATACTTGTTTATTGCTAAAAAGTCAAAATACATATATTTCTTAATTAAAACTGTAGAAGAATTGAATTCGAGGATTTTAATTTTAACATCTGAAATATTGTTTATAAAATTTGTTTTGACACTTTAAAAAGAACTTTAGATAGAAAATTATTTTAAATGGAAGATTCTTTTTTATTATTCATAATTATTATTCTTTTAAAAGTAAATGTTAAACTTCTTTTAAGCTAAATGAAAATACACGCAAAATTATTTTAAATTTAACATATCATACATACATGTAATTAAGATATTTTACAAATAGTGACTTAACTCGGGAAATTTAATAGAAAGCTAACTGAAAAGTAAAAAGCAGTATCAAAACTTTTATTAGTAATCCAATGCAATTCTCTTCTTTCTGGTTTTTGAACCTTCCATGGCGGCTACTTAGCCACAAGGGACTTTTGTTAGTTTATTTGTTTATATGAGTTAATTAATTGTATTTAGGATAACTTTCCTATGTCACAATTGAAGACATTGAATAATGATGAGAATTTTGATACATTTGACTTCTGTTAAACATCCATAATAATAAATTTTCTTTTAACTGATCTAATCTAAGATCCAGAAACTCTTGATTTCTTTCTGTTGAATCAACGCTTTTACTTTTTAGCAGAAATACACATTATTTTATGTGAAAACTGAAGTATTTATATGCATATAAAATTTGATGATATATGCGCAGTAATTAATACATAATCATCATATAAATATTTATAATTCAAAAACAGTAATTGAAAATTAAGTAATTTTACTTGAAAGAGTGGTAATTCTACTTAGCAAATCCCTTTGTAAAACGATGTATGTACAGGCAAATAAATGGGACTTTTATAATATTTAATGAATTCAAATAAATGGAGCTTCTGTAAGTTTTATATTTCATGTTTGGAATTATAAAACAATATCACATTTCTGTCTTATTAAATAAGTAAGATAAATATATTTCAAGATTTAAATTTATTTTTAGCATGCATATAAAACACAATTTAGAATCTTAACAAGAAAGGAAAAATGAAATAAAGAAGAGAATGCCTTTATTACAAGCTGTCACACAATGATTTTATTTTCACTAGAACTGTTGAAAAGTTGAACTGATTATTTGTTAAGAAATTATTTGATAGAAAAGTAGAATAATAATGACGTATATTAAACCTAAAATATATCTCAGTTCCTGAAATATTAATATACGATATTGAACAAATATATAGGCAAGGTAAAGATAATTTTTTCCAATTACCTACTATTCTTTGTAAATGTAAAATATTTTCCTAGAACTTCTTTTCTAAATATCACATCTATGAAAACATCAGATAAAAATGATAAATTTGTGTCAAGGAGATAAAATATTTTTCTTTCGAAGAACCTTATTTATCTTTTCATTTGAGGAAAATTTTAGCTTACAGAGGAAAATAAATATTCAAGTATATTAATTTCACGAATGTTTTTTGGTAGGTAAAAATTCCATTATATAATTTAAAAAAGATCTTGAATTTTTAAAACATAAATATATGATATTATTCTTTTCAAAAGGATAATATTTACATTTTCGATGTTGTTAAAATCCATAATTGAATGTTAAGAATTGATGATTAAAAATTTTTCATTTTACTGAGTGTAATTTTCGTATGGAATTATTGTTCACTACACTTTTTGATTCTGTGAAAATAAAATTTCAAACTAATGGGCAAAATTTGTTAATTTTGTAACTATAAAAATTTGATATTTTTCAAGTAATAATTATATCTTCTCAAACAAAGTTTAAACATTATTTAAATGATTTACCTTATTAAGATAATGTATTAATTTCAATAAATATTATATTTAATTTGAATTACTTAAAACTACATAAATTTAAAAATAATAATAACAAATTTTGAAATGGCAAAGAAAGCACTCATAAAAAAATATTATACATTTTGCATATCTAAATCAAAAATATTATACTTATAAAATAAATACTTTAGAGGACGTATGCATTTTTTAAATTATTAATTACATTCAATGAATACTAATATGTATTTATTATTCAGTTATATTTATAAATTTTACTGTACTTATTTTTATAAATTTAAAGTTTGCTTAAAAAATTAAGTCTAATTTATTTAGTATATGGCTAAATATTTATAGGGTGGCTGTTCTAGAATATATTCTTCAAACAAAAAATTCTTTATATTTTTGAACTCATAAAAACTAAGTAAGGAAATATGTAATATTAATCAAAATATAGTTAAAATGATAACAAAAGTAATTACGAACATATGAAAAAGCATAAGCCACTAAAGTGGTTTCCAATTAGATTTAAAAAATATATTAACCAGTCAAATTTAGTTCAAAATTGCTGTTTTCAGTTAGACTTTGGAAAAACTCAGTGTACCAATTACTGAATGCCATAACACGAAAACTATGTCTTATATAAGTGCTACACGTTATTTTTAAATGATTATCCTAATTATTTCATTCGAAAAGAATCACATAACAATCTCATATTAAAATATGGAGGAAGTAAAAAAATATTATCTTTCCTGCTTTTTAATTTTGTACCACTGTTTTTTTTGTAATAAATTTTAGTATTTTAATTTTAAAAAAGTATTTTCTTTTGCAAATGAAGTTTAGTATTCATAACACCCACAGTATCTGTAGCATAAAATAAAGTTATGAGCGAAAATTATTCTTCAGATACATCTTATTCCTCTCTTCTCTTTGCAGGATTCTTTAAATATAGGTTTTAAAGCAAGTTTGTACTTTTCTTAATATTTCTTAAGCCAAAAACGTTTTGAATATAATGTATTTCATTTTTGATACTGTTTTTAAAATTTAACCTTTGTACTTGGGTTAATTTACAAATGATATTCATTAAAATTTGTTGACTTAAAAAACTCTGGCATCAAAATTAAAAAAAAAAAATTCAATTAGTTTATATACATTATCATGTAGCAGCTGAATAAGAAAGAATGAATAGAAATAGTAAAAGTAGTTTCTTTTTCCATGTACAAGAAACAACGGAAATATTCGGTGAACAACCCTTTCATTAGATAGAAAACACATTCTTTTCTTTCTTCTATAAGCTTATCATGTCACATGTGTTAGACGGAAAACAAAAATAAATGGCAATGCCTTAAGACGTCATACGCTGACAAGTAGTGTCTCTATTTATTTAGTCTTGAGCAAGTAAATAAAACGTCTGTAATTATA
>JAPDSC010037000.1:59305-69790 GCA_026290005.1 Latrodectus geometricus
ATATATATATATATATATATATATATATATATATATATATATACACACACACTACAGGCCATTAAAATTGCTACACCAAGAAGAAATGCAGATAACAAAAGGATATTTATTGGACAAATATATTATACTAGAAATCACAAGTGATTAAATTTTCAAAAAATTTGGCTGGATAGATCCTGAGAAATCAGTACCCAGAACAACCACCTCTGGCAGTAATAACAGCAGTTATACGCCTGGGCATGTAGTCAAACAGAGATTGGATTGCATGTAGAGGTAGAGATGCCCATGCAGCTTCAACACAATGCCACAATTCATCAACCGTAGTGACTGGCGTTTGGTGACGAGCCAGTCGCTCGGCAACCATTGACCAGACGTTTTCTATTGGTGAAAGATCTGGAGAACGGGCAGACCAGGGCAACAGCCAAACATGTTCCGTATCAAGGAAGGTCCGTACAAAACCGGCAACATGTGGTCGGGCATTATCCTGCTGAAACGTAGGGTTTCGCAGGGCTCGAATAAAGGGTAGAGCCACGGGTCGTAACACACCAGAAAAGTAACGTGCACTGTTCAAAGCACCGTCAATGCGAACAAGAGGTCACCGAGACGTGTATCCAATGGCACCCCATACAGCCAGGTGATGGGCCAGGTGATGGGTCAGTATGACGATGACGAATGCACGCTGCCAGTGTGCGTTCACCACGATGCCGCCAAACAAGGGTCGACCATCATGATGCTGTACACGGAACCTGGATTCATCATGATGCTGTACACGGAACCTGGATGATGGCGTCTCGTCATTCATGCGCCCAGGTTCGTCGTTGATCACACCATTTAAGGCCCTCTTGTCTATGACACAGCGTCAAGGGAAGCCGCAACCATGGTCTCCGAGCTGAGAGTCCATGCTGCTGCAAACGTCGTCGAACTGTTCGTGCAGGCACTTGTTGTCTTCCAAACGAACCCGTTTCTTGACTCACGGCTCGTGACGTGGTTGCACGATCCATTACGGCCATGTGGATAATATGCCTGTCTTCTCGGCTGCTAGTGGTAGGTGGCCGTTGAGATCCCACATGGCGTTCCGTATTACCGTCCTGAACCCATCGATTCCATATTCTGCTAACAGTCATTGGATGTCGACCGACGCGAGCAGCAATACTGCGGTAAGATAAACCGCAATCCCGGTACGCTACAATTCGACCTTTATTAAAGTCAGAAACGTGCTGGTACGCATTTCTCCTTCTTACACGAGGCATCACAACAACTTTTCACCAGGCAACAACGTTCAAATGCAATTTGTGTATGAGGAACCAGCTGAACATTTTCTTCATTTAAACACAATGTAGGTGTCGCTACTGGCGCCTGCTTTGTCTGAATGCGGTGAAAAGCTAATCATTTGCATATCACAGCACCTTCTTCCTTTCGTTTAAATTTCAAGTTTGTAGCATGTCGCCTTCTTGGTGTAGCAATTTTAATGGCCAGTAGTGTATATATATATATATATATATGTGAAAGCGAGAATGCCTTTTAAACTAGACTCTATGGCTTTTGATTTTTAAATGTTTTTATTACGTCTTGAGGCAGTTGACTTTTCAAAAAATCAAATTTTTTTCTTAGGATTAAGCATAAAAACAATCCTTTAATTTATTAAGTATTCACATATTGTCGCAGCGCATTAATTGTAAGCAGAACATAATCTGTAAACCAGTAACACAATTTATAGTTACATAAATATTGGTTATGAATAAAATATATATTAAATTTATAAATGCTTGTATAAATGTTTCTTGTTATTATTTTTGCATTTGATTTTCTGTATTAGAAATTTATAAGTGTGCCTTAGATTAAAATTCTTTGTTAGAAGTGTCATGAATAAATTTATTTAAACCTGTAAAATTTTACTTTTGAGGAAGACTATTTATATTTAATTATTTTGAAATTAATTATTTAGTCTCATATCAGATAACATTTATTAAATAGTTTTGATAAAAAAATTCTTCACAACTGGTAAAAAAAAATTTGGAATGAGCTTTTAGCAATAAAAGTATATATATAAATTTAAACAAAATACTTCAAATATTTCTCGTTTATAAGATTTTCTGAAGGAATTCTATGCATGGAAACTTAAGAAAGAAAACAATTTTGATATATAAATAATAAAATAATGTGAAAAGCATTCAAAAGTTTTCCACTTACAGAAAATTTGTATTTTTTCTTTCTTTAACGAGTGTAAAATTTTAGAATTGCTTTCCCTGAATTTTTCAGCGTTTTTTTTTATTTATTTTTATTTATTTTTTCTTTTCTTTTTCAAGTTTTCATAAGCAGAATTCCTCGACAAATTTTTAGGAGCAAATTATTTTGTTTAGACCTATTTACTTTTTATTGACGAATTATATTAGACTTAATTTATATTTTTTAAAGTTTTATTTCTAGAAAATAATTTTAGCTCATGGGTTCGTATATAAAGGAAAAATTTCATTCATGATCAATTAAACTTATTTTGACAGACAAAAGAAACTTATTTAAACCAGACAGTGTAATATACTCTACTTTAATATTAAAATTATTAAAGTAGAGTATATTACACTGTCTGGTGGTCAGTTTGCCAGACTGCGGGTGGGCGGGTCCTAGGTTCGAATCCCAGTTCGGACATAGATGTACTTTCTCTCTCTCCTGTTTTTGTCCTTTTCTCATATAAATGGATTGTAAAAGGTTGCTTACCATATAAACGGATATCTAAGTGATGTGCGTTCTGAGAAAATCGGAATCCACACACATTTACAGTTCAATTGGAAAAGCGAAGCAGCGCACATTATTGTGACAGGCTAGCTGACACAAGACAATAACAACGAGTATTAAAAATATCTAGGTGGCTATTTATAGCATAATATAAACGTGGATTTATAGTTATTGGTCAAAGCTTACATAGATTTAAATGTCAGAATACGACACGGTTTAACTGGAATTAAGCATATACTTCAAATAATAAATAACATCAAAAGAAAGTGGTTAATTTAAATTAAAACAGAATGCTTCTCATGCCAATCAACACTCAGTGTCAAAAGCTTAGAAGATAATATAAAAGCAGAAAATATGATTTCACAGAAACACTTTTGTTAACTCAGCTGTAAAATTTAATTGCTCAGTTTTTAATTAGGAAAACATGGACTTAAAAACGTGTTAAAACAACGTGATTCATTGGAATTCATGGATTGTTATAAGATTGAGAAATTTTATATCAATCACTAAGTCCAAGAAAGTTGTCATTTCTATTTGGGTAAAAAAGCGGATCAATTCAAGATTATTGTAATATTCCAAGAAAAAGGAAATATTATAGTTTCAACAGATACGGTCATATATTATGACCAATGACTCCTATAACTGATATATCTTGTTAAATTTGTCAAAAAGTTTAGAGGGATTTTTTTTGGCCACAAGATAAAATATCTTAAATAAAAAAAATCGAAATATGTTTTATACAGATAATCTCAATTAATTTAAAGCGAAGTTGTGCACTCCATTGAATTCACAATACTGCATAACAGCATATTGAGGCTGAATGTGGGCAGTAAAACAGCTACATTGATTTCAAAAAGAGATTGTAGTTGAGAGATGTTTACTAATGAATCTCAATTCAGTTTGAAAGGTAGCATCCAAACATTTGGTATGGAGAAAAAAAAACGCACACAAAAATAATCTGACATTCGTTTAGGACCTGTGTATCATGCACATAAACTGTTTGATTATTTAAAAGTTTGAGACCTCATGTAATATTTCAGAAGGTACTTTTTGGTCGTTTCTTTATTTTAAGGCATGATAATGCCTAACCAAACAAAACTTGTCTTTGGAGAAAATGCTTGAAGCCGAATTTTGAAGAAGAGAAATTATATTTAAATGCTTTGAAATCAAATATTTAAACATATTAAAGCTAGAACACAACATATGAAGCAGTTGGCATGCTATTATGATGTAATTCCAATTGCCCATGTTTGGAATAGGATTGAAAAAATAAGTTTCTGCAATACAGACAAAAATGAGAACTTTCAAATCATTCAAGAGAGTGGAAAAAGATATTTTGATCAACATTTACAGATTTGATTGCTTAATAATCATTAGTCTAGTCTCCAATTAAACATCTCTGATTTTGATTTCTACTTTAGATGTTAAAGCTCATGTCTAAAGTGGTAATCAAAATCATGTTAGACGGAAGCATTATCGTCTAACGTGAATCTTGTATTCAGAGCTTTTCCGAATTTATAACATAATTGATCATGTTAAACTAAATACATAACCTTAGTTTTTCTTTCAGGAATGACTATGACTATGTATCTATAAACTAAAATCAAATTAATGGTATCCACATCTACGTTGAAAAGTTGATTTTGGACTACATATGTCAATTTCTTGATATGCATGAAACTTGTACACAGAGCTTTCCAGTTTCTAAAACAGGTTTCCTTTTATTGTATGTCAAATAGATATTAAGCTACATGAATTTTAAAATACGTTGTCTTTTTTGAATACGAAACAGATATTATTATTTTTTTAAAATTTATGTGTTTTTCTATAATGTGCTGATAGATAGCTATAAGTATGATTCCGTTATTTGACTTATACATTCAAAAAGAAAAGTGGCAACATCATCGTTATCACCAGAGAAACTATAACCTTAAAGAAAATTTTCTCAAAACTTTGTTTTTTACAAAATCTCCAAACCATTAGCACAATATCTCATATCTCATGTAATAATGAAAACATTTATATGTGACTTGGTCTATAAGTGTTTTAAGTGCTATTAACAAGGAAATGAGGAAAAAATTCAAATATATGTAAAGAACATTTTCCTTTACATCTATTTTTAAAAGGAATGTTCAGAAAAATTTGGTAAAATATCTATGTTGACATATATTTTTAACTACATTTTCTTTCTTTTTTTAAAATTTTGCTGCATTATAAAGAACATTGTTCCCAATTTTCTGTGCTAGCCGTTTTGTTAAAATTTCACTAAATGGTTCTAGCAAATAACCAACTTCACAAAAAGTATGTTACGTGTAAGTAAAATTTCAACTTATTTTATATTTTACACCATTATTTATCTAAAAACTACATAAAAGCAAATTAAAATTAATTTTTAAGAAAATGTGCTTGAAAATAGGTTGATACCTTAAATTTATTATTTCCTAATCTTTCGTTATATAACGTAAAATATATTTACATACAATTATATATATAATAGTAATATTTATGCATATAATAATATGCCAGACATGAAATTTGTATATTTATTTAAACTAGTTAAGCTCAAATAAAATGTGTAATTATTAATAAAACCTGTATTAATGCGAAAAATATTATGAATTTAGTTTAAGCAAATTATAGGAAATGAATAAATTATTCAAAATCAGATTACGGAAAATAAAAATAAACAAAATTAAAATTAAATTACACTATCTTGAGTAATATTTAGACATAACAGTTAAATGATAAATAAGAATACTATTTTGGTTTGTAGTTCCACTTTCATTTTTTTTTTTTTTTTTTTTTTGCAAGAAAAAAATTTGAGTAGAATTATTGTTTAAAAAACGAATACTGAGATATCAACTATAACTCTCAATTTTTTTAAGAATAAATGAATTTAAAGATGCATATCATTAATTATCAATGACAAAAAGAATAACATGTAAGCAAATTGTTCAATTATGTCTTATATTTTTGAATGCATCATGAGTACAAGGAGAGAATACTCAAGCATTCAATCTTTATTTTTCCCTGCTTTTTTACCGATTTTACTAACTTATCTTTCCACCTTAAATTTTATGAATAGAGCCATTTGTGTTTGTGCTCGTCTTATAATCACGTAATAAATTGAGGAAACGGAAGCGTATTCGACTATCGAGACGACAAAGGAAGCTTTAAGATTTTCCTCCTTTAGGGCTAGAAAAGAATATCAGAAATGTTATTTTATCTTAACTTGACATTCTCCTGCTGAATCGGCATTTATATTAACCGGAAGCGAAATATGAAAATATAATTCTGAGGGGAGATTTTTACAACCGTTTTATATGCATCGTGATAAGATATAATAAGCCCATAAATATCGATGTTTGATAAACCTTGACCGTAAATGGAATAGCTGTTATTATCGTGATGATTTCCCATTATTTTTTTTTGTGTACATACTTCTAATTGTGATGAATGATAATAACCCGGATTAAAGTATTATTGATTGAACTTTTTACAAAGATTTTTAAGTATTCTCGACATTTATATAATAATGATGTTTTTTTTTAATAGTTATTTATTTTTTTCTGTAAAGAACATGCAAGATTTTTTCAATAAAAGGATGAATAAAATAAAAATATATCAAATGCAAGAAAATGGTTGGAAAAAATCTTTCAAAAAGTAAAATTAATTAGAAAATGAAAATACATAAATAACTCAATTTGTAACTTAACTTATTTAGTTATAATGTTATTGTTGTAAATAGATTTAAAAAAGTGAAAAGAATTTTGCATTCAAAAAGGACGAAATTTTATAATTATTAAATATTTATTTGAACGGGATAAAATAATTCATATTTTTCAATTTTTAAATATTTCTAGCTTTTTATTTAAATAGAAGGATATTTCCTTTTATCTAAGAAAAATTAAAATTTTTTATTGAAATTAAAGTAACTTTTTAAAATAATATGCATCAAGGGTTAATTAATTTAAATATTATTAATTCCATATTGCATAAAGCATCATTTTTTAAAATGTTTTTTTTATTTGATGTGAAGCAAGTAGATTTTATTTACTAAAGAAGGGGTTACATGTCTTAAGACTAATAACAGTAAGTTATAAAGAACACTGAAGGTTTCATGCATGAAGTTAAATATTACATAGTTAACACCTTATTAATAAAAGTTATTGCAAGGTTTATTTTGTCATAGGTTTTGGATATAGAAAAAAAATTCGTATGCATCCCCTTCGAAAGATGAGGATGTAGAAATATAACACCTTTTCACATATTAAGCAGCAAAGGTTAAGATAGAACTTGAGACTTTACACTCTGAAGCCTCATACCTCATAAACTGTTCTAAATACATAAATCAGGGTATCATAAGTATTAATAATAAAAGAACGAAATAAGGAAGCTATATTGATATCCTGTCTGACAGAGAGTGGAAACCAACCAATATTTAGATAGTGTGACAGTCACAACAAGATCATTGCAATAACAGGGACATTAATGGGTTTCCTTATATACAAAACAATATTTAGTTTGTTTCGAATGTTTCACTTGGAAATTTCCCTTTTATAATTACAAAATTGCTTATTTTGAATACTCATAATCTTCAGATAAGAGAAGCTCCTGAGTTTTGACTATTCTTATCCAAAACATGATGAGGAAGGATTTCAAATTATTTTGTATCCTGAGGAAATTAGTATGTCTGACAAATTATTTATTAGACACTAATGTTATCACTATAGATAATTATTTATATGAAGTAAATTGTCAAATGTCTTTTTATTTTGATTAGAAAGCTAGTATAAAATACCAGCTTATTATAGAACCTCTTTTTTACTGTTCCGTGCGAAATGTTTTATTAAGGCTATATTAGTTTTCACTATCAATAATCTTAAATATGAATCTCTTTATGAAACAATTACTCTATCAAATATGTAACTGAGAACTGAGCTATTGGCTTCTCTGACAAGTATGTAACTGAATTATTAATTTTACGTGAAATAAATCTAAATCTTATTTCACAAATTATTAAAAGCAATTTTCAAATATAGTTTTAAATACCAATATAGTAATTCCTCTGCCAATAATTCCTTAATTTCTTAAAATAAGCACAATTTACCTTCCACTGAACTTAATGAAATTAACTTATATTACAAAGTTTAAAAGAAAGAATTTCTAAAAACAATTTCATCATACTAGTTAAAGGGTATTATGATATTGATGCCATTCATAAAATATTTAATCAATTCGTAAATTTTATTGCATAGCGAGAACTCAATTATCTTTCAAATGAAAAATTTTAATTAAATTTAATTATCAAACAAAATTCAAATAGACAAATTCAAGTCAATTTGAATGAAATACATAATAATTTTATGAAATACGTGCATTAAAATGTTTTTTAAAAATATTCCTATTAATGTTATGAGATATTGAAGAGACACTTTTTTTGTTTTCTACATAATTTAGAATATTTTCGACAACATGCTTTGAGATAATATCTGTTTCTTTAAAGATAAAATGTTAAGGAAAGTGTCTATGCAAATGATATAAGAATTAAAAAGATTACTTCACTGTTAAACGAGATAACATTAGACTATTCTTAAGTTATTTGAAGAGTCCTAAACATGTTGCCTGGTTTGCATCAAGGATAAAAATTATAACACTTCTGTTTAGAGAATAACAATTTACCAATTAATTAGTATTTGAATTTAAAATGCAATATACACTGCTCAAATGAATTAAAGGATATTGTAAGCTTTATATAAAATAAAGATATAAGCGATTTTTTTTTTTTGCTGTAGATGGGAGAAGAAAATCACAAATGCAATTTTTTTTCTGATTTTCAAACTGTGGAGTATGCTAATTTTGAGTTCGAGGTCAAAAACGTCACATCAGCGGCTGTGAATGAAATTTGACTTTCAACTGAATGAAAGACAATGAAGAACAAGAATGATCGGCATTTAGTGACTGTTTTGTTTCGATGAGTACGATGTCTCAGTGAAGTCATTTAACTTATTCAGAAGCTTGGAGAATTGTTGGTAAGTTAGAAGGGGGCCAAACTCAAGCCAAAGTAGCGCAAACCATTGGAGTGTCATAAAGTGTGATTTTCAGGATCTGGAACCGTTTTTTGGAGGCTGGAAGTGTCGGCCGAAGACTAGGGTAAGGTCGTAGATGGGCTACAGTGCTCAAGGTAGATCATTATTTAGTGTTAACGGCTCGGAGATACCAAAATATGAACGCTACTTTTTTTCAAATACACCTTTACTCGGCTACTGACACCACGGTTTCAACTCAGATTGTTCAAAACCGGCTCCATGGTGTAGGTCTGTATCCTCGCCGATCGATGGTATGTGTTAAACTAACATCAAGACAGCGTAGCGACCGCAGGAAGTGGGCAGCGGAGCATGTGAACTGGAGGAGAAATGAATGGAGCAATGTTCTTTTTTTGAGGAGTCCCGTTTTTCTGTTCATCCTGATAATAGACGTATTTTCATCTGGAGTGACAGTGGCAGCAGGAATAATCCTGCGTTCGTGCACAAAAGTGTCAGATTTTGCAGTGGGGGAGTGTTGGTGTATGGTGGTATCTCCGTTGACAGGGCGCATAGACCTCTACATCATTTGAAATGGAACTCTGACTGATCGCCGATATAAAGATGAGATCCTCAGACCTATTGTAGTCCTTTTCACGGCAGCAATCGAAGATGAAGGATGATAACTGCAGGCCACATCATGCTAACCTGGTGGAGGATTTTCTTTCGATGAAGGAACCGTACGAATGGAATGGCCAGCATGTTCTCCTGACAGGAATCCAATAGAGCACGTTTGGGATGCTCTAAGAAGATGAGTTGCTGACCACCAACCACCCCCACAAACTCTCCAAGAACTGGAAAGAGCTCATCTAGAAGAGGGGGACAGAATACCCCAACTCGTGATTAATAGCCTTATTGACTTCCTGCATGGTGTTCAACTTTGCTGGACGTCCGTGAAACTATACTCTCTACTGAAAATGATTTCCTTTGAAGAAAACACCTTTCCTTATTCCTTTTCAGAAATGGGGAATTGGATTTGATGCAGAAATTGGAATCATATGCAGAAATTGGGTTTTTTCCCTTTTGTACGCGAATGCGCAATAAAATGCATATTTTTCAGCCAAACATGTGTAATTTACTCACATATAACCTACTACGTCTGGCGACCATGTACCAATCAGCTAAAAAGTTTCCCAACCACAAGATCGATCTAAAACCACAATGTCCTTTAATTGTTTTGAGCAGTGTAGTTTTCCTCTTTTGACTTATATGACGCAAAGTTCTCGGATTTTCCCAAATTAGGATAAATCCTGAAAATAGATTGCAAGATATTTATTTGCTCAATTGTAGAATTATCATTGATTAGAATGTTGGGATATGTTTACTTATATTGGAATTGGAGTATTTCAGGGTAAGTGTAATAATATGATGTTTCATAAGTTATGTGCAAAAAACAATAGACTTATTTTTTTCCTTGAAAATGCCTGGTTATGCAAAAAACAAGTACAATGGATGATTATTTTCAACTTGAAATGTGTTCTTTAATAGTTACAAAAGCATGATAATTTGGTTTACTGCTGAAAATCATTCTATTTGTTAAATCAGTAGATAGAAAAATGTTTTACAACAGCAAAAGCAGTTTAAATATTTTATAACAAGCTAATTTATATTACAAAAAAGGTTTGGAAATATATATATATATATATATATATATATATATATATATATA
>JAPDSC010037000.1:81209-92634 GCA_026290005.1 Latrodectus geometricus
CATTTCTATATATATATATAAATACAAAATTTAGTAATTTATTATACAAAACATATTTATATAAGTTAGAATTTAAAAGAGTTCACCATATCTTACTTTGTACACCTATGTTCAAATTTTAAGAAAATTCTAAACAAGAATATTTTTAAAAGAAATTTGTATGACTAAATATAAATTATATTCCTTAGTTAATATTCGTGGAATTATTTGCGAATAAGTAAGACATAAATTTGTGTTAAAATATTTTCTGCGCAGCTGTTTTAGTCAAGAAAATTTCTAAATAATCACAACTTATTTTATTTTTCAAATAAATTCATACATTTTATGAAGCTTACACTCAAAAATATAAACTTAATTGGTAACGAAATTAAAAGTTGTAGCAGCTACCTTAAAAATTTGCCATAACATAAAATCGTTTATCATTGCAAAATTTTTATATATTTAACTACCCAACGTTTAAGGTATAAGTACAATATTTTTAAGTATTTGAGACAAAAAATACTTTTTTCTAATTTTTTGGATTTCATCTCAGATTAATATTTATACTTATTGCATAAATGTGCAACAAAATGATCAATAAATCACAATAGTTTTTAGTAAATAATTCTGATTTTAGTAAATTTTTAATATATAAATATAAAAATGATATGCATGTTTAGAATAAATTAAAAATAGAAAAAGCTGCCTTAGTTATAAAATAAGCATTTTATATTTACATAGCTTTTCAAAATAGGAATTAATAAACTAATTTGCTTCATAAATGTACTAGTTTCTTTCAATATAGTGGGTGAAAAATTTAATTTGAGCCTGAAAGTAGCTAAATAATATCAGGTCAGAAAAATGAAGTAAGTAGCAATACCAAAGGTAGAAAACTTAAATGGTCACGTAAATGCTAATTAACACATTTAACAAATCCTGACCTTTATATAAAAATCTGATAAGGGTTTTCCCGATACTATCTTTGCGTTGTGAAAAATCATTTATTTATCATGAATCAATTCGTAGGAAATATTATAATCAGATTAAATCTGATTCGAGTATAAAATTTCAAGAAACTGATAAATAACAGAAACACTGACAGTGAAAAACTAAACATAGTTTTCCATTTATGCATAAAAAAGGTAAAAACTTACATAGTTACATTATAAAATTGTGTTTTTCCTAAAATGAAAAACTAAATGAATAGAAAGAATCAGGACAGAAAAAAATTTTGACATTTCTTAGAAATAGAAATATGTTAAATACACAGATTATTACCTAGCATTTAAAATATATTTAAAAAAATATTAACTTTGATATTATTAAATATTATAGGAGAAATATATATCAGAATTTAAGATAATTTGGAGAAAAATTTGAAGAGAGTAAGTTTTATAGGTGTAATAAAAAATTTATGATCACATAGTAATTTAATTAAAGATTAAATCGTTATTAACCAAAACGACTAAAAAGAACACAAAAGTTGGTTGTGGCATTTTATGCAGTTAATAATTAAAATCACAAAGCTGTTCTTCAAAGTAACATGTCGATTCAATCATAAATTATTTACAGAATTCTTAATAAAATAATGAAATACGACTTACTGTAATCATTTCAATTGAATTTATTATTATTTCAATTTAATGTATAGATTTTAATATGTTGGTAGATTTATTTAAAAGATCGAATTAGATCATTATGTATATTAAATCTTTCGTAAAAATTTAAATTTTTGAAAAAGCTAGGATTTATTTTACTTAAAATCCACATAGATCTTACGATATTATGCCATAAGTATATATAACAACCACTAATAACAAAAAACAATTTTCAATTGTCAGTGGTATGGATTTCATCACAAAGGGTCAGTGATTAATTGAAGTAAGTTAAATGAGAAAAAAATTAAATTAATTTTATTCTAATAATATATATATATATATATATATATATATATATTATATATTGATAGAGAGATAGATATATATAGATTTGTATTTTTGTCTATGTAAGCAAACATTTTATTCAAGTTTCCCTTTTATTGAAGG
This sequence comes from Latrodectus geometricus, assembly GCA_026290005.1. Classification (NCBI taxonomy): domain Eukaryota; kingdom Metazoa; phylum Arthropoda; class Arachnida; order Araneae; family Theridiidae; genus Latrodectus; species Latrodectus geometricus. The sequence goes on from JAPDSC010037000.1 coordinate 83,234, forward strand.
ATTAAAATAATTTTTTAAATATATTTTTCATCATAAGGTTTAGATGCGTGATCAAAAAGCAATACATTGAATAGTTCAATCGATATCCTTCAAAATTTTTCTCTCATGGCAAGAATTCTACTTTTTATTAGACTTTCTTGAATCTGTCAGAAGGTGGCGTTTGTTTCCTGAAGCGATAGGGAGTTGATCTCTAGATATGAAATTTTAATGTTTGGAGAAGGTGCAGTAAAAATCTTTATAAAACAAATATTGATATAAGTTTCATTACAGATTCATTCTTTGACATTTCAAGTGTTTTGAAAACATTTTTAATCCTTAATATTAAACTACACATTGAAGTCAAACATTACAGTTCAGAAACATTTGCCCTTCATACATACTAATTTTTTGAGCTAAGTTTACTAGAATTGCTGTAAATTTTGTTTGTCTATTTAAATAATTATTGTAATATTTATAGAAGTTTTACTTTAAATCAGCATCACATATCAATATGTGAATAAACAAAAAGTGATCATCAAGACTTAATTATGTTTTACCTGTAGCCCTAAATGAATGTGTAAATCAGTAAAATACTGTTTGCAGTATATGTAGATATTCTATGTATATATGTAGATTATGCTAAATATAAAATTCAGAAGAGTATACCGACTTTGTTTGAAGTAATGACACGAGTAATCTTAAATTTTATGATGCAAAACTTCTTTTCCTGTCTTTCTAAGCTGTAAGTATATTTTAAAACGGGAAATTTTATAACATCTGAATAATTAAAACTTTCCGCCACTTGAGAGAATAAAAACGTATGCATTTAACACACCTTATTGGAATAAGTTCACATTCAAAATATGTATAATTATTAATGAATTCGCATTAAAAAATGCGTCATCTATATAGATAATTTTTCTAAATATTTTAAATAGATTTACCGAAAACATATACGTTTTTCATATTACTACTAATTGTAAATATACAATTATTTATTCATGAGATTTAAAGAGAAAAATTATCTATAAATAGTTGAGTATTTGAGATTATTATAATACTTAAAATTTAGGTTAAGTATATAACAGCAAAGCTTTTTAATTTAAAACTAAGCATCTTAAAAATGCTTAATTTTACAACAAAATTAAACTATGAATACGTAAATAATATTTTTGTGTCAAATTTCTTAAAAAAATAATATAAATCATAAATAAATAATTAATCTTAAAACTTTATTAAAACCTCAAATTGCATAAGGTATTGCAAATTTATTTTCCATTTAACTAAAATTTAATCAAAAATAATGTTTAATTATTTTTAAAATTAATCTTTTAATCTTTTTTCTATAACTTTTTCTAATTCCAATAGCCCTCAGATCTTTTGCAAAAACACATATTAATCACAATCGCTTAATCAGTTGATCATCAGTTACAATTTCAGGATTTTTAACTCAATCAAATCTCAACTCATCAGGAAACAGATTCAAACAATCGTAACTCAACTCACTTTTGTGATCAAATCAATCACAACAACTTAACATTTGTAGATATAAGTCTGTGTTATGAATATAAATGACATATCATGTCTAAATATACACATGAATATATTTGATAAGCCACTGGTCAATATCAGAGCATGAGATGAACTATCAATCTATAGTGAATACATTATTGTTACCTTTCGAAGAAAGCTTTCCATTTCATGAAAGAAGAATTAAAGCTAACTCATAAAAAATATTTAATTGATTCCTACGAATTTTTTTTTCTGATTTTATGTGTCTGGTTTGAAAAGCGTCATTAATTATTTGCGGATAAACGTTTTTTTTTTTTGAACCACAATCTGTTTTCCATTACCACAAATGACAAAACAGTTTATTTCTACATCGTTACATCGGTTTTTAAATGAAGATTTTCTTCTGAATTAATAATCTAAATACATGGGTTTATTATAAATTTCTGTTGAAAAATTATCAATGATAATGATATTTTCGAAATTGCAGGTGCAAGATTTAATTTAATTAATGTTTAATTCTAGCACATTGAGAGTTACGATGTTTGTAGAAAAAACGCACTTGGTTAATTTTATCTAATGAGATATATAATGGCTAAATTAGATTGCTTATTTAAATTTATAAGCGAAAAGTGAAAGCTGAGTAAAAAGTTCTAACAAAGAAATTTTTTACAATTTAGAAAAATACTCCTCATTCTCAAATATTTAGAAAAGACTTTTGAAGATGTTTAACTTCTTTCTTAATAATATTATTTTATAATATTAGGTTGGGGAAAAAGTAATCCATTATTTTTTCGGTTGACGTCTGTAGTGATAGCTATCTCGTGAGGTATCTATCAAACAATTTCAAATTTATGCTCATTGGAAAGGTAACATTTGACACTAAAATATTCTCTTGCGGTTTTTTGTTTGAGTAATTCAGTTATGAGTACAAGCTTTTAAAAATAGACGACAACAAACAAAAAATTCGATTCATTTTAGTTTTTCTTTTATAATGGCGAAAATGCTAACCAGGTGGCTAAAATTGTGAAAGGTGCTTATCGTCCAAGGAGACTGTAATAAGCAGTTACGTACAATTTTGGTTTCGTCGATTCCGTTTGGGTATTCTTGATGCTAAGGATGCTCCTCGCATGGATGCAACATCGTCGAGAATGTCTATAAAATATAAAAAATTATCAAACTCGACCACATGTCAGCAGTCGTAGTTTCGCTCAAGACCTAAAAATCTACATGAAAACAGTTTTAAACCTTTTCACAAAGCAAATCTGAAAGAAGTTACAAAAAGTTCACGTAAAAATAATGGATTTCTTTTTCCCCAAACTAATACTTTAAATCACACATTTCAATTATTAATATATAAATGTAAATAATATTAATTATATCTTAATGATTGTTTATTATTAATAAAACACTGAAATCTTGCTTAATCATTATTATTTTTATATAAATTTCCACGAATGAAAAGTCATCTTTATATATAAATATAATTAATAATTCTGTATAATTACTTATCATATATAATTGTTATTATTGCTTATTTATTAGTATCAAGTTTTGAAAACTGTTTAAACATATCTAGTCAATGTATCTGTAAACAAAATATTTCATAATTTAAAAGTATACCAGAAAACATAAGCCTGAGAGTATTTTTGATTTTCATAAGTTATACACATCATAACATAACTATAAATAAGTAACTCTTTAGTATATGGAGCTATTGTATGAATCTTTGAATTAAGAATATAAATATATTAATCATCTGTAACATTTGCCTTCTTAAATGTGGCTTAAGAGTTTAGTTATTAATTTCATAAAAAAAATTACCGTTTCTTGCAATTTATTAAAATTAACATAACAGTATGACATTTTGTGTTCATTAACATAAATAAATAGTTATTTTAAAACAGATGTATATTATATCATTTTTAAATTTCTAATATTTTTATTTTCAAATTGCAATGAAATGATTTACGTTATGCAGTTATTCAATGTTTTTGAATAATGTTTTGGTATTTTGTGTCAAGTGTGTTTAAATTTTTTTTATTGATATAAGGCATATCATGTTATATATATTATTAAATAGTTTGTAGTTATAAAAAAAAATCGAAAACATTTTCAACATTTACATTCATTCAATGTTTGTTTTACGTATATCCTGAAGTATTTATTAACATATGTAGCCATTAAGAAATTTAATTGAATTAAAAATTAATTAATTCGATATAAGAAATACGTTTAAAATTTATAGGTTATCTGAAATAGCTTACATGAGTTAAATAATATTTATTTATGTAATCTATTGCAGAGTTTGATTTTTAAGGTAGATAAAAAATAGTATTTCTAGGAACATATTACTAAAGTAATTTAAAAAAAGAAACAGTTCTGTTAAAAATTTCATTATAAAACATTGATTTCAAAGAAATATTTTAATTATTTAAATAAAATTAATGAAAGTACAAGCGAGTGCAAAATTTTAAAAAGAACAATTTGAATTTTTAAAAAATAATGTCTTATTAAAAATTAAGCTCATAGTTTGGTAGCTTATTTTAGTAAATGAAAATTACATTATTTTGAATTTGAATAAATCTACTTTCAGCCTTTGAGACAAAGTGGGATAGTATTCATAAGCATTGTTACTCACATTATATGTATTTATAGCTATATAAACTTGTTAAATATCCAGATATCCAATAATTATTTGGTCAAAAACTCCAAAAATATTCAGTAAACAGGAAATGAAAAAAATATATAGGTATATTTATTAAAAACTATTGTCGAAAATAAAAGTGCGTTTTTTAGGAAAATATTAGAAAGTATATCAATTAGGTAACCGTACTGAATCACATATGCAGAATTGTAAGCGTTGTATGAGGAGTGACTTTCTAAATATAATTTCTTTTTACGAAAAACATGTTCTTTATGTTTTTCCTAAACACTGCTTGATATGAAAAGTTCTTCAAAACAGATTACAAAATCAAATGCAAATATTGGAAACGATTAACGTTAGAAAGTTGTAATTGAATAAGAAGTCCTTAGAACTTATAAGTAGGAAATGATTCATATAATAATGTACTCACAATCAAAAGTGTTTTGTTTCTTAGAGCACTTAAAAATTGTACATCGAATAAATTAAGATGTATGGGCTTTACAAAATGATCAATCCATATATCTCATTTTGTAAAGCTCATACATTTTGATTTATTCAATGTTCAGTATTTATTGATTTCATAACTAGCTTTAAAATAGATTAGAATGTATTGATAACAATAAAAAGACTTAAAATCTTTTATTATTATATGAATTTAAATTTATTCTAAGCTATTACAGAAATATCAAATTTCTTAACATTTTAAAAATAATCCAAAATGCCTTTACAAGAAAATAAAGAAAATTAGAATTTTCGTTTGATTATATTTGAATAAAATACGAAATAACACTTGTGATTTTATCGATCAAACCAATAAGAGTTAATGTGCTTAATATATATTTATTAGACAATGTACAAGATAACTGAACTACGCAATTCAATCAACTGTGACTGTAACAAATTAGGTTTAAATTTTGACGTCAAATGTTCATTTCACGAAGTAATTGAATATCTTTCGGAATGCAAATGTAGTTTAGTCAGCAATGCGGTTGACTTAACAGTTATAGATTTCACTTATTTGATTATAAATTCGATTCACATTGTGCACAGTCAGGTGAAGAATCAGTGGAATACTTCTGAGCAAAAGTGATAATTAATGAATTTTTAGATTGCAGTTATTTCTATAAAATCTATCGAAGAGTAAATTATTTACCCCAAAAATAATTTCTTTCAGTAAAGGCACATAATTGTAATAATATTATATTTTATTTTAAAAAGATAGCTGATCGTGCCTTAATTATTACTTAAATTTAAGGAAATGAAATTTGTATGACATTTTGACTTACTTTTTAAGATTTAAAATACAAAAATATAATTGCAAAACATCTACGCAAATAAAAAAAAAAATATTAAATCTTTGTAAAATCTGTACAAATGTAGAACAATTAAAATTTGCTTCTTTCAATAAATGCATTTAAATTGGGAAATGAACGCATAACAATATATTTTCTGTTTAACCAATTTTATATTAAAGAAAGGAAAAATTAAAATTTAATAGATGAATTATGTAAATATAAAATAAATGATGTTATCATAAGTGAAAACTATTCGAATATAATAATTTACGCATTCTATATTTTTTCGATCAAAACTTGAAATTAATTATGATACGCCACTTACCATTAAAAACTATAATATATGTTGGCAGAGAAAACATAAACGCACTGCATGAAATAAAAATCTATTGATAATTAGGAGAGAAAAACATCATTATGAATACTGCAGTAGTGTAGTAATTCATCTCTTGAAGTTATCTTTTGTAAAAGAAATACATGGTTCCAGGTCATTTCTTAACTCATAAAATGAAGTAGAAATATATAAAATATTTCGAAAGTGTGTTTTTGATAATGAAAAACATATGTGAAATGTAAAAAGTTATTAAACATAAATAAACATTTTATTTTATTTATTTATTTTATTTATTTATTTATTTTTTTCTGCTTTTTGGAATATATTTCTATTTTAACTTTCAATAAAATCTTATTAAATTTTATTAATAATTTATTAAATTTACATCATGAAATGAATTATGAAATGTAATTTGCAAAATCATGAAATATATCGATGCAAGCAAAAAACATATTATAAAAATATATATTAAAAATATATATTAAATTTATATTTTTGATATGTTTAATCTAAAATCATTTTAAGATCCTTTAATGGATAAGCAATAAATGAAAATTAAAATATTTTTCTTACTCTCAAACTTATCAGTACACTTATTTACGATTACTGAAAGATCACATTGATAACAATCATTACTACAAAAGGGAAAAACCTTGGAAGCACTAGTGATGGTATATCATTTTTTAAAAATAGATAAGCACTCAAAAAATAGTAAATTAGCCCAGAATTTCAGGATTAAGAATTGCAAGAAAAGGTCATTTCAACAATTTAGTATGTTATTATTTTTCATATTTCAAAGAGACAAATAGGGTCGTTAATAATTATTATTAGTTAATGTTTCAGGCTAAAGTTTATTGACTTCTATTCTTTTGTTAGTTATTTGAAAGATATCCTGCTTTACGATTTTTTCTGTTAAATTAGATAATAACAGTAATCTTATTTAATGGTTATAAACTTCAGCTAAAAGTACCATTATATATTAAACAAAATAGTCAATTATCGAGTATTCCTGTCAATTTTGTTTCAGAAATGTTGCTAACAACATTATTCTTTTAGAATTTGCTCATTCTAAATTATTTGCTAAAATTTCTCAAAATATTAATTTCTAGCACCAACACTATATTAGGTAAAAAAATTATGCAAAATATCACCGAACAATATTATAAGTAATCCTTATCGTATGCAAAGAGTTTTCTAATATACATTAAATTTCAATATTAAAAACTATTAATTTTAATACCTAGATATATTTAGTTAAATAATTGTGTTAGATATTGAACACTATAAAGATATTAAATTTGTTATTGATTGTTTTTATTATTTTTGAAGGATTTTTGTATTATATTAGAATTTTTATTACGTTAACAAATAAAATATATTAGTTGACAAAAATTTTATTTTTATCTATAGAATATTTTAACACACTTATATTTTTTTGTATATTCATTATTTAGAAATCCATCTCATGGAATAAAAATTAATTGAACAAATACATTATTTGATTTGCAAAGTAGACATAGTATTGAACACATTCACATATGTGAAATCATAAAAACGTCGTGAATTCAAAAAAAAAAATTACTTCATATAACATTTATTATTCGAGATTTAAAACATTTCTATTTATTTAGAAATTAATCACAAAGTTTATATTGATGCAACTTTTAGTAACACATCTTTTGTAATTATACTCTTAAAATTTTGATAGGTTCATGCAAAGAGTCATCTCCCTAATTCTTCTAATGTGCAAACAAAAGTACATTTTATTTCAACGAAAATACTCGAATCATGATAATGAATTCAATAGAAGATTATTTTAGAAAACTCATCCCATTTTATTGGAAATCCAACAATCCATTGCTAATATAATGTACAATTTGACAATATATTAATAAATAAAATATGCAAAATACTTTTTAGTTTTATTCATTGTATTTGAATAAAAGAGAGAATTTTTAGAACTATGCTCATTACTCAAGTCAAGATATATTATATCCATTAAGTGTCATTAAATTAGCTTTAGATTTCAAGATAATAATTGAACTAACTTTAAAAATACCATTTTACATGGAAAAGCAAATATAGATGTCATCAAAAGTAAATACTCTTGCGAATTTGTCTTGAACTGCACGTCTGCTACTCATTTAAGTAAAACTGATCGTTATCATAGTACATCGGCTTTAGTTGGGAATCAAATTCGATTTGCTTTGCGTAGATATTTTAATGTTATACTGAATCATCAATCTTACATTTAAAATCCATAAAAAATAGAAATTTTTGTTTGAAGTTTTTAAGATTTATTTTTTCTGTTTTTTTTCCTTAGAATAATTATATTTCTGTCATGTTTGATTTTATTTGTAACGAAAAAAGTTTTTTTATATGCTAGTTAAAAAATATTAAATTAAAGTGGCCCCGGATTCATTACTCTTGAACAGTTAAAATCACAGCAAAATTATTTACTTAAAATAATTATGCATATCTTTAAGCCTTTATTTTAAATGAAATATATTCTAATGAGATTCTGAAATACATAAATTTTTCACTTAATTTAAAATTTTTGTTATTATAATTTATAGATTAAAAATTCTCTGAAGTTTGAAATACCTAATATCACATAAACCATGGCTAAAAATCACAATTCATATAAAAATAATTAAAAGAAGTGAAGCTTGATAAAAAATATAGATAATTATTTATATCTATGAAAACTATTTAAGCATGCAAAATTGCACGTGCCTATTATTTTAAACTTTTTCTTAAATTTGAAATGTATTACTTTTTCTCAATATTGCATTTTTTCATCCTTACAATTAGCTTCTTTATTAATATACATGTAAATGATATTTAAGAATAAACTGTAATTAATAATAGATAGAATAAAACGCATTGTCTTTATTTGATTTTGTTGTTTCGTTACAACTATCAAAAATATCGGCAAAGTATTATGAAAATATTTGAAGGATAATTAAGTCACTTAGAGTTCGATATCGTCTGAAAAAATGATGAAGAAGTGATATAAAATAGAATATGCTCGGAGATTAGCATAAAAGAAAAAAGAGATAGCGAAAAATTGTTGAAAGAAGTTTCCTTTATTCTACACAGCAGTATCGAGTAAAGGGCAGTTGATATTATCCCTTGCTCGTGAAGAACGCCATCTGTTGCTATGGTTACACAACCACTAATCAGCCCGGAATGATTTCTACATGCACTTCACTGCCAATACTGGCAAACAGACTATGTTAACAACAAAGTATGACCAATAAATTGAGTAGTAAGTTTTGTTTGCCTCTGTCAATTGCCACAAACTGACAGGATTTGACCTTCAACCATGAATGTTAATTATACAGAAAGTACTAAAAAATGTGTAATTTTAAGTTAACTTTTTAAATGAAATTACTTAATGAAATTTCAAACGTTATTCCAATTTTTTATATTCAAAATATGTTGTGACGTTTTGAAATTAATTTTGAGGATCATTCATTATTTTAAAATGGAAAAGTTAGCAGGATACGAAAATAAGTTCTACAAATGATTTTAACTATGATATTTTGAAATTATAAATACATATTTCGTAATATTTAGAATTTAACTCAATACAAAAGGAAATAGCCTGAAAATAAAATTAAGTATATATATA
>JAPDSC010037000.1:92734-117043 GCA_026290005.1 Latrodectus geometricus
ATATATATATATATATATATATATATATATATATATATATTAAGTAAGTTACATTGAATGGATAAAAATAAAACAATAAAGAAACAATACAATTTACAATGAAAAAGACAAATTCAAGAAAAACAATAAAATATAATTAAGGAAAGAGCATAGGGACTACGTCTTCATCAAGAGAGAGATGGTCTGCTATGCAAAAATTTATATTGTACTTAATTATTTAATATTGTATTTGCCTTTTCTATACTTGTATTTATTTCTTTATAATATATATATACACTAAATCAAACAAATATTTTTAAATATAAGTTAATTTGATAAGTTCTATTTTGTATAAGATTTCATGAAAATTTAAGCATTATAGCATTATAGAAATATATCATCATATATCAAAGTATTTACCGCTTCTGTAAAGTCATTCTATTATCTGTATTCATAGCAACTTTATTATAAAATCTTCTTACATTCTAAATAATAATTTAATAGTTAAAAGTGAAATCGTATACAACTAAAACAATTATTCAGATTATGAAAGAATGATACTGGATTGTATTATTTTGAAGCATTATTTTATGAACTGAAATAATCTTCAAAATTTCAAAATTGCTGTCCTTTCATTTTTTGCTCTAATTCAATTTTTATATAGTTATGTTACATCACACGTTGCTTTTAAATCTTAAAAAATAAATAAATATGTTTTTCATAGTCATAATCTTTAGAATAATTAACTAAGTTGATATACATTATAAATGCAAAAAAAAGAAAGAAATTTAAAGTAGTCCTTTTAATTTAGTAATTCGGTGAATTAGGTTATAAATATTTGTTTGATATATAGAATCAATGGAGATAAGCATTAATTTCTTAAACATAGTTGTACTAATTTGAAGTAAATCTCATTCCCTCATTTTTATATTAGGAAAGATATCTTTTACTGTGTGAAAATGTTTAATTGAAAACAATAGGCAAAACGTAATTTGAAGTAAGACTAAAAACTGCAGGAAATTTTAAGAAGTACAATTTTTAAGTTTTTTTCCAAATGTTTTTGAATGATTTTGTTTGTTTAATTGAAATTTTTCTTTTATTAAAATTGAGTGGAACATGTTAACTTTGAATTGATTATTTACATATTTGGTCTTAAATCCCTTTAGTTAATTTAAATTGTGGTTGTGTGTGATAACAAAAGATGTTAAAACTGATCCCTCTCAAGTAACTATTCACAAAGAATTCTCTATTGCACTATTTTTACTAAATTATATTTTAAATCACTGCATTATTTTTAAGAAAATAAGATATCAATTTAAATTAATCTTTCAAGTTAAGTGATTTATACAAATGTTCTTAATAGATAATTTATTTCTTATACTTCTTGATGTTTAATGTATTGGATAGGACACAAAAAACAATTATATTTTTAGCAAATTTCTTATATTTTATTATAGAACAATTATACTTTCATTTTTATTATGTTTCACACAGTAATTTTCTATGTTTTGTGCAATCTTTACAACGTATCAAACATGAAAATATTACTAAAATAAAATAAAATTTAAGTATTAGTAAAATTTTTAATTGAAATTTAATAAAATAAAATTTAAACATTCATTTAAAATTTTAATAATTTATTTATTTAAGTATAATTTTAATATATTTGAGTAATATTTATATAATAATTAATTTTAACAAAATTTAATTATTCAAATAAAATATAAATATTACTTAAATTTCATTAAAATTAGAAATTCAATTAATAAAAAGAATAAAACAGTTTTAAAAATCTTTTATATAATTGCTTATATGTGACTTATAGCTAAGTAAACTTTTACTTAGCTATTAGTCACATTAGTATGTGTATGTACATGAACATACATTGATAACCTTCAATTTAATTACTAAAATAGAAGAATATGTAATTTTCAGAATTTTGTTTCTAACATAGAAAATTAGAATTTTTAGTATTGTTCATTTTTATAAATAAAAGTATAAATGGGTTACTAAAAAGTTTCTATAATGTTTTATTTTTTATTATTTAAAGATGTTAGTATTCTTATTGTATAAAACTTCTTGGCTTTAAAGGGGAAAAATTAAGTAGAAAAATAACTTAATTTTAAAACTTTATCATCATACAGCGTGACAATATTCAAATGATCAACCTGAAACTTTAAAAAAAAGTCAATGTTATTTTATAATGTGCGTGTGATTTACTATATTAAAAATAATATCATTTAAAAACGGTTTCTCTTGCACTTTGGATATGAGACAAATACATAAGATACGTAGCCAATTCTGTCACACAAAAGCATTTGACATTTCGGAACTTGAAGGGTTACAAAAACAGGCAAATCAAAGAGAGTTTGAAACGAAGAAAATAATTTTGAGTGTGGAATTTTAAAACTTATATTTCATTTGTATGTATGTTTCAGGCACGCAAGAAAATTATATATATATACTTATATGCTAAGGCTTCATGATTAAATAATCTTGCATAATATTCATATTTAACTCCTATTGAACATGGATATTATTTTTATTGCGTGATAAATATGTTATTACCAATTGTATTAAAAAGTTTATATTTTACTGTCGTAAATATTTTTATTTTAGTGTAAGTATGCATGAAAATTGGTCACAGCGCTCAAAGTATGCAATAAAGTCGTAAACATTATTTCAAACAACAATGCTTATTTGAAACTACTTTTCCTTATATCTATTTATATATTGCTGAATTAAAACAGAAATAAATTCAAATTAAAAAAGTGCTTGTTAGTAATTTTTAAAAGGTTTTAATCTTTTTAAAGTTAATAGAGTCTAAAAATTATAAATCTATGTTAATTATAATTGTAAAATTATTTTTCGAATAAATTATATACATGTACATGGAAAAATATCACATTAATTAAACGTTACAAATAATAATTAAACATTAACAAAATAAAAAAATCTTAAACAGAAGTAAAATATTATTTAAAAGTTTTTACAGTTGAATTTTTTTTTACAAAATAAAAAGTTATTCAGTTTAAGAGATGTAGTTAAATTTTAATGTATAGCAGCAGTTGGAAAAAAGTTTATTAGTATCTGGCTAATGATGTTTTTCATCCAAAATGGAAAGTTAATATTTCCTATAAAAGTGTTATTATAGCTGTGATAGAAAAAATATAAAATAGAAATATAATAATTTAAAATTATTACTAGAATATAAAGTATTACTAAATATGCTTGTACAGATTTCCCTTAATTCACTAAGTGTTTTTTTTTTTTTGGAATTTATTTTATTCAGCATCTTTTTCATGTTAGTGTATTTAGGCAAAATTTTAAATAATTTCAAAAATATTAAAATTCATAGATTCCGATTACTATTAAATATTATGATTTATTAAACCATAGTTTTCTCAATTTTATTTCTTTTGATTTAAATTTTTTACCTCCTAAATTATTTTGACTATTTTTAATTTATAAAGATATATTTTAAGTGTGGAAACATTTTTAACAGAAATATAAATAAAGCTAATACATTTTTCAAAACATTCTTTGAAAAGTTGCACAGAAAGAAATTCAAACAGATAAATAAAATTAAAATTATATATTAATGGAATGATAAATTTAAAAAAAATTAATTTACATGCAGTTATGATTTTATGCATGTGATATTAAAATAGAGAAGAACAATATATTTTAAAAAACCTTATACAAAGACATTTAATCTAGTAATTGATGATATTTTTAGCCAATTTTTTAATATTCTTTAATGCTTAAAATGACTTTAAAGTCTGTGTTTCATTGAATAATCTTGTGTTATATCATACTGAATTTGTTTATAGCATATAAATTAAATTTTATAATCACAGTAAATTTAATACAGCTTAAATAATCAACAGGAAATAAAAATTAAGAAAAAATTTTCAATTGTTGAGTAATTTAAACTTTAAAAAAAATCAAAAAAATCTCCTAAAACAAGGTAAGTTTCCTGAAAAAATGTTTTGAATCTTGTTCATTTAATAAATTTTGCACAACTTTCGAAAAAAATTTGTTAAAAACTATTAAATGCTTTGATATACATTTTTTAGCTAAATTTAAAGTAACTATATGATATTCTTTACCATGTGGGTATAGCTTTTATATTTTAAGTAATTAATTTTTATTTTATTAATCTATGATATCAACAAAATTAAATTGAATCTTTCATGTTAATTTAATAGTTATAAAATTTGTATGTTTTCCGTTACAACAGTTTGGACAACATTCAAATAAAAAATATCAAATTACACGTTATGCTCTTATGATATAATAAGCATCTATTTAAAAATCATTTCCCAGAGTAATGTAACGATTTATTTCTATGAATCAGTTTTAAAGTAATTGCAATAAAAAGAACTTGAAAGTAAATAAAGTATATTTATTTCAGAATTCACAATTATTTATGCATTCGGTGAACAAGCTGAAATGACATTTATTTATTGAATTATTTATTGACTGTAGCCAAGTACCAGTTACAAGTGTGCTTATTTAATACTTACAGGAAATCATTTTGAAGTCTGAGGTTTCAATTTATGCTTAGGATTTCCTTTTCGTGCAGCTGACATTAAAACTTTATTCAATTTATTATCTGAAAATGCCAATGGCAGATATCTTTCACTGTAGAAAGTCTCATCCTGAATAATTCTCCATTAGGCTGGGAGTAAATATAAGACTTTTCCATGTGTGTAAGACTGAATCGATACATAGGCAACGCTAACTTTGTAGATCGTTAAGGGAAGAGCAATCATCTAGAATATGCAAGCTTAGGCTGAGAGAAAATGTTGCTGTTATACTCTAGATAACTGGTGGTGGTTATTTATCACCTATTACCGTAGCTTTCTCATTTTGACAATTTATAATCAGTGGGTTAAAAAGTTTAAAGGTAATGAGCAATTTTCTTTAATCAATATTGGAATTAATATAATAAAATTAAGAGCAGGTTTATAAGAGTTATGAAAAGTATGTAGGAAATGTTTTCAATAAAAATCTAATAATTTGTGAAACCTTTTTGTTAATTATTAAAATGTTTGGAAAATTGATGTTAAGAAAAGCTCAAATTTGTAAACATTGAGTGAAAATAATACATAACCTATAAACTATTATATATGAAAATTAATTTATTTAAACGAGAATAATTTTTTTCATCATTAAAAATTAATTTTGTTTAAAATATTTCCTTATAATATAAATTTTTCGCAGGGAAATTTATGCAATAAATTCTATAACAGCTTATTTACTCAAAAAATTTTGTAAATATCTTCAGAGATGAAAGTAAATGTTTAATTATTTCATCTTTAATGTCTAATCTTCTTTATTCAGAAGAAAATTTTGAAATTTAATAGCTGAATTAATGGAAACTAAGATGAGATGTTATTAAATATGATTAATGAAATGAAATGTTTGAATATTAAATCATTATTTATGAGTAAATATTATTTCCTGTAGATTATTGTATAAAATATAGTCATAATAATATTTCATATTTAATTACAATAAACATGCGTAGAAACCGATTTGTGTTAAGTACTGTTATTTTCATTGCCTAGTAGCAATAAGGAGAACAAATATTATTATGTAGAATGAAATAAAAATTTTGTAAGAACAAATTTAGGGGAATGTAGTTTTTCTTAATAAATCAAAAGATTTGTTAAATATCTTTCCCAATAATTTCAAATATATATTTTTGAAAGAATATTTTGAAAAAAGACATATGAAATACAAAATAATACAATGGAACAATGTTTACTTAAGATAATTAAATTATTAATAATTGTAATATATAATTCATATTCCGTAATTTCTTGAAAATTTTGTATTGTAAATTTTAAAACAAAATAATTTTATTAATATTTTTTAACCAAAAATAAAAATTTCTATTGAGAAATATGATGCTACCTAAAACTAATATGAAGATGTATAATTATAATACACGTCATTGATGCAAATAATGAGTAATTGAGCCGGTGTAATTCCAAGCATTCTGCCCACAGAGTAAGAGTTGCACATTTTAAACAAGTTATATGCCATTTTATAATGAAAAAGATATTTTATTTTTTCATAAATTAAGCTTGTATTCATTTTATTAAAAATATTTAAGGAAATTTATTTTTTTTTAGTTTTTGCATCCAAAATGTTCCAATCCAAAGATCCAAAATATTCAAATTAAAAAAATATATTTGCAATACTTTTATTTGTTTATATAGTTAGCAATTAAATATTTGGAACATTTAAAATTTTTTAAGTCTCTTAAGAAGCTTTCTAAAAATTTTTTTAAGCTTTTGAATATGTTACTTGTCAAACTCATCCTAAATTGATGAAGATGTTAGTCATTTTATTTTCAAAGCCCCAATTTTTTCTTAATTATCCTACAAGAAATATGAAACTTTAATTATTCATGCATAACTTTATTTTAAAAGATTTTATCTTTAGTGTTGTAATTGCAATAAATTAAAGAATATGATCACGTTGCATCTTTAATTTAACAATACGAAAAATAATACTATATATTACTATAATTATTAGAATATATACTATTAATTATTTATTTCTACTTAATACTTGTATAGAGTATAAGCAACTAGTAGAAATTAGCTGCTAAGAACGAAATGTTATATACATAAATCTATTTATTTATCTTTTTGCTTTCCCAGTAACATAGTGATAAGTAAAACTCGTAATAATAAACAGTAAAAGTCGCTTATTGTGACCGCTGCCAACCCTGAAGAAGACAACTATAGAAAGAATTTTGTTGCCATAGCTACTTCACTTCATCTAAAAAGCTTGCAAGCCTTTTGGAGGGTTTTTAAGAAACAAAACCCTGCATGATGTCCCCTTTAAGCACTGTTTACTCGTTGAAGGTAGTTTAGTTCATTTTCGTATAAAAATATAATGAAAGAAATGCAAAATAAATGTGAGTTGCACTCTTCCTTTTGATAGGCTAAGGCATTAAATTTGATTAGGAATGTGCCTTATTAGATTCATTGGTGTAAAGTGTTAGAATTGAAATTATGATTAAAATTGCTTTAATACGCGTAATTTGGTTTTTCTTATGTATGGACAGATATGCTTAAAATATTTTTTTTGTTTCTCATTATGTAAAAAATGCATATATCATATCATCAATATTCATCTTAATAAAAGAATTGCTCTATAAGGTTTGGATTCTTAAAAATTATTTTTAATATAAAATGTATAATGTTAATTAATAGAAGTTATTAAATCCATTCATTAAAAAATTCCAAAGATGTATTAGACCTGTATTTAAAACTACTTATAGTTTAAATTTTTAATTGGCTAAGCAATATCTTTTTCAACTTTTGTTTATAAATCAGGCATATGTAATGTGTAAATCACTTTTTCTGGTTAAAGTTTACTAATTAATGATTTAATATAATAAAACAGTGAACCAAACTATATTCTGAGATTAGCTATTATTTGAAATAGTTATTAGAGAAATAGTAATGCGGCTAAAGGATTTTTAGTGCCTTTAAAAAAATTGGGTTTTTTATGCAATGCTTATGAATAACTTATAATACCTAAAAGAGTTTTTTTTTACTCAATCACTTTTTAATCTACGAAACAAATTTTTAGATAAGAACATATGTTCATACAGCACTTCAGGGAATTTATTTTCTTCTACCTATTCATAAACTATTTTCAGAACAATTTTACTGCCAAGCATTTATACCCGAATTTCCTGAAGGAAACTTTCTCTCCTTTTGATCAGGGACATCACTCATATTTCTTTAGGCTACGAAGTTTCTTCTTCTAAATTATTACTTTAATTCAAGCTTAAAATAACGCGATGCATTCATTTTTAAGGTGGAGGTGATTAATTATTTGCCTTTTAGGAGTTTTAAGAGAGCAAATGTAAGTCATATTTAAATCTCTCCTAAATCTATATTTACTAACATATTTAAAAATGTCCTAACCATTTCAAATTTAGCAATTCTCGTGTCCAATTTTCTCTAAAAATAACAAAAGAATAAAAAATAGAAAATATTCTTTCATTTTTTCAATACGTTTTGGAATATGTATAAAAATACTGTAAAGATTTCTGTATGCAATATTCCATACATTATTATAAACTATTTATTATGTAATTATTTTCTACAAATTAAGTATTTTTGTTACAGGAAATACTATGAAAAAGAATTTAACGCGAATAAATCTTAACACACACACATGAAGTAAAGTTTGACGTGAATTTCTATCTTAAAATTACTCCTTTTAAGAACGATGATATTTTAAATAATCATTTAAAATAATATAAATGAATGTGCTTCTGTAAATATGGTATTCATATTAAATGCGAATACTATTAGTATTTAAAATACTTCCGAATGAGGTAAATTAAAAAAAGCTTTTACTCAATGTTTACACTTAAAATTTAAAAAACTTCAATAACTTTGGATACTCCAAAAAAATTAAACACAATTCATACATGAAATAAATTACAGTCCTTCATATATATAAATAAATAAATAAATTACTAGAGATATTAAAATTATATAACTATAAATAGAAACCACAGAATATTTTAAAATAACCTTGAAATTTTAAGTCATCGAAATTTCAAGAAAGAAATAGATTAATTTCATTTTGCTATATATAAATGAAATAATAAAGAAAAATATATGTGTATATTGGAAAAGAGAAAATAGCTCTAAAACGTAGCTTTAATTTTATTATGTTTTTGTGCATAAAATATGTTGCATGAGATGCAACAATTTGTCATAATTTTATTTGAATTTATTTTTCAAGATTAGAACAAATAGTTCTGTAATTTCTTATATCTAACACTGTTGTGGCAGTAAGATTTCCTTTAATCGAAAACAACATAAATGTGGAATTAGTTACTAATCATATAATTTATTAAAACATTTTTTGAACAAATATTCTTCAACTGAAAAATTTTCTTTTTTTTTAAATAAGCTATTCACAAGTTCTTGTGATTCTTTAATGAATTATTTAAATTATTATACACGCTCTCAATTCAAGATAATATATATGCTACATTGATTCTATCAGATGTGCACCACAATAATTAACAGTTAAGAAAGGAAAACTATCATTATTAAAATTATAGTATAAAAATTTATTATTGAATGTACACAAGGTTTTGGAAGATTAGTTAAAGGTGATGAGTTTAAAATAAAGGCATTTATTGAAGAAAACAAATTAACAAATCATGAGATAAGTGAAAAATTGAATATCTTGGATTCAAGCACTTATGAGCTCGTGAAACGGCTTGGTTTGATTTCAAAACTACACTGTTTACCAATAAGTATTTCGACACTTGTGATAGAAAAGAAAAACTAACTTTATTCAAAATCAGTAGTTGGTAGAACCTCCACGAGAAGCTATTACAGCGTGAACCCTCCGGGGCATACTTTCCACATGTCTTTGTATTACAGTTAGTGGTATTGTCTTCCACTCGGCTTGGAGTAGACATACAAGTTCCGCCACCGATTTTGGACGGGTAGTGCACCCCTTAATTCGGTGATCCAACTCGCCCCAGAGGTTATCAATAGGATTCAGGTCTAGGTTTAGGGCAGGACAGTCCATTCGATGAACTCCACTGGCACCATTCCAATCCTTTGTTAACTTTGAAACAAGACAACTTTCATTGTCATCCTGAAAATAACAGGGGACTAACCCGTAAAACTGCCACAACGTAGGAACGCATTGTCATCCAAAATGGTAAAGTAGGCATCGGCATTGAGCTTACCATGAATAGGGACCAAGGGTCCCAGTCCATACCAGGAGAAACACCCCCAGACCATAATTCCATCATTGACTGTTGGCATAATGCATTTTGGCAGGACACGTTCTCCAGGCAGATGACAGACCTAGACCCTGCCGTCTTAACAGTAAATAGTGAACCTTGATTCTACGTTCTAAGGAAACCGTTTCCACTGATCTGAGGTCCAATTTCGATGTGCTTTGCACCACATTAACCCAGCAGCGAGGATGGATTTTTTTATCAAAGGCTTATGGGCAGAAGCACGACCATGAAAATCAAGCAGATGTGCTTCCTTACGGCTGGTATTCAATGAAACAATACTCCCGGATGCCTCTTGAAATTCCTCGATGATGAGGGCCATCGGTTGGGTGCGGTTATTCCGAATTTCTCTGGACAGTTTCATTGGTCTGCCGACTCGGGGCACATTCCAACATTCACCGCTCATCTTCCACTTCTTAATTACCTAGCCCACTGTTGATTTTGGGTCCTTTAGATCACTAGATATATCCTTTAAGGATTGGTTACATTTGTGATATCCGATAATTATGCCTTTCCCGAAATGTTAGAGCTCCGAACTGCGCGGCATCTTGCAAGCGACTAATGCCGATGCTGTTTCTTACACGATAAATGCAAGAGGATGCCGTAACGTACCTCAAGACCGTTGATACCGTCATCTGCATAAATGTCCAAATATTATTGGTAGGAAGTGTATATGTGTACTTCACTTAAAATTTCACAATGAAATTTTCATATTTACACCCGTGTGTCTTAAAAGGCTTGAAAAATGTCTATTTTTTTAAATTAATTTTTATTAAAGGTGAAAAATAAGTTATCTACAGTAATTTAAAAAACAAAAACTAGCACACACAATAGTAAGAAAAAATATAAATGGAGTAAAAGCACTTTAAAAATCTATATTCACTAGATAGGATTAAAAAGCACATTGAAAACTTATTCTTATAAAAAAGTATCCCTCTTTCTGTTTGATTAAATTTTAAGGAATCGCGTTTTTAGCTTCAACCAGACAAAGTCATGATCATTTTTAAAGTTGGCCAATCACTTAAACGGAAATATTCGGAATTGTTCAAAGAAAAATAAAAAGTATTCTAAGAAGATAATGCTAAGCCTCATTCAAGTTTGGAATCAGGCCAAAAATATTCAGCAGGGATGGGCACAATATGCTATATCCATAATAATCTTCAGATATAGCAATTTCATATTAATATTAGTAAGAGTCTTGACAAAATATTTTAGGTCGAAAAACATTTTCTTTAAATAAAGACTTTAAGCATGACTTAAATACATGTTTTTTCTGCAAAAACTAGAACTTTTATGAGTGTGGCTTCATGTTATTGCCTGAAAAAGTTAAAAGCATTGGAATAAAATAAGAAACTTATAATTTACAGTATAACTTTTATATACTATATGAAAGTCGTCTTTCATTTTCATAAAAAAGAAAAAAAAGCTGGAATAATTTTATAATTTATTTATTATTTTTCAATTTGCTATATACAAGAGAACATTTTGATCTTAACACACTACTAATGTTACTCCTAAAATTATATACATGCAAGTTCCAAGCTTTGATATAGTATTTGTTATGTAAGATTGAAACGTTTAAAAAATAATTGCAGAATTAATTCAAAATATAAACTTTTCATTTCTTCATTAATTTTTCTTAATTTTAACTTGATATCCTTTCAGATTTTGTGAAATTAAAAGTAAAATAATTCATAGTTTGTATTTATTTAAAAGTATTCTTGGGGCATATGCAATTGAAGAAAGCAATGACTGATAAGTATGCATTGGTTGGGATTTTTCGATATTGTTAAGACAACGAAAAGTTTAGTTCTTTTAGATTCTTTTAACTGCACGAGAGAAAACGTATATTATAATAATTATTAAACTATTTTCTAAAGATTAAATAACTTCCCTTTATGACATGAAATAAATTAAGTATTCAGAGTTACTTAAATTAATAATTCCTCACTTGTTTTAGAATTGGCTATGAAAGCATATGGTTTTCTTAAAATGCTATCTACATGCAAAACTTTTTCGTACTTTTTTCAAAAACTTTGATTTCTTTAGCTCCCAGCAAATGAAAATGTAACACAACATGATTTAGGATATATTTGCTCATGCACTTTGAAGAAAAATAAAATCTGTTTGCAAAAAATTAGAGTTACTTACAGACACAGCAATTCTGATGTATCGGAAGAAGTAATGAAAATACTGGGGGAATACATTCAACAAATGCTGAAAGGAAAAATACTATTAATTTTTTCAAATCTGTATATGGTAAAAAGCTTAACAGTATTATTTCTTAATCAGTTTAAAAATGAGCTAAATTCAACTGCGTGACATGTATATTTTAATAATTTCCATACAGAAAAAATAATTTTTCAGTTTCCTCTTTCTTATTATAATTTTTGGTTAAATCCTTTAATTAACCTTATATGATACAGTAATATTTAAATAATTTTAATTAAGATCATATTGAGTAAAGATTATTTATATATATGTGTGTGAACGTGTTTCTGTGTATTATATATTAATGAAAAATATTAGACTAACATAAAAGTATAGTGCTTATAATCTTTATATTTCCAAATTATTATTTTGTAAATTTTTAATTTATTTGTTCCCATTAAAAAAGCTTAAATGAAAATGATGGAAATATGACATAAATCCTCTTATGTAATAAACTATCCCAAACTTTGATAGCACTTTTGTAATGTTCTCATTTCTAAAAGCAGTAATACAAGCTGTCAGTACATTTCCCATTTTCACTGCGGCTATTTTAGAAATAAAATAATATTTTAAATGATATATGCATGCAAATTAAAAGAAATAGTAACTAAACTCTGAAAATGATTATTTACAAAAGTATTCAATTAAACTACCTATGAATAATTTATAATCTCATAGCGTAATCTTTAACAATTTTATACTTTGGGAATAAAATTCAACACCTTAAAATAGTAATGAATTCTAGCACTCAAGCTTTAATGTGTTCTTTCAACATACAAAATTTGTTTGCAGTTACTGTTTATAAATATTCTATTGGGACAACTTATAATTTATCTCAAAATTTTGAGCACAACTATTAAACGTTTGAGTGGTGCTAAGCGCTATCGCGTTTTGCTTGTTACCTGCCAAAATTGCGGAGACATTGCTGTCGGGTAGTATAATTTTCGAATATATTAAGAGGAGTTGAATTTTATTCATTTTACTCAATTGTGATTTTTAATAATATAAGAGAATTAAAATAATATAAAATACAGTGGTAAGTAGTAATGCAGTAGAGTCGCTGTGGTACGTTAGACAAAAAAAAATACTACGCATTTCATTCCACTTTTTTATTATATGTATAAGAAAACTCTTCAGCACTCAAATGGTTAAGCTCTTAATAATGTAGTTAAAAGCAAGTACTAATAATACTACATATTTACTGGCTTATTAAACGCTATATTTTGTAAAAGTAAATTAGTTATAAATTAATTTATTATAAAAAATTAATACAGTATAAATGACTTTTTGAATATTGTATTTTGAAATATTTATAAATGCTTTAAAAATGTTATTTATACATTAAAATTTTTTCAATTATTTTTCATATAAATTGAGAAACATATTTCAAGCAAAATAGAGAATCATTTAGTTATAAAGAAACTATTCTGTTACCTTATTCAATAACTAACACAAAACAAAATATTAAAAATTAATATTTAAATGTACATAAATATTCAAGTGAGAAACCAAAAATAAATATGGAAAATATCATGCACAAGCAATGTTAAAAACTCCAAAATTCAGAAAAAGCTTATGAGTTCGGAAACCATTTCTCTACAAAAACTTCGTTTTTCTTGTGTCCATATTGAAAATTATTTATTCAATATTTTGAGAAAAATAGTTAAGATTTACTGAAATTGGAGTATCATCGTGTGACTAGTATTTTGTCATCTCAAAACTTTGGAATCGTTGCCAAAAAGAAATGTATGATATCTTCCAAGACTAGGACGTACTGTTGTGTCGATAATGACCAGTTTATTATAGCTTATCGAAATATAGCAAGTCGCTTTTTTCAATTGCAATTTCAATTTGTTCTAACAACGGATCCTATGTTCTTTTGCCAAAAGAAATTTCATTCAGTTGATTTCACATCACCATATATTTGGAAGAAGGGAAGTTGCTAGGCATCGAAACTTGATGGATAAATTCTTAAATACATGTGCTTTTTACTGGCACACCCTTATAAGTTTCAGAATGTGGCAATAAACGTGTTTTTGTGAAATGAAAACAATATTCTATATAATACTAAATTTGCTCAGGATAGATCACATTATTGTTGAGTTAGGATGATACAATGGCCTGGAGTTGGCAAAGATAGATGTGAACACTTTCCAGTAATTTGGAGTCGTATTTTCATGGTTAAAAATGTGCCGCAGAACTAAAATGTTTTAGCTTAAATTGCTACAATTTATATCCATATAAAACAATATTTTCTCAGTTTTAGTTGCTCAAGAGAATCACAATGTTATATTACACAGCTTGCATCATTATAATTGTTACACGCGTTAATTAGATTCAGTTACATATCGTTGTCAGGTTTAGAAACGTATCGTTAGGTTAGTAAAATAAAGCATTTTTTAATTTGTGTATAACCAAATGCTTGACTTGGAGCTTCTTTTTCTTTGCTTTCTAATGTTTTTACAGAATAAAAATAAGTTTTCTTAAGATTTTTTTGCGTCTTTTATCTAAATTACTCTTTATTACAAGCAATGTATTTTAAGTGATAGTTACTCAGTGGTTTTAATCTTATTTTAACTTTATTTTCTAGCAATATATATTAGCATGATCATGCAGCAAAAATATCTCAACATTTATAGATCTGAAACAAAAAAACTGAGATCGGAAACTGACGTTATACAAAATATTTTTCAAATAATAAATCATAAATTCTAGTCTTGAAATTTTCTTTAGTTATTAGATTTTACAATATAATTTATTAAAGAAAAAATCACTTTACATGACTCGTGTGCTACAGAAAATTTAATTGAAGTATCTATTACACATTGACCTTAAGCAAAAATTTAATTTTCAAATTTAAAATTAGTTTATACTTTGAATAGAGAAATATTTTATGCTTTGAATTGTCAACAGGGCATTTTCAGTCAAAAAAGAACCTAATTTAACCAACGTAAAGTCAAAGAACTGTCTTGTTAATATATTCCAAATATGCTTATAGAAACTGTAGAATATTTATCTGAATTTTTTGAGGATTGTTTGTTCATAAGACTCAATATTGACACATGTTGAAAATTTTATAATAATTTTTATTTGCTTTACTCAGAAGAAGACAAGAAGAAAGTAAGTAAGCGTAACAAAATTAATCATAATGAGTTGCGTAAAATCTATTAAGTAACCTCACTATACTACATATTAATATACAAAATGTTTGACTTTTCTAAAGGATTATTAGAATTTATCGTTCATATGCTCTTATTCGATTAAGAAAGCCTATTGTATTAATGATAAAGATATTTCTCATAAGCTTAATCCTATTATTTATTAAATAGAAGAATATAGTGCTTTTATTTACAATCAAGAATATAATAAAAATTATAAAATGGAATATATCCTGTTAATATCAATCACGACAAAATAATAACTATTTGCAATCTTACCATATATAATTTTATATAGTTACTCTAATTATTATTCATTTATCTCCACAAGCAATACTTTTTCACAAAACAATATTTTTAGTACTTGATTTTAGAGACTGATAAAGGGTCAAAATGAATATAAGTTACGTTTATCTTACAATTATAAATTTTTTATGAATATCTCTTCACGTGATGACAGGCAAATTGTCAGCATGGCAGTGACAAATCAGTCAGCCACATAATGAACCATAGCACAGCAAATTCTGTCTGTAACGCATCATCCAGTGTCTGCGCGTACCATTCGACGCCGTAGAGAAGAGTAGTCTGTCCACAAGACGTCCATTGAAGCAATGGACGTCTACCTACGACTCAGAACCACATACGTCTCCGCCACCAATGGTGGAATGAACGAAGGATGTTGATGCCAGAATGAAATGAAATTGCTGACGAATCACGCTTGTGTGTGCAACACCCCAATGGTCACATTCGAGACTGGAAACAAAGTGAAGAGAGGATGCTAAACAGCAGCTTTATGCACCACCACACTTCTCAGCCAGCACTACATCTTCGAGGTGTTGCCGCCAGTTGTCCTTCCTCACCTTCATGGCTTGTCCTCAACCATATTTCTAAAGATAATGTGTGACCAAACGTAGCACACATTATTCTAGGATTCTTTGTTAATCGCTAGATTGAATTGCTTCCCTGGCCAGTTCACTTTCCGAAGCTTTCGCCGATATAAAACATGTGGTTGCTCAACGATTGATCCAGATTATATTCCCAGTTGCTACACCAGATGAATTTTTACAGCTTGCGGAAGCAGCTTGGTCTGTTGTACCCCAACAACACATCCAAATTATTTTGAATCAATACCAAGGCGTGTGGCATCGATGATGTCCGACAATAACGACTACTCTAGCTACTGATTTTGGCATGACCTACACCTCACAGAAATCTATAAATTCAATCATTTGATACTTGGTCAATATCTTATCTACAAAATAAATTTTGTTGTGATATCTCTTGTCTTTATTGGCGTTGCAATTTGGGTGTTCAGCAGGGTATTTATGTTATCACATTCCAAAATGAATCGGAACTCGTAAGTAAACAAATTTGCATCCCAATTGTTTTGCATCCAATATCAATTTTCAGAAACACTCTTCTGGTTCACCGGTGCCTTGATTTGAACGGGATGCTTATGTTTGGCATAGAGCCTAAGGCTACCCATAGCCTATTTTGAATTGGTGGGTTTTAGATCCATTTCCTGAATAGCAAAAAATATTGACTTCACAGTTAATTGTTGTTGACTACTCTGGCTGGATGAGCTACATATCTATCATAATTCATTATGAAAGATTTTTCCTAATTCACGTCTGATGTTTCCTGCTTGATAAAAACAATTTCAAATGCTTGAAATGACATTCCTTAAGGAATGCCATTCCAAATGATATTTGAGTAGCAATTGCTACTCAAATATCATTTGAAATATTTCGTTCTTTTTGACCTTACTCAAATTTCCCCAAAATTACTTCCAAGTCATAAATTATAGTAAATCATACTATCGTGACATTTTCAAGGCATCATTTTCATTTTTTTTCCAAGCAAAATTCCTTCTGCTTATTCTAGTGCTTCACATTTTACATAAGTCCATGTTAAATGTCACTTTAAGTAACGCATTGTTTTTTTGAAAACCCAGTTTTACTGATTATTTTGAATATCTGGATGTCTAGTTGTTAATTTGGTTGGTATATCTGATTGTCTACAGTCATTTACAAATTTAATATTCGTGTTATTTATATGTTTATTCAGCTTTTTTTTATTGTTATTTATCATAAATTGTTACATTTTCAACAGTTAAATTATGTGTATAAAATACATTTCATTCACTAAAATTGTTAATATCCCAAGATTTTGAAGTCGTAACGATTTCAATATGTGTGAATACATAAGAACAAAACTTACATTTTTTATTTAAAATAATACCAGGAAATATTTGGTAAAAGGGGTTAGTAAAATAATAGTTTATATTTAAAATACAAATGAATTGGTAGTTTGTGCTATTCTAGAAAGTTACTAGAAGTTTACTAAAATTAATATTCCTATTTTATATTAACTAGTGTAATTTACTTGAAATAATTATCGCTGATAAAATGGGTAAGCAATTAAAATATTTCATAAATGTAAGGATAATATATTCCATGTATTTTGCCTTTTAATAAATGTTGTTAAAAAGTTCAGTAAATATATTTAAAATTTAATTCTTTAAGAATAATGCTATAAGTTTTAGTATACAAAACAAAAAAAATTGACAAGTATTCAGAGGGTTTAAAATTTTTAGTTATTATGATTTTTGAGCAATGATTAAAAAATATCAAATATATAATTTCCATTTTTAAAAATGTAGCTGAAATATTCCAAATTAATCAAAATAAGCGTTGTCCCCAGGCTGGTATTGGAAATGATTTGCATATTTTTTAACATTGTTAATGTCTTATTCACAATTTTCAGGCATATTTCCTAAAGTAATTATTCATTGTAATAAATCATTTGTTTTTAATTTCTCATAAATACAGAATTGCATAAAACACAAATTATTATATAATTATATTGAGTATAATGAGTTGAAATATTTTTCAAAATTTTTAAAATGGTAGAAAACCATAATTCATAAATATATTGAAACATTGGATGAATTCTTAATTACCTAAGCCATTAAACTTTATTCTTCATTCTAAATTCAGATTATTTTTGCATGGCATTAGTTTATTTAATTTCTTCTAAATCCATTATTGATTTTATAAATTATTGAAAAATATTATGTGAAGCCATAATTTTAATTATTGTTGCAAATGTTATT
Organism: Latrodectus geometricus; assembly: GCA_026290005.1. Lineage (NCBI taxonomy): Eukaryota > Metazoa > Arthropoda > Arachnida > Araneae > Theridiidae > Latrodectus > Latrodectus geometricus. The sequence goes on from JAPDSC010037000.1 coordinate 111,012, forward strand.
GAATATTGATTGATTTAGCAGACATATTTTTTATATAATCTTCGTGAACTGATTAGTGCGCATAAAATATAAATTTAATATTCAACCATATGCGTTTACATTTAAAATTATTATTTGACATTAAAAGTTAACAAAACGTTCAACATTTTTTGAAAATGTTCAATATTTTTTTAAAACATCGCAAATTTTATGCCTATTTGTTAAGTATACCGAAATACAAACCAGAAAAATATCCACCCATTTTGTTCTTTAATCAATTAATATATTTAACTGAAATATTGAATGTTATAAAAAGAATAGTTCTTATCATTTAAATGTGTTGAATTGACATTAGAGACATTTTGTGTCTTCAAATATCCAGACGAAAGAAAAAATCAATTTCTCATAGAAGTTTTATTGTGTACTGAAGATCTTGCAAAAGTTTTTTTTTATTTGATTATATCTGCACGTATATATATATATATATATATATATATATATATATATATATATAAACTTCTTAATATTTTTAATTCACAACATTTCTTCAGAATCACTTTCCAACTTAAATTTTATATAAAAACAATTTACTTTTTCAAACACACTCTTTTCTCCGCTGAGAACTAATTATGAAGTTCATTACATTAATTTACGACTTAATGTGATAAGTAAATACAGCTCTGAGCTCAAAAATGGTTTTTTAATGGAGAAAACAATAGGTGAACACATTCTTGGGAACAAGCCAACATGGCATAGCTGCCACAGATTCTTTGCTAAGGAGAGATTTAAAACGAAGTAAAGGTGTCAAAGGTATTTAGCGTCTTTAGCGAGATCCTAAAAGTGCTTAATGTTATGTTGTTTGTGCATGTATTTAATGTCTTTATTTAATAAAATAGTTAATTTTTTTTTAAAAGGAAAATTTTAAATTTTTATTTTGACAATTTAATATTTTAATTTTAATATTTAATCAGTTAAAATTCTGTTCTTTTTTTTTTGAATGACTTGCATTCTGATGATATAGCTACGGATTTAAAATCTTTCAGCATCGGTGAAGCATATTATTTTAATGTTTATTGCTTATTTACTAATAAAAATGTTTTAAAAGAAATAAGACTGCAGTAATTACTATTTAAAAATATATTCTGATTTCAAAATTTATTGATATTATTATATATTATTTTTTTAATAACTTTCAATACATTCATTTGTACAGCACTGAAAGACTTTTTATTATGTTTTTTAAATAAATTGTAATTTTAACAAAAGTTATAATTTCATAAATTTGAAATACATGCATTTTTTGTAAATGATAACCAAATTTTACTTTCTTTAAAACTATGCATTTACTAAAGTAAATAATTTAATTGATTTAATCTTACAGTGTATTAAAATATTTTTTGTAAATTGTTTCGCATGGAATTTCAATAATGATTTTCTTATTTTATTTTGTCTCATTCACGAAGGCTTCTAAAATGAAATTTGCAGAAGAAAGTTAATTAAGATTAGATCTTTGAAAATAATAATAAAAATAGTGCACATACCTTAGATGTTGTTTAACGTTGAAGACTTGTTTATTCGCTTAATGTTATTTAAAAAAAAAACGGATCAACAGAGAACGACATGCTCTTAAAAATGTAGATATGATTAAATAAAGGAACTACATTTTTAAATTTATAATATCAATAAATGTCATGTTAAGTAACTTAATCCTAAAAACGTAATTGTATAGATTTATTCATTCAAAAGAGCAAAAATTAATAACTGTTTTTAAAAATACTTTAAATTTATTGAATGCATTTATATATATATATATATTTTGATAAGAAAATGTGTTATATTTTATTTCACTAATCATTCTTTTCTTTCTTAAAGATTACTTATTTATCATTAATCTTATTTATAATAAGTAAATTAACTTCAAAGATTGGTTTTGAAAGTCATTTTTGTATTTTTCTACATAAAATTTCTAATTTTAATTTAAGTTTCTTTAACATCATATTAAATATTTATACGATGCAGTAAATTTATTTCAGTATATTGATCATATTTTATTGGCCAAAATTGTTGTAAAAGGCTACATTAGAAACGTTTTATTGTTTTTCCTTTTAACGATTTATTAATAGGAATATAATTTTGTGTATCTTGATTACTCTATGTATTTAATGATTAAAAATTTCGCAAAATGATATTGGTTCATCACACAAGATATTTTTTATGCAAATTGTTCATTAAAAGGCAATTTTTGGCATTGTAAGCTTTATATCTATATAAATTAATTTTAATCATTAACCACTAATTAAATTTAAGTAACGTACTTATTAATAACTACAAAAATAATGTCACTAATTAAATTTACACTTGCAATACATTATTAAAACTTTTAGCTTAAAATGCCTTATTTTATATAATGAACTAAAATTTTACATTTTTAGTTTTTATGACTTCGATTTTAGAAGCAAATTTCTCTTGGAAGAACATTATATTCCAATCTATTCCTTACAAACTCAGATTATCTCCAAAAACAATATACGTTTACGTATCAAATTGACTTCTGAAATCTCATCAAAATCCATCCATTGTGGAAGAATAGAAATAAAACTTTTACTTTGAGCCAAATTATTTTGGTTGTTATTTTATTTATAATAATTTCAACATCCAAATTGCTTTAATCCCTGGAAGGATTATATTTGCATTTCAGTTTAAAGTACTCGGAAAAGTAATTTTAATTTTTCTCAATAATCTCATGCAATGTTATTTTAAAAGACTGATAACCACAGAAAATTTATTTTTTGTAATTTAATATACTATTTTTATAAGCAGTTCAGGGTGTATTGTTTGATTCAATCTAATAATATGTATTTTGAAAATGTAGTTTTGAATAACATAATTTAATAATTGGATAAATTTGGAATACTATAATTTGTTATTTTTTGCTTGAACAATTCAATATGTTTATAACTTTAAATGAAATAGATATTTGATCTGTCACATGCGAAATGTTTTTCTTAAATTACACTTGATGTACTAGATTAATTAATTAAAATAACATTATTTGTAATATAATTAGTTATCTGAAGAAAAATAAAGACTTCCATTTACTTTATATTATGAAATGTAATCTTCCTTTCTAAAAGTGTTTAATAAGTTAATCTGAAAATATTTAATGTTTAAAAACAAATTGCTATATTCATATACGTTCAGCACGGTATTTTAAGAGAAAAAAATAAATGTATTCAATAACTCAACGAATTCTTCTTTTTTTTAAAAAATAGTTATAATAAACAGGATGGAATTTGTTCGTTTATTTGTTGAATATTAAAACAATCAACAACCAAGTAGCTTCAAAATGCATTTGTTATAAACGTATATAGAGTATTTGCAGATTGATTCTCAATTGCATGCAATTTTAAATAAGAAAGTTAGAATTAGATTATGCTTATAGATAATTGTCAAAGAAACGTTTAACTTATACTTAAATATAATAAATCAAGCGCTAATCAAGCATTTAAATGCAATATTTAAATGATGTGCAAATACGAAAAGCATTTAAAATTTATTGCATGCAACATACAACAAAACTAGATATATTAAAAAATTGGAAACATTTAACCAACATTATATTCATATGAAAGGATTATTCTGTTTATTATATTCGTTATAAGAGAAAGCTTGTAAAATATTAAGTTTCTTATGATGCTGTGTTACATGTTTCTGAATAATAACATATACGTGATAAAACAGGGTGTAATTGGGAATTAAATATCAAGTTCAATCATTCAAATTTAATCTATATGATATGCTACTTGATATTAAGAGGAGACCAATTCTTTTATAGGAAACTGACCTCTGCCACGTGCTGTTTTCTTTTACTGAAGAACGTGACTGGTATTGTTGATGTAATACTAATGTACTACCACAAAGTAATTGATTGGTCCTTCCAATCACATTGCAAGAATATTTCTTTTTCTGATGATTTGTATCACTTTCTTTGGAATCAAATTTTTTATGGATTACAAGTTATATTATATAAGCTTCCAGTGTTGGTTTGAAATTAATATTAATAGAAAATAATTGGTAGTTTTCAATATTGAACTGTTCTCTCATTCATTTAAAATATTACATTAAACAAATACAAATTATATTGATTTAAATCGTTCTTAAATGATTCCAGGCCACATAAGAAAATGTTTTTTAAATTATACATCAGGTCTTGTATGTTCTGCACTTGAGTTGCTCTAAATCAACATTTCTTTGACATTTAAGGTATTTTTAATTCAAATTTATAAATTTTTAAGTAGTTTTTAGTGTTTCAAGATTTAAAATTTTGAGTCTTATGATCGAAACTTGTTCAAACAATATGTAATTAAACTAACGTTGATTTTTCGAAAACTACAAAACTATCTTAGTATATTTTATAGTATGATTATTTTATAACACTAATATTAATGTTAATATTGTTAGATTGTAAGATCAAACAGTTTTTTTTCATCTAAGGAAAAACAAATCTAGAAAATATTGTTATGAAATTAAAGATATAGCTCATTAATTAATTGTTTTATACATCTTTAAAAATACTTTAAAAATACCAAGTAAAACTTTAATATTTTTTATTCTTTTCTTATAGTTTTTAAAATCAGAAATCAGTGGATAAAGTATTTTGACGTTTGTAAACAAAAAATACTGCCTTTAAAATTTAACTCTATCTTTCAACAAGATGACAAATACCATTCAGTTTAAATGTTTAGCAGTAAATAGTTTTATATATATAAAAAAATTACAGATTTTCAAGCAAATAAAAGAAAATCTTTTAGACATAATACGTCAGAATAGAAATAGAATTGCATTTTTTTTACCAACTATATACTGATATTGCGAAACATTCTCCTTTTGGTAATCCTCTTAGTTCAAGTTAAAACTAAATTAATGAAAAATAATTGCACTGAAATAGAAGATTAGAAGAGAAAAAATAGTAATGCCTTTTAAGTAAAAAATTTGAAGGAAAGGTAAATAGGAAAAGTAAAGATTTCTTGAATTCTTAGTGCAAACACTTCTTTCAACCCTTTATCTGTGCTTTGTGTTTTCAAAATTCACAAAAAAATTTTAAAACATTTAAAGATTTCAGACATTAGTTGATTCATGAAAACTGATGCAATTGAAAATTTGAATCATGTTTTCTTTTTCTTAATAAAAATTTCCTTAAAAATATATAACAAATAGTTTCAAATTTTAAATACATTCACAAACTTGTTATCAATAATCCTATCGCTTAAAGAAAAATTATTTACTTGAAGATGCGATTTCCATATACAATATAGTTTTTAAATATGAATAACTTAGAAACATAAAATAAATTTTAAAATTTCAAATGTTACAATCCTCTGCGTGTATATATATCACACACCTACGTATGTATGTATGTGAACATTAATATTTTTCATAGAATGTTTTGAAGATTCTGAAATTTTCCTTTATTTTTTAACATTATTCTTCTTATAAATGCATGTTGTCTATTAAAAATTACTTAGTTCTTATAACACAACATTTATGTTCTACCTGATACAAATCTTTACAATAATCATTATGAACAATATTTACCTTTATTGATTTATTGCTGTTGTTTCATATAGTAGTAATAAATATTTTATGCACTTAATTTCTGTTTAATGGTAAATAATGATAAGCAACATCATATTTATTAATATTTATAAATTGCATTTATGAATTTATTAAAATAGCTCATCAGTGTGTTGTATTATTAATTGAGCATCCTAATCTCTCTCATGGGTACATGTATAAGATACTAGAGTTGAAATAAATGTTAGTTTTTGGGATAAGTTTTCAAACAGTTTAAATGAGTTTTTTCAATGTTAAAATATTAAAAAATTATTTATTTTAATTGAATTAAGATGCATAGAAGCTATTTTATTTCAGTTAAGTATTTTTGTATTTTTCATATAGTTAACTGTTCATTACAATGTATAAAATATGTGAGAAAAATGTTTTAAATTTTCATATTAAATTTTGCTATTATATAAAGATTTTGTCTGCATAAG
>JAPDSC010037000.1:122043-132737 GCA_026290005.1 Latrodectus geometricus
ATATTTCAACATTGAAGTTTGAATAAACATGCAAAATATTTATAGTTGTTTTCATTTGACAATACTTACAAATTAAAAATTACAAACTCTGGCAAATTTAAGAAAAACTTAATATTAGTTTGGGGAAAAAGTAATCCATTATTTTTTTGTCAGACGTCTATAGTGATCGATATCTCGTGAGGTATCTATCAAACAATTTCAGATTTATGCTCGTTGGAAAGGTGACATTTGACACTAAAATATCCTCTTGCGGTTTTTTGTTTGATTAATTCAGTTACGAGTACAAGGTTTTAAAAATGGAAGACAACAAACAGAAAATTCGATACATTTTCCTTTTTCTCTTGTAACGGCGAAAAAGATAGCCGGGTGGCTCGTATGGGGATAGCCTCGTATGGGGATACAGCATCGTCAAAAATGTGTATAAAATATCAAAAATGATCGAAGTTAACTGCATGTCAGCAGTCGTAACGCGCAAGACCTAAAAATCTACTTGAAAGCTGTTTTAAACCTTTTTACAAAGTGAATCTAAAAGAAGTTACATAAAGTTCACGTAAAAATAATGGATTTCTTTTTCCCCAAACTAATATAATGTTATCCCTGTCTTTTAAATCTAATTTAAACTTAAGTGCAATTGACTCAGGTAGAAATTAAATTTTATTTAAACATTACTTGCACAAATATCTATACCGAAAAAATATGCAATTTTTTTTTTCAAATTTTTAACTATGTTAAATTTTTAACAAACTGTATGTTACTTTTCAATAAATTTTTATGTAATGGAAAGAGATTAAAAAAAATAAATCATTACAATATTCTTGTTTCTTTTTAATAGAAATTGCTTATTAAGATTAATTTATTAGTATTTGATTCACAATTAAATTATCTTATCAGAGATAATACCTGAGTTTACAAATTTTGATTAACGCGTTTGTTATATGATATTAAATAGAAAGAGTCTGAATCAATAAGAACGAGCTTTCTCATTTTATAATTGTCTAATTATTAAAGTCTTTACCATCTTTTTGCAGCAGATAAATAATGTTTAATTGACTCAAAATTAGTATGAAAAACTTATTTTGCATACAGCTTACTACAAATTATCGATGACCATTATGAATATGATTATTCTATTCATTCTGATATAAAAAACTATAAATGTACACTCACTGAAATTATTATACATAAGAATAGTTACCAATTACAAAACTATTTTCTGACATAGAATCCGAAGAAAGGAAATCAATTTTTAATCTATCAGTGTTTTAATAGTACTGCCTTGCTTATAACAAATCTAAATTTTAAGCAAGTTTTTGAAAATACGCAAAGAGCATCATGACTAAAATATTATAGAAATAAATTATAATTCTTATTTCATACAATATTTCTTATTAATTGCAGCAATGTTAATTTTTTAAGCATACGTAAATGCATATATTGCGTCAAAACCATTTTTGGCTTTCCATAACATGCTAAACAATTATTTTTCAATTGTTCATTAATTTTTCCATAAAAGCTTAAAAAAATATAAAAAGACACTATGTATTTCAAATTACATTTTATTCACATTTAAGATCAGATCACTTTATGAAACTACTCATTTTAAGAATACTGATTATTTTAATTGATATGAAAACTTTAAAACTAATTATCAGTGTCATATTAAAACAAGTGCAATAGAAAAAAATAGAACAAGCTTTGTAAACTGAACCCTACATTTAAAAAAAATCACCTTTTCTCATACTTATATAATAATTACTTATCTCTTATTATGTGCTATAATTGATGATTCCTGGTTTTAGATTTGGTTAGACAAACTCAAATATTCCCAAAACCACATGCTTTACCATTTTCAAAATTGATCACTAAATTATGTTTACATTCCCACTCTCTTCCACTTGGATACTCAAACGGGAGGAAAACTCATCCACAAATAATTTAATGCCCTACTCGAAAAAAATGTTTCTTGGATAGTGTCATTCAGTAACAAAGAAGATTAAATATTGATGACAAAAATGATGTTAAAATTACTTGCTATCAGCACTTTAAGCTACGGACTATGTTAGTTTTAGTAACTTTCATTCAGTTTATTGTTTTTCAATAAAGCTAAAAGGTCAGTTAAAGTGGCAATGAATATTCGCTTAAAACGTTTTATTAGGTACTAGTGAAGTTTTCTCCTTTTCTGCTTTTCTGGGGATCACTTTTGAAAATGCTTTTATTTTGGAAGAATGTGCTAGTCTTGTTGATACATTCAAAATATAAATAACGTTTTTCATGATCATTAATGTTTATCAAATGGAGAAAACCAACGTATGAGGAAATCACTGTGATGAAAACATTACAGTTTGTGAACCTTCCTATTTATCATGAAATATTTGTTAAAAAAGAAATGATTAACACTTAAAATTAATACCACAAAGCAAGCACGGATGCCAAAAATTAACTAATACAATGTACATTTAATGACTTAATAGCCATTTTCAAAATTAAAACTATGAAGAAATTCTGATTTAAAAACTTAAATCGATAATAAGGATTAAAAAATTAAAAATGCAATTCCTCAGAATAAATATGATTGTTACCTGTTTTATTTAATAACTGCCTTAATTATATTCAAATATAATTACATCAAAAATGTTTCACATATTTAGTAAACCTAAATTTTAATGAGATAATAATTTATCCATTTTATATGAGGCTAAATTTATAGTACGTATGTATATTAAAGCAAAATATTTTTAAATTTTTATTAGAAAACTTTATGTAATATAGAATATAGAAATTTAAAAAGTTTCCAACTACTATTTAAATAAAATTGCTACAAGAGTTAGTAAATTTATTTGATTTTGCAATTCACGTCAATGAACATTTTGTTGGCATTAAGTCAAGATTTTTTTTCTCAACTGAAGAACACTAAAAATATTCGTTAATTATTTGAAATATTTCATCCATTGTACATATTATATTCATGCTATGAGAATTATATGAAAAAAAAGTTAAGTAAGAAAACAAGAACTTCATGGATTAGTTAGCACCATTTTGAAAATGTAATGGGTTATTACTGCACGCAAAATAAAAAACTGTAAATATAACTACTTTCTGACATCATGAAAGCTTAAATGAGTTATGTTCAACTTAAACTAAAAAAATAACTGAATTTAATTTCCTATTAATTGGATAACTTTTTAGTTTAACAAAGTAATTGCTCTATTTTAAAATTATACTTTTTAGGTATATTTTAAAATATGAATTATATATATGAATTTCCAGTACATATCACAGTTTTAAATTAAGAAGTTAGTCAAAATATTCGAATATATTTTGTTTATAATGTAGGAATTTTATTTATATTTATTATCAATTTTTAAATTAAATTCCCTAATGATTGCGATAATTTTACACTTACATATTGGAATTAATGTTATAAAAAATACTTTATTTTGTACCTAATACTATTATCAAAAAATAACAGTAGTTAATATTTGCGGAAATGTAATTATTTAAATAGTTATTTAATGAAATAAAATCTACAAATAATTTGATAAGAATATAAAATGCTGTAATATTATCAAATTAATTCTCTTAATTTATCAAGTTACATTAATTTAATTATTATATACATGACGTTTATGATGAGTTTTAAACTATGTAGAAAAATGCTTTTTAAAGCATTTATAAAATTAATCTTCAAGAATCTTAAATTTTATTTGTAAGAATTTAAATGATTAAAAGTATATACATGAATATTATTTTTCCTAACATTACTGATAAAGGAAGTCTTAAACTGATTTGAGACTTTGTTTTTTATTTTCTTTTTTATTTAAATTATGTAAATTTTTTAAAGAATGCATAAATAATTTTTGATTTAAATGCAATAGTATTGGATAAGATTATGTATTTTGAAGGTGTTAAAAAATGGAATAATTTTTTTCAATGTAGAAAGCAATCAACGTAAAAAGAAAAAAATTAGTTACAAAGTATAAATGAAACATTTACAAAATTATGGAATTCTGTTATCAAAAGAATAAAAGTAACAAATAATTGTCTGCAGAATTATTCTAAAAATGAGTCTGAAACTTTCTGATTATAGCTAGAAGGTGATATTCAATGTAGAACGAATATGCCGTTAGATTTTATTTAGCTTCATGCATAATTTATCAGAAACAATTTTGCTTCATGGAAAACTAAATAATTTGATTTGCAAAGTTAATACTAGTAAAATATTTTTTCTTTTTAATTGACACACTTGAGAAATTTATTTTTTAATTATTTTTTCATATGAACTCAGTAATTATGTCAGTTCTTTAAATATCGAAATGAACTTTTTGCTTACAAACCAAATTCCTTTTTTATTATACCATCTTATTTTGATTATAATTTTTAATTAATTTATTAATAATTTAATTTATTAAATAAAAATTTTATATCCATAATCTTTTATGAAAAACAGACTCAGGTTAATTATTGTATTTTTACTTGCAAATATAGTAATGTCAACCACACAAAAACTCTAACTAGTTTTCAGGCTTATTCAATTACAATAGCATCAATCACAACCTCGCGTTTAGAATTAATGACAAGCAACTTACTGGCGAAACCTTATCATTACTTGCTTTGATTTTCAACAATTTCCTTTAATTTAAATGAAAATTAAAGGAAATTTTCTAAGATAGTAGAGTATATTCAAACGTATCCACCCACATGGAAGTGTATATGGGGATTATAAGCACAATATACCATCTTCAGCCCATATAAGCACAATTTACCATTCTTCAGCAAATGCTAGAACTGAATCCGGAACGTCCCTTATAAAAGATAATGGTCTTACTTCTATGTAATGATGAAACCAAGTACTATGCATTTTTGAAGAATCAAAGTGTATTAGATGATTGCGTAGTTGTTTCAGAAATACATTTACGTACAAATCTCGAAGAACTTAAGTGATCTTTTTAAGTAACAGTTAAAAGAATACACTTCATAAATATGCTTTCAGTATGTACAATCTAAGGGACAATGTAAAATTTAAAATAAAAATCTTTCTGTGAAAGGGGGAAAAGTACTATGTTAAAAGAACACATGTAATAATTAATGAAATTTTTCAAACTGAAAATATAATCCTAAGCAAACTGTCGTGGTTAAACTCGGCATATATATGAGTAACACCGAGCTAACCCAAGTTCTTAGAAATAGTGGAGATTAAATGAGAACATATGAGAATGACACAATTTAAATAATAATAATAATAATGTAATTTTATTGTACTACTATTTACATTTAAATATTTACAGTTTATATTTAAAGATTAAATGTCTTATCAACATATAAAAGCATATTTATAAAACATTGTGCGGCCAGTGGGTCCTGAAGAAGAGATTAAAATGACTCACCCCCTTTGTGTAGCGAATTTCCCTTTGTTGTTCTGAACCTTTGCTTTCCTTTTGCTAGACTCTTCTTTTGGTTAGGTCTGTGCTTCACTACTCAATTCATCTTTATCTGTGAATCTCTGAATATCTGTATGTCTGGATATCTGCATATCTCCATGTCGGAATACTGGATACTGAAAATCTGCATGCCGGAATGGTGTTCGGAATCTGCGTCCTCGCTGTTGTCGTCCTTTCAAATCATATCATCCTCTGTGAATTCTGAAATCTGAATTCTGAATTCTCAATTCTCCATCTTCAACTCCTTAACTTTTATTGCCCTCATCTCTCCTCCCATTTTCTTCTATTGGATATTTTCTTGTATCTCATCGGTGTTAGGCTTCCAGGGAATGGTCAGAAATCTCCCCTCCAAAACCCTTGATTGGCCACACACAAACAAAAAGGAGAATATTTTAATTTCATATGGACCACCCATACATCCCAAGGGGAAAAGGACCCTGGGATGGAAAACTGCAATAAACTTTAAGTGCAGTTTTCGGGTGCCACTTTGAAATATATAGTTTTATTTCTTTATTACCCTTGTCTCTTTATATTACAATTTTTATGTTTCCTTTCTTTTATATTTTACAAAACTACTGCCGAGAGGAATTGTTACAGAATTTATTTACAGTAACATCTGTTTCCTCTGCGGCTCCTTTTATGTCGTTTGCACTACGACACAAACATCATGCAAAATTCTAATCAATTACTTCCCTGACTTACTTAATTTTATTTACATGTTTGTTAGAATGTAAAAGTTTCGTTTAAGCAATTTTAATTGCAATATTCTTATTAAATAGTAATTTAATATGGATAGTAGAAAATTGTTGAGTAGTGATAAAATATTATGCAAATAACTAAAATAATGAAAATTTTTTGAAAACTAAAATCGTATTTATACTATTTTAACAAAAAAATAAAAAAAAATATTTGTCATTCAAAAATTTTGTTGCCTACTACATTTGTTTGCCTGAAATAACTAAAAATAAATTGAAAACATTTAGTATGACTAAATCATAAGATTAAAATTCGATATGTTGTAATGAAATATAAAGCTGTAATATTTAGTTATAAAATTTTACTTTTGATATGCAAGGTTTTGTCTTTTTTACTATTCATTTTCAAATCTTTGTCTTACTTGTATCATCAATTTTCAAATAATTTCTTATCTTATTTATATTCTTGGCATATCTATCTTTAGCCATTTTTGCGTTGGTTGGGTTGCCTGATATATAATGAATGGTGTATGGTATTTTATTTCTATTTAATAAACTTTCGTATATATTATTTCTCACAATCTATTTGTATTTACTATTGTATATTAATTATATATAATACAGTAATTGATTTCATTGATTATTTGATGGAATACATTTATTAATTTCTGTATTCTTATAAAAGAATTAATGTACTTATTGATGATCACATTCTTTAAAGTATAGTACTCTTTTATCAGTATTTAGAAAAAAACTTTCGGAAGAAAGTATTTACAAGTATCATTCTTATCTGCGTATCAAGCAGGTTTTCAGATGTAAGTATTGCACGTTCAGGTATATTAATCTCATCATTGCTTCTCTCCTGAAGACTAAATTAAAGAATCTCTCAACTATAAAAAAAGTTATTTCTTTCATGGGAATTTTGAGAATTAGAAGAAATAATTCCTTCTATAATGTAATCATTTATGAATTGGTTAAGTATTACAGTAGAAATAATAATCCCTGGTTGGAAAACTCTCAGATTTTTGTATTGAAAGCAATGTAATTGCAATAAGATTTTAATACCAAATACATGAACATTATTAAATGAACAATGTTTGAAAAAAAACATGTATAGTAACATAACAGTTACATGAGATTTCTAAAATATATTGCTTACAATATTTGATATTTTCTATTTTTGGGAATTATAATTCACTTAACTTATTTTTACTGTCTCTTAATACTTTCATTCATAAATTCTTTATAAACATAACATTAAATGACACAACCTTACAAATGGTGAAATCTTTAGAAAATATTTCACAATTTAATAAACTTCAAAAAATAAACGTATTACAAAGTTAATACGTTACTGAATTATTAAGATGATAAAACATTAAAAATTAAGAAAATAAAAAAACATGATATTTCAATAAATGTAACTTGAGTAAACAATAAATTGTTGTAAAAATAGAAGAATTTTACTTAGTCTTACTGAAATTATAACAAGTCAGTGCAATAATGCAAATATGATAGCATTTTCAGGCACTACAAATATTTGGTAAAATAATAAGATTTACAAGCTAAGAAAATACAACAAACGAAGTTATTTTTATAGAAAACCAATAAGTTATTTTAGAAAATAACAAGATTTAGATCGCATATCTGTATAATAGAGAATGAATTTTATTCATAGAATTCTCCATTTAATTTACTAATTTGAAATAACATAATAAGTAAATATTTGAAAGTATACTCGAAATATTTATTAGATTTGTATTCCAGCATTTTCAAATTTATTTTAAAATAAATGTTTACCTTTAAATTTAGCTTTAACATTTTGCAAAATACTGTTCATATGAAGAAAGATTAACAAAGTAATATTATATTTTAATAAATTAGAGTTCGTTATCTGCAATATGTGTGTTTGTTCAATCAATTAATTTGAAATACATTCAGTGAGAGGAATCTTATATGTAATCTCTGAGGATCTTTCAATTCTGGCTTATTTAATTACTGATTTGGTGAATTAGACTATTAAATTATGTATTCGGTATATTTAGCTTTTAGTTAATAATCTAAAAAACTTAAATGCTTTTAAGTTATTTTATATTTCAAACGAATGGAGAATTCAGTGAAACGTAATATTTTTATTTCCAATTACTTTATTCACTTTAAGAGTAAAAAATAACTCCTAGACATTATTTTATGTATTTTAAAATACATATATTTTAATATTATCTCATAAAACATTTATTGTCTCATAAATACCTAACAAATTACAAATTTTTAGCAAATTTCTAATTTAATAGGATTATCATTATCCTTTTAGTTCACATCGATAATTTACATAGATTCAATAAATATTCTGATAAATATTTGCTTAAATTTATCTATGTGAATATATATATTTTATTATCATTATTCTTTTTCCTTACAAGTTACGAAGAAAATATTAAAGAAATGATTTATTTCATATAAGTTATGTTAATTTAAAAAATGAATTTGCCAAATATATAATCTTAAGTTGAATTAAATAGTTTTGATAGTATTAAAATTAAATAATGTCGACAGCAATAGAATCAGTTCCCGACTTTTAAGATACTGACAAATAAAATTTTTTGTAAAATTACTCTGTAGGTGTATATAATTTTTGCATGAAACAAAACTCTTAAGACCTATTTCCAAAAAAATGGAAATATATTAATTAATAACTGCTATGTGCTAATTATAATTGGATATTAGATCATTGTGTGTTATTTAAATGTTGTATTTTTCTTCTTAGTTTTTAAAGCATTTCCAGTAGAATGTTATGTTTTATGTTGAACATTTCATATCACAAAGTTATTGAGAATGCTACATGATGAAATAAGCGGCCTGTATTGATTATTTTGACGAGACCTGAAATTAAAAATTACTAACATTTATCAGTAAAACTAAAGTGTTAAGTTCGAATTAAAACATTTCTGAACTTTTAGGCAATTTCTTAGTTTTTCAGTTTATAGAATCTTTTCTATTAGTCTGGTATGCTACAGAGAGAAAACATAACTGTTGAAATTTTACAAGAAAATTTCCGAAGAATTCGAAGTAACATTATTTATTAACCCTGATAACTTACATTTAATAAAAGAGAACTTTTATTCAAAATATCTAACAAGTCGAATAGCATTTTCATAATACTACCATTTTTATATTTTTATTTAAATCCTATGCACTACTTAACTTATAAGCTTTAAGTTTGGTAATCTAGGAAATTATCAAACTTTGAGGCGGTTGAATGCAAGATAATGTTTATTAACAAAATACAAATTCTATTCTTTGATAAGTAGAAAATCATACATCAAGCAGATAGGTTAGTAATATTTAGAAAATATATTTGATTTAAAAGATTTTTAGTCATAAAACGAAGGAAATATTGATTGCAGAATAAACGTTAAATGTATCACCTATGAGTATTTTAAGCTGTGATTATGTTTACTTTATTGAGATACTTTTAATTTATTACTTAGCAATAAAATAGAAGTCTTAGTTGAAATATGGTATGGTTTATAAACAAGAAATATTTTATTAATTTTCAGTATATTTTCTTTCTTCATTTCTTAATGCAAGTACATTAAAAAACAAATTTTTATGGAACACTTATCATGTACTTTAATTATTAAATTTTTTGTATTACTTCATTTCAAAAATAAAAAACGACACAAATATATAATGATTTCCTTTTCCAAAAACTTTTAGTGTTACTTAATTTAATTGTTTTGATCTTATCTTATACAGGGACACTTTTATAATGCATCAAAAATTTATGTTGAGGAATCCATTGAAAAATGTATTTTTTAAAACAAACATCATAAGCAAAGTTGTATTTACCAAATTTTATACTTAAAAATCATAAAACAATCTAAGGTAAGATTTTAAATTTTCTATGTTTGAGTATTAAGTCTTTATATTGTTACACAATGAATAAAGCTTTGGAAGCATATTAGATCAGGGTTCTTAAAATTTCATGCTATTTAAAATATATATTTAGTGTTTAATTAATATGAAAATTCACTTCGCCAAGGTATGTATTGAAAAAAAAACTATTTGTGTATCACAAAACACTTCTTAAGAAGAAAATATACTACTTTTGTTGGTACATTTAAAAATTTAAAAGTAAGATTTGCCGTTTGGGAAAACGATCTCATGGAAATGCGTGATAAAATATTTTCAGTAAATTAAGAAAAAAATTGTGCTTTTAGGCATAAGACGAACATTTTAACTATACAACGATCAAGAAAAACTACTTAAATTAAAAATAAAGTAAGAATGACTATGTTCATAAAAGAGTATACATATTTCTAACATAAATCAGTTGATAGTTATATTATAATTCTTCCAAATAAAATCATTATTATATATCAATTTTCATGTATATGTACTTTAAAATAACAAATATTCTTGCTCATAGTTTATCGATTTTTGAATGTTTTTTGGCAATTTATCTTTAATGTATCTATGAGCTTCTTAGAAATCTCTTTTAAGAAAATATCAAAGTTTTATAAGCAACACAAAATACAGCGATATTTCAAAACAGTTA
>JAPDSC010037000.1:137737-153364 GCA_026290005.1 Latrodectus geometricus
TATATATATAAAGTAGTTTTATTGCAATACATTTCTTGCTTCCTCTTTCTGCAGTCTAAAAAGCAGATAAATACAGCCAGTTTCTTCGGCATCTTCACCATGGTCAAGTAAGGTAATCGACACATGATTTAGGATTCGTCTCCTCAAATCATGCTACACCATCTAAGGGACATTATCATATCTTCCGTCCTACAGTCGACATTAGTAAACATGAAAGTCTTTCCTCTAAGAAACATTTATCATCCGATAACAACAAACCAAGTCTTGCCGTATTGTTCGGTACACTAAGAAATGAAAAGTTATCTTTATTTTAAGAGTATCACTATTTGGTGAAATATGATATACCTGACAAAATGTTCGTATATTAGAATTCATATCTTTATTTCTTAAGTGATTGTTTTAGAGTATAGTATTAGTGATTGTCTCAATGTATTAAAAATACTCTTTTCCTTTGTTATAATTTACATTACTGCTATTTTTATGATAAGTTAAATTGAATTCTTGCAACTTTTTGTCCGATGCAGTAAATACTTTTTTTGGATTTTATGCCAGGAAAAGATATTTACTTCACTCACTGAAAAAGTATAGATTGTTCTGTGTATTGCAACTCTGCATTGAATAAATTTACTTATATGATTGAATGAAAGGCAATTTTTCTTAGAAATCAAAGAATAATAAATTACTTTTACAGCCACTAATGTAAAACTGCACGCAACTCTTTAAAAAGGTTAAAGACCCTTAACAGTTTTAAGGGTAGGACGAGAAAAGGTTAAGTTTAATTATGAACATTTCAGAATTAAGCTGAAGATAAATGTTCATCTTTTAAAAATCCTAATATAAAAGATATGAATTATGAAGGAATACAGCGTAAAAATCAAGTATACCATGAGACAGTATTTATATCCAAATTTTACAATTGCAAACTCAGTAAAGTAAGTAATCATATCTTAAATTTTGCTAATAAATTAATTGTATTATATATATGATAAATGTTTATTTTTTATACATTATATATTTCAATTATACATTTTCAATTTAGATAAAATTGGCAAAATCAATTTAATATAAATAGTTTAAATTTATTTTATTAGAAACACACTTATGAAAAAGGTAAAGACTAAAAGAGATAGAAAAGGCTTTAAATGAGAATAAAATTTATTGTATGAACTTTTTGAATTGCGATAGTACTCTAAGGAACACTAATATTTTCCATTATTAAGATTTGATGGAGAAGTAAACTGCTATTTGAAGAAAAGAAAAAAAAAAACTTCATGCACAAATATTATTAATAAAATTCTAAAAGCCATTCAGTGTAAAGAAAACTTTATTCTTTAATTCAAAAAATCAATTTATAGACCTGTCAATAAAACTCGAATGAGAACTGAGTAAAACTTACGTTGACTTTGAACGACTAGACTCTAATAACATGGAGTACAATCCTAAGCCTTAATCTTAACAAGCTCTCAAAAGTTCGAATATTGCTTTTCCAACTATTTTTATTGATAGTTATAAAATTTATATTTGTGTAGAGATTTATTTATGGTATAAGTAAAGTGGAAAAGCACACTGTACAGAAAACTTTCAACTAATTATAAAAATAATATTATTAAAAGTACTTTCAAAACGTTAAAAATGACTAAAATTATAAATTTAAGAAAAGATATAGAAAACGATTGAGCAAGTCAATAAAGAAGAAATAAATAAAGAATTGAAATGTGGACCATAAAAAAATTAGTATATCATAAACATGACTGAAGATAAATACATAAATTGACATCTATTAATCACTTGTTAAATGCGTAATTATTTTATTACCCTCATTTTTCAAGGTAAACAATTTGCGAGAATTGCAATAGTGAATATTGAACTTATTTAAAATTGTGCTTGAATAGTAAAAAAGAAAGAAAAGAAATTATTTTTTGTTAAACTAAAAAGAAAATTTGAAACTAACTCATAGAAGTAGGTAGGATTTTCTTTTTGCAATTATGTTTTCTAATATTAAATTAAATTTATGAAAATAACTTATTTATTATTTTGTAATTTCGTCAAAATTAAACATCTATAGCGTCTAATAAGTAAATAACTCAAGTAAGGAATTCCTATGAGTTCATTTCTTTGTCATTATTTTAGTAACATTTTTTACTTACTCTTATGCGTTACCCCCTACCTTCACAAATAACATAAGAAAGTAATATAAAGTAAGATTGTTTATAGTAAAAATAAAAGTAAAATTTAACAAAATAATGTAAGCTTTAAAGAGGTTCAAAAAGAAAATTTTAAAGAAAGTTTCAAGTTAACTAAATGAAAGACAATGTTGTACAGAGCATATTACTTCAAATTTTTCAACTAAACAGGCAAAAGAAAAGCTATTTCTGGTTCTAAAGTATCGAGTAAACTGGATTGTCCATGTTATATAGTATCGCTCTTTGCAATAATGCAAGTCAGTGGTTCAAGATAACCCTGCAAACACATTTCAAGGAAAAATATCCATTTCTTTCGTATTAATTTAAAAAGTTACTTTTATAGAAAATGAGGTAGGCTGCATCTAAGCAGAACAGAAGTTGTCAGCCTCCAAGTTGCAATAATAATCATATTTCAACTGAAAATATTAGCATTTCAATGTCTAAAGATCTTTAAGAAGAAAAACCTTCATTCCTAAAATTTGTTTCAGAGTAATTTGGAAACTATGACAGACTTAAATTTGTAGACTATTGTACAGATGTAAGAGAGAACACTATATAGTTCTTCACTGTAATTAAATCTATAATTTGAACATATATGGTCTATTGTTTTATACCAACGTCTCATACATAGAATTACAACCGCAGCTTCGACTTGTTTGAGTAAGTATTTTTCTTTTACATAAATATTGTTTCAATAATCATGCTATAAACATTATGTAGTTCCAGGTACGTTATGTAAATCAGTATATACACCATGAGCGTTTTCATATCATTATGTTTCATTCTTCCAACACATTAACAACTAATTAACCCTTTATGTTATCTTTTTGTATAATATCACTGATAGAGATTTTTAAATATGTAGAAAATCTTATTTAAAACTTTTTCTCACATGATGATTACATTAATTACAGTTTGTTACTCAATCTTCTCTTTAATTCTATTAATATCAATAACTTAATTAATGCAAATTGTTTGATAGTTAAAAAAATTAAATATTCAAATTATTAATCATTTTATACGATATTTATTCTACATAAATTTTCAACTGTTATTGAAATTTAAAGTGAATCAAATAAACTGCAAATTTTAGTATAACATTTATCTACTGAGTTTAGATATCATTTATAATGATTGCTTATTTGTTAATAATACAAACAAAACACTAATATATACATATACATACATAAATACATACATATCTTTTGAAGGAAGATATATTTTAGTGTTAAATGTAGAAGTAGTCATAAAGGTCTTTTCTTTCTGTAAGCAGAAATTTGTAACGATTGGATAAAAACGTTTACTAAATCTATAACAAAATGTTTATAAGCTCTGCTTATAACAAATAAAACTTAATTTGTTATATTTTCTTTCTATCAATGCAACTGAGCGTGTGAAAACATTTGAATAAAATATTCCGGCATTTTATATCGAAACTGGTTTAAAAATATGTTTAAGACAATAGTTATTTCAGTTTCATGAGACAATATCATTTGTCCCACCGTTAATATGCGTTATCAATATACTTTTAAAATATGACATTGTATTCAGAAATTGTGAAAAATAATCAATTTTTGTGTAAGAATCTATTCAAATAAAATGTCTTATCTGCAAACAAATTTAAATTAGTGACTTATAATTTCAAAATTCATGTACATTTTATTGTTATAACATGTGAGATATGTCATTTATTATCATTTGTTATTTATATTAATGAATAATTTCCTAATAATAACATTGAATTGCTTAATAATTGTCGTTTGAAGTTTAATATTATTGGATTCTGAGTTTATTTTTGCTTTATATTCTTATTAAAAATTTAAAAATAAATACAGAAACGATAAAGTCTAGGAAACAACATGAGAGTATCATTATCATAAATTTTAAATGTTTATAGTATGTGTTAACAATCAGTGGGGAGTAAAATTATATTTAAATGAAACATGAAAGTAACTCTAAACTCCATAAGACAAATATTTATTAGTTTGAATAGGCAAATTAAGTATATTCATATCACGCAAAAATTTTTGTCTGTTTATTTAATTGTAATATTCTATATCTTATCACTCTCCATCTCTAATAAATTAATAAGAGCTTATTTATACATTATATGCTGAATATTTTTACATAATTCCACTTTAGTAAACCTTTTACAAATAATTTTATAAATATTTGCAAAACATCATATCAACAAACATTCAGTACTTTTAAATTAATTTGCAAAATATTTCCTACAAATATTTTAAATGTTCTATTTTTATTCGATTTTAAATTGAAAGAAAAATAGATGCTGATAATAGATATCGTACTTCAATTTCTATAAAGAGTAGCCTTAAAACTTACTTAAGAATTCGGATTGTACCATGACTTTAATCTGTGTTGAACTAATTTTAGAAATAAATTAATTATGCTCATAAATAACAGAAAAGATACAGAAAATCTTTGTTAGAATGGTGGTAATTAAAAAATAAATGTATGTAAAACATAATATAACTTAGAAATAATTAAAATTTAATACAAGTGGTTCAGTTTGTCTCACATATTAATGGGATGTTAAGGCGATACACTTTTGCTTCAATTCTATTTCTGAATTGTGCAAATTAAAGTGATTTTGTGATGTATTTTTGTTGCTAGTACATGTAATTGTTTGTTGCTAATAAATGTTTTGTTAGCATTCATTATACTTTAATTACTATCCTCTGCAAAAGAACACTAAATGTACAAATAGGTATTCATGGAAAACAATTACCAAAAATTAAATATATCATATTTTATATATATAAATCTATTTGATATATACAAATATTATATGATATTTGTGCAAATACATTAGAATATTTAATTAGTTGCTAAAATGGTTTTTGTTAATACACTTTGCATCAGAAAAATTTGAAATAATACATTTATTAAATTCAGAAACATTTCAGAATTCGGTATTTAAGTGCTTTTATACTATGGCTATGTCAAATGAAACTGTTTTGGAACTCCATTAGTTCTTCTGAAGAAATATACAACCTTATAGATTATAACACTAATGTTTGAATGGTTACGGAAATTAACGGAATAGTGACAATTATAGATCTGTATCTTTAACAGATTTACTGCAGTTCAATATGTTTCGTGTTTAAGCAATTAAATAACCTATTTTGGAAAAATAATTCTTATGATGTTATTTAAATAAATAGAGGTCATTCGTGGTACGATGACGCTTTGTAATTTAAAAATCTATCACCATAATATTTATATAAATGTTTATAAAAATGATTTACCTGGTCTCATACAATATGATTTATATCTTTGTAAAAAACATGCTCATTTCAAAATGAAGTTAAATTTATCCCTAATAAATATACGTGGTAAAATTATTTCTTTTCAATTCTAGTTATTTCTTATCAGCTTGTAGCCAAATAATAGAAAAATAAACGATGAAATAATTTACCATAAATATTTTCTAAGAAAACTTCTTTATTCCAAAGTATTATATTCATTGTATGAAGATCGAATCAAGTAGGTAGTATAAATAATCGGTTACTGGGCGCAAATTAATATTAGAAATAATACATGATTTACATAAACGTCAGCAAATATTTTTTATGACATAAGATGTTTATTATTGCTACAATAAAACCACTTTAATATGGAAAAAGAAAATGTGTATTGAAAGACATGAAAAAATAAATATCTAAAATATGAATCTAGGAGTAATAATGCTTACAACAAAACATTACATTATTAAGAAATAAGTGTATAATAATTTTTAATGCATTTAACAAACTGTTTGAAAATTCATTTCTTCTTTAAAAGTTAAAAAAATTCTGAAAAAGAGAGTTGCTGATGTTTAAAAATGTAAAATATTTAAGTTTCAAAGAGGATTTGAAAATTTTATTCTTCTGGGTTCTACATACATTAGTTTGATCAGTAACATATTGGTTGATTAAATTCGTAATATCTCTCAGGATATCTGAGGAAAAAGCAATATTTTTTAAAGGAAATATAAAAAGAGAAAAGCAAAGCTGAATAAAGATCCTGAAAACCGCTTGTATAGTAATGAGAAATACAAAAGTAAGCAATCATAAATATCAATGAGCTTCTTCAATTTCTCATAACAAATATTAAATATTTTTACAAAAATTTAATAAATTTTATAGTGGACGTATCTAAGCTCTTTTTTCATAACATAAAATTATTCATTAAATAGTATCATAATTACAACAATTGATTAAAGATTTATGGTCAAATATATATCATAAAACATGGTTCACGTTTTTTTCCAAACAGGATTTTCAAGCTTCTCATATTGCTTTTTTGTATTGTAACACAAAAGAGTCGTCTGTGATTTATCGTAGATTAAAGAAATCATATCCATTTTTTTTAACAAATTTCATGATCTTCTGCAAAATATAAATGAAAATTATACGTGAAGGTTTCCCGAAAAATTACATTTTATTAATTAAATTACATTTTATGAATTCAGTTTTTGTTTACTTCCAAGGATACTTTCCTGAGGACAATTATTTTCCAAAGTATAAAAATGGAACTTCTCAGTTGTGGCTTGAAAAGATAAATATATAATCATATATTTACTTTATTTTCCATAGTCGCAGATTATTAAGATATTGTGATATTACGATTTTTGAATACCATTCTGCAGCAATTTTTCCGGATTTTAGTCTATAACAATTTGCTTTATAAAATTTGTTTTAGATGAATCTCTGAACCCAACTCTAAAATATTTAGGATTTTTACAATTTAATAATTCAAATCCACATTAGTAAGCCTTTTTTTTTAAATATTTTTTTAGTATTTTTATTACATTGTTAGCCAAACTATTGCTAATTTTACACATAATGTTCATTGTACATTTTTAACGATTTCTCACGAGTTTTGCATTGGAATAGCTGTAAAATTAATATAACTTGTGATATTGTAATAGCTATAATATTCTCAATACTATATTTACTGCAAAAGAACTCAATCTTAACAATTTTATTCTCTTTACTGATAAAAAAAGCAATAAAAAATAATAAAACTCTAAAACCTTTTAGTTATTTTACTTAAGAGTTTCTACAATAGAATAATTCTTAAACTTGAGTAAATATTTATAAATTATACAAATTTAAAATATATAACTAAATTATAAGAATATCATCTGTGTATATTAAAACAGATTAGCCCCATTGATATTATTTAGAGTATATTCTACAACCCTATACAAATTGCCACTCAAAACCAAAACCAGTACATAGAAAAACCTTTATAAAATAAATATGTTACATATTTACAAAATTCACCTATTTCAAAGATATAAATGCTTAATATTTATTTTAATTAAAAGTTTTATAAAAATATTTTATTTAACATTTCGAAAACACAATTTCTGTTGCATTTCTAGCATTGAGTTGAGGATCTTGTTTATTCTTTACACTATTTTATGAGCGATAATTTAGTTTCACACATTTTTTTTATGAGTCTCATGCGTCCTCAATAGGGAAAGATATTATAGAACGTCATGGCCACCTGATTTTCTCTTGAAACTTAAGTAAATCTTTTTAAAGAATCTGTGGTTGAATTCCATTAGCAGGTTCATTAATTATATATCAAGACGCTAAGAACTTCAAGGATTTGTTAGAAGTAATCATTCGTTTGTACTCTTTCAAAATTAAGACAACAGAGAAATTGTGCATTGTTTTTACTTTTAACGCAAGTCTATTGTGTTTTAAAAATTAATTGAACTTTATAATTATTTATTTTCAGTAAATTAGACACAAAATGTATTTATTAACCATTTATTTATAAATTAGTTGAAGCAATTAATTTACGCATGTCATGTAACCAAATAGTTTTAGTATTTAAAATTTGTGAATAATTTCAAGAGAAAAGTCAACAAAACTGTTGGGGAATTAAAAACTCAATATTTGTAATTTAGTAATTATAAGTCACAAAATAACTGTCAATTATAAAATTTTCAATCTTTATGTAGATTAAATGAAACATTCCAGTTAAAGTATACTTTAGACTAATGTAAAATATTTAATTTCAAATATTTTAGTGACGTTTGAGTGAAAATTGTTCTTTGTCTACTACATTTAGTTGAACACTATTATATTCTATTTTAGCTGTACACAATATTTCGTGGCTGTAGCTCAATTATGTTAAAAAAGAGCATTGCATTATTATAATATTGTATATAATTTGCATATTATATCATTTTTGTCATACAGTTTGTTTAGCTTGAAAAATATTAAATTATTAATGTTAACTGAGGTTGAATAACTATTAATTAACTGAGGTTGAACAATTATTAATTAACTGAGGTTGAATAGTTGTGCTTGTTAAATTTTTAAAAATGAAATAAATTTATTTGTTTTTAAACTAGATATATATTGTAACAATTTTTTTAAAGTAGATTAATATACAGTAGCAAAAACTAACAAACTATTAGAATTATATTATGATATGTAGAGGAATTTTAGGTAAAAGTAAGTGCTTATGTCGCAATTACAAACTGAATCACGTCTAATAGTTGTAAAATACCCGAATTCTCAATAAAATTAATTTATTGGAAGGATTAAGTGAAACTACATTTATTCTTCAGTTAAATTTTTATATAAAAGTTTTCCACTAATTATATTTACCATGAAATTTCTCCTTTACTTTTTAATGTTATACAATGGATAATAATCAAAGATATCTTTCTTTTCAAAACATGTCTTCCAGACTGAAATCTATGTCCAATTTTTACAAAATACAAGAATTCTTATCAAAATTAATTTATTAGAAGGAAGCATCAAATAATACTACATTTATTCCTCAGTTTTTCTTTATATAAAAGTTCCCCGCTAATTATATTTACCATGTGTATATTTATTATATACAAAAGACCTTTTTAATATAATAAGTGGTAAATATACTTAAATATAATTATATATACTACTTATTATATTTACAATTTTTTAATTTTAAACAATGGATAATAATCTATATAACCAGATCTCTCTTTGGAATTGGTATAAAGATGAAGAAAAATATCAGAACTTATGGTAAAAGGAGTTCTACATTTTATCCAAGTTTTTTTTTCTAAGTAAAATGTTAGCTTTATAAAAAATTATAACGGAAAAACTATAAGGATTCAATCACCTCGTACTACTGCATATAATGTTACCATTATATCCCTCTTGCAACAAAATAGGCAAATCCTCAAATGATTTTTGTAACAAAAATCGATATTAAATCTTTTGTATAATATTTTTAGAATGTAAGGAATCATATACTTTATGTATCCATTAGTTGTTATTTGATATATTTTTTTATATTCTACAAAAATAGTTATCATACTAAATACAATTTTTATCTAAAATTTATTTATTCTCAAGCATTTTAATACTAGGATACATCGCAAGTCCTATTTTATTTAGACACAATGATAATAATCAAAATCACTGCAATAAAGTTTTTGATTTGCTGTTTTTAATATCTATGTATATTATAATTATTGAAAATTCTAAATCTTAAACTTTTGTACGATTTTTATGAAAACTAATATTTCTTCCAAAATTTAGTTATTTTTATCAGATTTTATTTTATCAGATACAGATTTTTAAAAGGCATTTTAAAGTATAGACAATGGTAATTTTTACTATACATACTAATTTTTACGAATCCTGTTTCAATAACCATTAAACATTCATTATTACTTTTGATATTATCTTATATGTCATTAGTTTATTAATATCTTAAAAACTAAAACAATAAGTGTTCTATCACAGGAGTTTTTTTAAAGTTTATAAAATTGACTTATCAATTTTAAATATATCTACAAATACTATGATTACTTACTTGATGATGAATGAAACTCAACAGCTAAAATTTCATTTGAAATAATTTGTGTCATTACGTTTTTAATCTGAAATATAGAACAATTTATAAATTTTATATCTTAGTTACTATTGATTAAAATTCAGTAAATGTCTTCAAATGAGACAAATTCTACTTTTTTAAATTCAACAATCTTGTCAAAGTTTGAGAATTCTTGTTATTTTTAAAATTTGACAACTTTAAATCTGGGTAATTTATTTCTTTTTTAAAAATATTCATACAAGAATTAAATATGAAACTTAAAAATTATTTATCAAGGAAAATGCATGAAAATCTACGAAATAGTATTAATTAGATTTGTAGCTCACAATGCATAACTTACAGAAGAAAAATTAGTTCCGCAAATACTATTATTCTTAGTGAAAGAGAACTTCAAATAAAGTTAAAAAACAGGCAACTTTTCGAGAAAACTAATGGTTTGAGAAGCCAGCTGATGAAGTGATCAGAAAAGATAGTTAGGTAATTAAGGCAAGTGGATCAACTATTGTGAAAAGCTTGTCAGCACCCAATTTGCATTTGCAAAACTTTTCCTTCAACTTATTCTTCAACCGAAGAGGTGCTATGCGTTTCTTTTTCTAAATAATTTACTAACTTATATGAAGAGAATAATAATCCGTATGTATTTTTACAAGCTTTGATACATTATTATTATTTTAAATCAAATGCTTTGATATTTCAGTATTTTTATTCGCAAATTTTTAAAACCAGAAAATTTATTTTATAGTTACTTACTTAAAAATAAATTGTTATCTTAAAACGTTTACAAATATTTTATATAAAGAATATATATAAATGTTTTAGTTTTAGTATATAAGTATTCATAATAGAATATATGCATTTATCAACTTTTTGTTCAAATGAATATCATATATAAATTATAAAAATCGAATGAAGAGTAAAAAAATATACTGTGATGATGACAATAAATCAAAAATTCATAAATTAAATACAATGTTCTTAAAAATATATATTTTTTTAATTTTTGGTAATTTTGTTTGTTTTTTAAGTTTAATTTGAAAATTTATTTAAAAATAATTTAATTAAAAAGATAGTAACACTAATTTTATTTATAACAATCGACGCAACTCAATATGATATTAGAATTCTGCTGCTATTTAGAATTAGAGAAGCAATCCTACAATCAGTATCAATCTTGAATACTTCAATTAGTATATTCAAGATTGCGATAAGAATATTCCTTTATAATTAAACTTTAATAAGTCTAAATTAATTTAATATTTATGAACACTTTAAATATGACACCTAATTAAATCAAGGAATAGTAAAAAAATTCAAAATTTATTCAAAATCAATTTACTTAAATATAATTCACCACGTAAAAGTTAACGTAAATTCACTATCATAACATAAAGTGAAATATATTTCAGAAATTCTAAGGCATTTGAATCTCATATTGACACTAATACTGTATAAATCATAAATAAGATTAATGTCTCAAAAATAATTCAGTACCTATAAGATAATGATGGAACTATATAAAGATAACAGGTGTATAACTCTATTAATATTGAAAGGTTTATGGGCCAACGACGTTTACATTCTCTTTGAATAAAAAACTAAGGTTGAATCATAATTTTTCATCTTGCTATTTGGACCACAAGAGAAAACCAATCAGAAAATGACACACTAAGTCTATTATTTTTGTTCTCTTTTCAACATGACGTTGAGTCTGTGTGCTAAACAGCCATAATCATATCTAGAAGCTGGAACTTCAAATCTTGTTCACATTGATTTCGTTAACAGATAATATTATCAGACATTGTTTTCTGATGATATTATTTGAAGTGAATTTTAATTATAAAATAGGAAATCTCTATTATTTAAGAAGAAAAATACTGAAAATAATAACAATGTTCATGAAATTTAAATTATTAACCTGATAGTGATTCCGTCATAGTAATATTTATTTGTCAAATATAAGAAGGAAAACAAAAATATATGTCCCAATTTAAGGATCTAATTGTTTCCAAAGTAACCAATGTTATAAGTTGATGGAATAGAGTAAAAATAATGAAATTAAGGAATAAGTAATAAAATTTAATAACTCTAAACTACATTTTAATTTGGTTTTCTAATTGTGACATTACCTTCTGAAATA
The DNA here is from genome assembly GCA_026290005.1 of Latrodectus geometricus. NCBI lineage: Eukaryota > Metazoa > Arthropoda > Arachnida > Araneae > Theridiidae > Latrodectus > Latrodectus geometricus. The sequence continues at coordinate 149,915 of JAPDSC010037000.1, forward strand.
TTAAGTACTTCAATAAAAAGTATTTTTAGATTATTATGAATTACTAAAGGAATTGCATAACTTTATATTATAAAGTAAAAAAGTACTAATTTGAAGAACATTTTTCATCCCCCACAGTGATTTCCAAGGCTTTATTTTTCTTTTATTTTAAATATTTAACATTTCATTCATTAGTGATAATGATATAAATGAAAATATTATTATTAGGAAAAGAGAACAATTCTAAACACATATTAGGAAAGTCACTGGCTAAAGCTACATCGATAAAAATAGTTAATTAATATTTTCAAATGTATTCAATATACTCATGATTTGATATTGAAATATAAAAGATTTTCAGTTCCATTTAAACAATAAAATTTAAAAAATTAGGTGTGGAAAAATAATGAATGCAATTACATTTAAGGAACTTCTATATATATCTCTATTCAAAAGATTAAATTAACATAAAACTTAAGAAAATTAATTACAAGATCGTTCTATTCATAATAAAGTTATGCTCTTAGATTAAAATATTGAAATTAATTCTCAATATATTCGAGGATGACAATAAATATCTAAATAAATATATTTGAATTGTAAGGATAACACCCATTATTTATTTATTTAGTTAGTGCTCACACTTATGCATTTAAAATTGTTAATTCGAAATTATTTAATTCATGTTGATTGATTAACACACAAAATTTAACTCATTCAGTTAAGTCACAAATTTAAAGCCTTCTTTTTCTGTTATCATAAAGTAGAATATTTTGAAGCACGAAACACTTTACTGATAGCACAATGTTTCTATTCCCTACCATGTAAACACTTGTATTGTTACTTTGCTCTAAAAAACTTTTATATCTGTATAAATTCAATAAAACATGATCTTAGAAGAACTTTTAAATAACATACTTTATGCATGAAAATAAAATGTTACACTAAAAAAGAAATTGTTACACTGTGTCCAATGCAATAGTAGTAAGCTATTTCTTACATAAAATATGTGATTGTTGGAAAAATTTGAATTCTTATAAAGAAACTAGTGAATGACTTGTACATATATTTTTTAATAAGTCAAGATTAAAAGTAAATAATAAATTAGTTTCTACAGATAAATTTTTTAGAAATTAATTTTAAATAAAATTAAAATTGGAACAAGAGCCAATTTCTTGACAAATATTCTTTGCTTTAATTTATATATGAGTAATATTGTAGAATTACATAGAATATTGTATTGACAGATTATTATCTATAATTTAGTGTGATATTCCAATTTTTAGGCAAAATTGGAATATGAGAAGGGAATTTGTTTTTGTCTGGTACAATTCATACTTCTTAGATATACATTACAAAACTTAAGTGTGAAGAGAATATATTAATTATATTAACCAAATTATAAATTATGTATAACATATTTAAAATATATAACTTAAGATGCGACAAGTTTATTACGATGTTTATTAGGTATCATGATTATAAGCCTAATGAGAATGAATGCATGCAATCGGAAAGTGTTTAAGTTTATCTACACACATATAGCTTCATAAACGGCATAAGAATTTGATAAAATTAGTTTAAATCCTTCTCCAACAAGTCATCGATTAGATTAACGCAAAATCTCCTTACATAAATATTAAGAATATTCTCTATTAATTTGCTACCATATGAACAACATTTAATAATAAATGTGAAGTCTAAGGCTTATCAGGGATTAGTTACAAAATTAAAGCCCCTGTGAAAGCAGCGTCTCGTAAGTCTTTGCTTCAGCATTAAAAATTTTCTGTTAAATTGAATGTGAAATCACACTCAGAAAAAGAATTGTGTGTTAGGGGAAATTAATGGTGGTAATATAAATAAAGCGCCTAATGCATCAGTCAACAAGAGGGAAACTACAAAGAATATAAATACCTAAGAAAGATTCTGCATTTAAAATAACCCAATTTAATGATTTTACTTTGGAGTCCCTTTCAGTCACAGGGATATTGTAATTGCACTGAGTGACAGCTAATATATCGTAGCTGAGGTGATTAAATTGAGAAGCTCTCTGCCCTAAATCGTATAAAGTGTTCTCTTATCGATCTAATTCCCATGTATTATTCAAACACATGGCGCAGGTTTCACGTGTGAGAACCTGGGGTAAAGAAAAATACTCTCCTGAATCATCACCATACAATGGAGAATGCCTGCGATAGGGTTCTTTTCTTTTCCATATTATAAACTGCATGGTATGTAAGAGAACCTTAAACTGCCTATGGTACATGTGCAGACACTGAATTCTCTTAATGAGGCCAGTGTTTCTATGTTTATAAAAATTGATAGAATGAATTCTTATTGAAAAGTTGTCAGAAAAATATTTAGTCTTGGTTTTAAGATAACACAATTTCTTTCATATTTGATAAAAGTAGCCTCATTGTACAAAATATATTTTTGCTAAATTTGTTATTAATAAACTTATATTATCATTTGTCTATATTGTGAGTTGATGTGATAGTAACTTATTTTATACTTTTATATTATATGTTTTCCTTTTGAAGATAATTTATTACAATTATCACACGTATATGCACGTTAGTTTACCAAAATGAGACTGGTAATTTGCGCGTAAAGGAAATTGATATTGATGAATTTAGTTTATTTGTTTAATGATATAGTTAATCGATTATCTAATGCAATTTCCTCTTTTCAAATAAATGTACTTTAAAAACGGAAAGCAAAATTTAAAAAATTATATTCAATTGAAATGTTATTATGAAATAATAATTACTACATTTATCTTTACATGATATATATCTAATTTACATAGAATAAAAGTTATTTATAAGCCAAAAATTTAATAAATTGCTTATGCTCATATTTAAAAATTTTTTTGTATTAAAACAAAGTATTTTGAAACAAACAAATATTTATTTTGCTCTATTTTAAGCTTATATAATTTACGCACTTTAATAAGGAAACATAAAAGGTAATAGTATTGATTCAAGAATTAAATAACTATAACAAAAATTTGAAACACTTTATTTCTAAAGAAATTGTGAGTAAAAAATAATTTAATTATAAATATAGACCACACTTTAAATTTTCTAAAAAATTCTGGTTTTTAATATCTATAATTTTTCATTAAAATGTATCTTAATTTAAACTTTTTTTTCATTCTAACACTATGTGATAAAATCGAAAAAATATTAATTCTTGAAAGAAGATTAACGAGTAATTATAAAATAACAAATATAAAAATATATAAATAGTCAAAATTAAAAACTGAACATTTTTCAGAACTGAGATAAAAAACTGATTTTTTTAATATTTCGTTAAAAATCATTTACAAAATTCAGATTTTTACATTAGTTTAAATATGATTCTTTTTTATAATGTTTAAATTTTTTCTTAAATATATGCTATACTTTTTATATAGTCATCACTTATATATTTTGTTTAGTTATATACTTGAATAACATGTCCTAGCTA